>CM019149.1:286125451-286708865 GCA_009733165.1 Naja naja
GCTGAAAATAAAGTGCCAAGTGATAAAGACCTTTGAGAGACTTTAAGATCTTTTCTCTATAAAGAAAGAAAGGAAGCAACAGGAAAAAGGGAAAAGTGAAAGGAGGTGAGATCTGGAGACTGAGGATATCACCTGGACTTAAAAGAATTGAGTATGGATTTGTAGCATTGGGAAAAGCCACATTCCAAAATATATCTCAACTGGAACTTTGTTGCAAACCTAAACCCCTGAAAAGTGAAAGTGTGTCAAAGAAGTAAGAAATAACTTTGGATATCTGAAGGACTTTTGGTCTTTTGAACAGAGGATATTAAGCGGACTAAATTTACTGTGGATTGTTTCTAAAAAGAAAGGGAAAATCTCTCTTTAAAATGTCACTACCCATGGAAGAATCAAGAATGTTATTTAAACAACTCAAAGAAGAACTGCAATTGATAAAAATGGAGGTTTTGAAATATATGCAACAACAGGAAATATCGATGGAACAAGAAGGGTGGAACAAAGAAGAGGAAGCCATCTTAAAGGATCAAATAACTGTTAAAAAGCAAAAGGGGAAAAAAGGAAAAGAGGGAAGAGAGCTAACAATTTAAGATCTGAAGTAATAATTTTAAAAAGTATAATTATAATATCACAAGAAAAAACCAAAAGATAGGATTCCAAAAGGGAGAATTAGTTAGAAAAGTGAACAGCGAGGAAAGAGAGGAAAAGGGGGGGGCAGGAAAAAAAATATACTAGGTTCAAAGAATTTATTCACCTTTTTGGGCATCGAGATAATGGTTAAATAAACTAATTAAATTAAAGGAATCTGCAAGGGTACATGAGATATATGATTATATTAGAAATAGGTAGAAGTTAGAAGTTCTAGAGGATTAATATGATGTGCATTCCTTTTTCTTTCTTAATGGTAATAAAATGAAAATATTTTAAATGGGAATGAATGAACAAGATAGATATGGTAATTAATGGTTGAACTGAATTGGAATGGGAATAACTTTTTTTGGCTACAATTGTTATATACATCTATAACCTTTTTATTTTATATTGTTAAAAAGCGTAATAAATAAAAATAAATGTACCAAGAGATTGATTGATAATAGAGTCTTTATTAAATAGAGGTGTAATAGAAATAATGATGTTAAAGGAGAAATAAAAATGTTAAATAATAATTGGTTAGGGTATTATCCTCTGAAGTAATAATTATAGGGTAAAATATGTTTTATAAGAAACACAAGATTGTAAATGTGATAGATAAAAGAAGTGTATTAATAATTGAGTGAAAATATGGGGGGAGAATAAAGGAAAATAGTATAAATTGTTATGATAAATGGGATAGAATACAAGAAATGAATAAATAAATTGAAATTATATCTGTATGGAAAGGGAAGGTCGGACACACACTGTTCTCAAAAGAAGAATTCTTATGTGTTTTGTCTGTTTGTATTAATGTAATAATGGTCTGTCTATATTGTATATTTGTTGGCCGGGAATGGTTGTGGAATGATAATATGAAATGTAGTAAGAAAAATTAATCTGCAAACATGGAATATTTTGTATTTAATGAGGATGGAGAGATGAGACACAAATTTAACCGGCACATTATATACTATGTATTTTTGTCTAAAAATAATAATAAATATTGTTAAAAAAAAGAAATGGTGAAGCCAAAGTTACAAGGCAGGTTAACTGTGACGGTACTAGTGGTAACAGAACAGTAGCTTAAGGAGAAAACGGTTACAGGAACTGAACATAGCTAGTCTAGTGAAGAGAAGGACCAGGGGAGACATGAGAGCAATCTTCCAATATTTGAGGGGCTGCCACAGAGAGGAAGGGGTCAAGCTATTTTCTAAAGCACCTGTAGGCCAGACAAGGAACAATGGATGGAAACTGAACAAGGAGAAATTTTCTGACAGTGAGAACAATCAACCAATGGAACAGCTTGCCCTCAGAAGGGGTGGGAGCATCATCACTTGAGACTTTCAAGAAGAGATTGGACTGCCATTTGTCAGAAATGGTGTAGGGTCTCCCACTTGGGTGGGGGGTTGGACTAGATGACCTACAAGGTCCCTTCCAACTCTGATTATCTGTTATCTGTTATTAAGAAGTACCTTCAGTCCTTCACCTCAGAAGATTCATGCTACTGTATAAAATATAATACCAAATGCTCGATTAAGATATTCAAAAACAGAGGGATGGAATGCAAAACTGCTGCGGTTTAGCAGACATAACAGAGAGAAATGTTTTTATTATTATTTTATTAATTTAAAAATGATGAACACACTTCAAGGAATATGAGGAACTTGCAACAAAGGGATTCCTAACCTTTGTTTTCTTTCATCAGATGAAATAATTTCCTGACTTTTTTTCCTTGAACCCAGTTCATTACAGTTGCTAAAGCACTTCAAAGCTTATTTCACTGAAACAGTCATGTAAGTTCCTTCCTAATGAATAAAGCATCCTTAGCAGTGTTTTTCAAATATTAGGAAGTACAAAGCAGTCATTTTCCAACCAAGGATCTTTCCCATCTGATATAATTGAGAATCTATGTCTATGTCCATCTCCACCCCAATGACTAGAATGGCTGTCTATTATATTTTAATTCAATTTTGAATGTGTTTGTATATAATTATGCCTGGCTCACAGCTACCCGTGCCTTAGTCACTCCCTAGAGCAATGCACTCTTCATGGCGCTGCCCTTGAAGAACATCTGGAAGTTGCAAGTGGTCCAGAAGGTAGCAGCATTTGCATTTTTGGGTCCTGCACCATTCACCTAAATAATATCATTGCTCCATGAACTCCACTGGCTTCCAGTTATTTTCTGCACACAAGTCACTATCCCTTTAAGGCCCTAGATGGCACTTGTCCAGGTAACTTTTGGAACCATCTCTCTCTGAAGGTATCTGCCTGTCCTACTAGGTTAGATAGGGTGGGTGCATTTCAGGAGTCCTTCATTAAAAATCTCGATTTTTAAAAACTTAGCAACAAATCAGCAAAGTTTATGGAAAACATATTGCAAACACAATGGAAGCATCTGTTTTTATAAAGCTTTCAAAATTGATAGCTGAACTTCCAAGAACATGGCTGAATGACTGAATAATGTCTTTTACAGCATTTCGGTTTAGTATTCCTTCAGCTCCATTTGCTGGAGATTAAATTTCTCAAACATATTTTGAATGCTTTCGGCTTGATACTTAAAGAAACACAAAGAAGGATTTTTTGCTTCGTTCAACAAGTTCCCATTTTTATGTTGCAGCAATTGTTAATGCCAGCTTTCAGTCAGGATAATAAAATAAGTGTTTTTGTACAAATGAATAAATTCCACAACAGTGTCAGTAGAATTTTTTATAATAAAATAGCTGATGCTTTCTTTTTTCCCCTTGTCTTTGTTATCAGTTTGTCTTGTACAGGTAGTCCTCATCTTGCAACAATCCATTTAGTGGCTGTTCAAAGTTATAGCAGCACTGAAAAAAGTGACTTATAACCATTCATACTTAAGAGCAGGGGTAGGATTCTACAGGTTCGGACCGGTTCAAGCAAACAGGATGTTAAATTTACATCTGGTTCCCGAACCGATATGAGAATTGACTGGCTGGTCCCATCCACCCCGCCCCTCCCAGGAGTCTCCACATGACCCGTTTTGGATGCAGATAAGTGCAGGGTCCACGCGGAGGCTCTGGAAGAGCAAAAAATGGGCCGAACCAGAAGTTCTGGAAGTCTGGAAATGAACCTGTTTCCAGTTTCTGGAGGCTCTCCAGAGGCCATGGGAGGCCATTTTTGCCCTCCCAGAGGCCTGAGGGAAGCCTCGGGACCCTGGGGAAGGTGAAAAATGGCAAAACCGGAAGTTCTGGTACGCCATGCCGACCATGGCCACACCCACCTAGCAACTGGGCAGCGAACTGATTGATGGGATTTTTGAATCCCACCCCTGCTTAAGACCATTGCAGTATGGTCATGTGATCAGAATTTGGACACTTGGCAACTGATTCATATTTATGATGGTTGCATAAAAGCCAGGTCATGTGATCACCTTTTGTGACATTCTGGCAAGCAAAGTCAATGGGGAAGCCAGATTCACTTAACAACTGTGCTACTAACTTAACAACTGAAATGATTCAATAACTGCAGCAAGAAAGGTTGTAAAATGGAACAAAGCTCACTTAACAACTGTCCTGCTTAGTAACATAAATTTTGGGCTCCATTGCAGTCAGAAGGCCTACCTATATTGCTTTTGGTAAGAGACCAAAATGTGCATGTGTGTGCATGAGCATATATACAAACAAACATCTTATAGTTAGTGTAGATTTTATTACTATGTTTTTGTGTCAGATTACACAAAACTCGTGCAGAAAAATTGAGTCAAATTCCTGTTGGAGTTACTGCATCTGACATGCTATAGTCAACATTTTTGGTGACAGACTTTTTTTGTGGCAGGATAAGAAAATATTCTTTAAAAATTTATTACTTTTATTACTTAAATGACAAAGATATCATGCAAATACATCAGAATCTTGCAAGTCTTCCTTGTTTAGATTTTTTTAAAATTATGTTTGGGTTTTTGTTGCAGTTGACATTTTTCAGAAATTTTGTGGAATGATGAAATACCATATTAGGTACTTGACTGATCTTTGAATACAGACCACTTGAAAACAAAGTAAATATTAATCCATCATATTAATTTTAAATTTATGTATTATGATATAATGATATCCATCTGCTGTATTACCTTCTATCTGTAGGCAACCTCTATAGGAATGCTGTCTTTTCTAAATGGCTTCCATACATAAAGAAATAAAGGAAAAAGAACAGATTCTGCTGTTGTTAATCATTGTAAGCACCTGAACAGCAGATTGAATTCTCATAGTTTTGAGAACTGTACTGGATTTATATATTTATTTATTTATTTATTTATTTATTTATTTATTTATTTATTTATTTGTCAAGTTTATTATAAGATAACAGGTATAAGTATAAACATAGTTATGAATACATGAAATGGATACATATAAGAAAAATAAAAAGAAACAATAGGACAGGGACGGTAGGCACGTTGGGTGCTTATGCACCCCCTACAGACCTCTTAGGAAAGGGGTGAGGGTAGTAGACAGTCTAAGATTAAGGTTTTGGGGGTTTGGGGAAGAAACCACAGAGTCAGGTACAGTATTCCAGACATTGACCACTCTGTTGCTGAAGTCGTATTTCCTGCAATCAAGATTGGTGCGGTTTACCTTGAGTTTGTATCTATTGCGTGCTCTTGTATTGTTATGGTTGAAGCTGAAGTATTCATTGACAGGTAAGACGTTGCAATGTATAATTTTATATACTATACTTAGATCGGACCGAAGGTGGCGTAGTTCTAGGTTTTCTAGGTCTAGAATTTCAAGTCTGGTGGAAACAAACCATCAATTTGCAGCAAATAAGGTTAATCAGCACAAGTGAATTAGATGGTAATCATATTCTTTAATCTCCAGAAGAGCTTTCTGTAACCTCAATCCTTCAAGTAGTTTGAGACTTCAACTGTTTAGCTTTTCAATTAGGATGGAAATTTTGCTGTGACAATCCCAATACATTTATTTGCTGAGTTGGAGAATAATAGTCCTGGATCCTGCACTGAAAGACATCATCATTTAATAATTCTAACCTATTATTATTAGTTTTTAATTATTTAACTCATTGGAGCAGGAGATATAATTTTTGCAAGGTGAATGTACAATCTATCATAAATATCAGCATTATTCCCTTCCCCCATTTCTGTCTTGAATATTAATAATAAAATCCATATGGGACAAAACCGCTTATTGTTCTTATTAATTGTTGACTTGGGATGTTTCTAATAATGCTCCTTCTAAGAACGTGTAGTAAATAATTCAACATGCTGAGCATTATTAGAATGCTGAACAAGTTGAATTATTAGAATGGTAACTCTGATTGTCTTCTGGTGGATCAAATTATTTTGAATAATCCTTCTGTACTTCTTTTGTTATGGAAACATATCCAAAGTTATTTAGTTTAGAAGTCACAAGAGGCTTTGTTACCAAAGAATTCATAAATAAAGTAAAAACCAATACAAGAAGCTTTCCTTAACAAAGCATTAATATTTTTCAAATTATGAAGATATTCCTCAAGTTACTCAACATGTAAGACCGTATTCATGTGCATTTGATATACAGAAGACTTAACACTGTTTTAGTTATGCTAGTCTGTTGGACCAAAAACAACAAAGGATTTGTGGCAACTAAGGAATTAACACATTTATTATACCATCATCTTTCATGGACTTACCCTAAAATAAGCTGAGGTCGTAATACTCTTATTAATCTTTATTAAATCACAAGATTTGTTGTGTATATTCTCTGAGTGATTATGCACTCGACTAGCTACATTCTCTTAATCCTCTCCCTAACAGTTGATAAAGCCAGTTTTCATTTCTTCTGTAAATTGCAATGACTCAGTTTTATAAACCAAGTTAATGCAGAAATTTATAAACGTTTGTATGAATGTTTTGCATCAGTGATGTTGGATCTGTATAATGATTTATTGGAGCAGGCCAAGCTACCTGAATCATGGACAGAAGCATATATTTCATTAATCCCCAAAGAAGACACTGACCACAACCAAATTAAAAACTATAGGCCATTCTCGTTATTGAATGTAGATTATAAGATATTCAATAACAACAATAATGTCTGAAAGGTTGAAAGTAGTACTAAATGATCTTATACATTCAGACCAGAACAGCTTTCTACCTTCCAGACAGATAAGAAATAACATGAGAATAGTGCTTAATGTAAGTCGAATAAATAAATAAATTAGAATACTTTGAGGCCCATCCGGAAAAGCAGGCAGCATTGATTTTCTTAGATGCTCAGAAAGCATTCGACAATTTCAATTGGCAGTTCTTAATTCAACAGGTAGAGAATATGGGGTTTGGAATCAAATTTAGAAAAATGATCAGCACTGTATACTCAAACCAAAAAGCCAAGGTGATTATAAATGGAGAGACTATGGAAAGTTTTAAAATAAGGAAGGGTGTATGGCAGGGATGTCCAATGTCGCCCCTACTTTTCATTTTGACTCTGGAAGTGCTAATAACCCAGATCAGACAAAACATGGAAATAGGTGGATTGAGGATTAAAGGAGAAGAATATAAAGTACAGGTGTTTGCGGATGACCTGGTGTTTTTTATTGAAGAACCAATGGAGACAGGGATAAATTTATTACAAGAATTGGAGGAATTTGGGGCAGTAGCAGGATTAAAAATTAATAAGGAAAAACCAAAATATTAGCTAAAAATTTGACAGAAAGACAGAAAAAAGACTTAGAAGAAAAAATGGGATTGCAGATGGTAAAAAAACTAAATATTTGTGAATTTGGCTATCAGGGAGATGTTCCTCTATAAAGAGGACAATTATAAGAAATTGCTTCAACAGATAAAGAAGGACCTGACAAACTGGGGCAAATTACAACTGTCTTTATTAGGGTGGATAGCAGTGATAAAATGAATATTTTACCTAAATTACTATACTATTTTCAGACAATTCCTATAAAATTAGATAGAAGATTTTTCAGGAGGTAAACAAGATAGTTGAAATTCATATGGCTGGTAAAAAAGCATGAATAAGTAAAAATGCTACAAGATAGTAGAAGTAGAGGCAGACTTGACTCCCAAAATGGGAACTGTATTACCAAGCAGCAGTACAATTATGGGTGAAGGAATGGATAAATTTGAAAAACAAAAGAATTTTGGCAATTGAGGGCCACGACCTCCAAGCAGGGTGGCATGCCTTCTTATGGGACAAAAAAAACAAGACACATTCATATTTCCATAGATATTTGATAAGAGAATCACTACTGCAAACTTGGGAAAAGGTTGAAAGAAAACATTATACGAAGATACCAAAATGGGTCTCACCAATGGAAGCAATATTACATCCAAATATGAGAGATACAAGGCAAATGGTCAGATATGAAGAACTATTAGATAATCAGGGAAGTTAAAACGATTGATAAATTAAAAGAACAAGACATAATTATAGATTGGTGGTCATATTTACAAATTCAGACAAAATTTAGGAAGGACTTAGAAGAACAAGGGATAGAAAAGGACTTACAACAACTGGACCAAATTTTGATAGGCAAGGAGATAAAATTTATAACAAGAATATATAACTATTTGTTAGAAGTAGAATTAGAAGAGGAAATAGTAAAGGGATGAATGATTGCCTGGGCAAAAAAATGTAGGGCATAATATAAATTTGGAGGATTGGAAAAAAGTGTGGATTGATAACTGTAAATTGACAATGTCAACAGCATTTAAAGAAAATCAATATAAAATGTTTTGTAGGTGGCATCTAGCCCCAGCAAGATTGGCCAAAATGTATCCAAACACAAAAGCAGAATGTTGGAAGTGTAAAAACAAAGAAGGAACGTTCTTCCATATGTTCTTCCATATGTGGTGGCAGTGTCCAGAGGTTAAAAAATATTGGATGAGGGTACAAAGATGGTTATTAGAAATTACAGAGCACAAATTAGAACTCGAACTGTAAACATTCTTATTAGGAATAATTAAGGGAAAATTGAGCAAGGTCATCTAGTACATCATTATATATATCATAACTGCGGCAAGAATAGCCTTCCCACAGGGATGGGAGAAGGAAAAGATACCATCTGAAGAAGACTTGACACAAAAAATAATGGATTGTGCGGCCTCTGATCCAACTTCAAAGTAAGAAGATAATATATTAGATTTCCAAAGTGTGGGGTTGTACCCATAATTTGGCCTATAACTGCAATCAGTCCTGATCATTAATTACATTTTCTGGAGCTGATGGGAATTGTAGGTCAAAACATCTTTGAGCACCAAGGACTCTTCAAAATATCTTTGGATACCATGGAATGTGGGATGGATGTTGATGGATTCCAGATATGGAGAGGAAGGCTATAGCCAAGAGAAGAAAAATGGAGCATGAAATCAGTGATGGCCTGTGACAAAGAAGCATTGCTATTTACCAGGAAATGCCTGGTTTTAATCTAATTTGTTATAAATACAACAGATGTCCTTAAATGAGCTCCTAAGCTCACACTTTCATTCTGTAGCACTTACAACCACTAGCAAAGAAGAAAAAAGAAGACCTGACTTGACATAATTTTACATATGTTAATAAAACATACATAAAAACCAAATTAAAAATAGTATCATTGAAGCAGAATTATTTGAATAGGAAAATTATTATTGGTGACCCATACAGAATACCAATTTGATTTATGAGAACAGTTGATGGGCCACTCAAAATATGCTGCATGCTGTATTGTATTCTTTATAAAGCCTTAGTAAAACTACACCTGGAGTACTGCCTCCAGTTTTGGTCACTACATTACAAAAAAGTTGTTGAGACTTTCAAAAAAAGTACAAAGAAGGGCGACTAAGATGATTAAAGGCCTGGAGACTAAAACACATGAAGAATGGTTGCAGGATTTGGGTTTGGCTGGTCTAGAGAAAAGAAGGATTAGGGGGGAAGATGGTAGCTGTATTCCAGTATTTAAGAGGCTGCCACAAAGAGGAGGGGATCAATTTATTTTCCAAAGCACCAGAGGGCAGGTCAAGAAACAATGGATGGAACCTAATCAAGGAAAGAAGCAACCTGGAATTAAGAAGAAACTTCCTAACAGTGAGGACAATTAACCAGTGGAACAGCTTGCCTTCAATAGTGGGTGCTTCATCAATGGAGAAGAGAATGGACATGAAATGGTATAGGATCTCCTTCTTGAGCAGTGAGCTAGACTAGAAGACCTCCAAGGTCCCTTCTAGCTCTATTCTGATTCCTTTGGTATGGGCCATCTTTGAACATGATGGATGCCTACACCGAAAGGCTACGTTGTCAAACAGTAATGTCCTTCATAATTTAGGACAGATGATCACTCTAACTGTGCCATAAGACTCAGAATTGTTCTTCCTGTGATACAGTGAAATGACACATTTCAGATTGCAAGTGAGAGAGGAGAGCTGTCCAGGGGTGGGATTCTACCAGTTTGCACCTATTCACTAGAACCGGTTGTTAACATTCTAAGCAGTTCAGAGAACCGGTTGTTAGAAGAAATTACTGGCCTAATCCTGTAAGGAAGGCAGGAAGGAAACATTCTGGTGTTGCTTACAGAAACTGCCTCTCCGTTAACCCTTATTACATTCTTGGCAGGACTAGACTTCCTGTCTCAGGAACATCTCTGGAGTTTTCCCCCCCTCTTTAGCTGGTACTTTACTTGTGTGGAGTGACCATTCAAAGTTACAACAGCACTGGAAAAAGTGTCTTATGACCATTTTTCACACTTACGACTGTTGCAGCATCCCCACAGTCATGAGAGGCCAGGCGAGGAGATGCGTGCCTCAATGTGAGTGATATTGAGTTGGCCACACCCAGCCAATAACATGACCACCAAGCCATGTCCACCCAGTCACATGACCACCAAGCCATGCCCACCACTTAAGCCACACCCACAGAACCAGTTGTTAAAAAAATTGAATCCCATCCCTGGAGCTGTCTCTGCTGATAAGAACAAAAAGTTTCAGTAGTCAAACAAATCTTCCCAGAAGCTCAAGGAAAAAAAAAACAGCAATCATTTGTAGCATTCATATTGAATTCTACATTATCACTATCTTTCACACAAGCGTAGCTCTTCCAGCAATCTCACACAATAATTCCATCCAAGATTATTTTTTCACTTCAACAAAAACAAACCAGACATAACTTGGGTTAGCATTATAAGTAAATCGGGATTAGAGGCCGTGGGGAAATAAAAGTAAAGGGTTGGTGATTATTTTCCATCAATTTGGTGTTGATACTTGGTGTCCACATAGCTAGACCTTCTCCAGTATATCTATCCACAGTCTTTCAGGTGAACCCATCACCACTGTAATGAAGTCCATCCAACTTGTTGCTAGTATCCTCTTCTGTTCCTCTCCATTTTTCCTAGAATTATGGACTTCTTAAGGAAGTTGGGTCCTCACATAAAGGTCCAAAGTATGATAATTTGTTTCATTAAACTTTCTGGCCCAAATGCCTGAGGCAGATTGAGTATATCAGGAGAAACATAAAAGTAAATTGAAAGCAGCAGGAATTGAGTATTTCAAAAATGTGTATGCTGGATGGCCAGTGATTAAATAAATGTGGATTGCATACAAAAGTGAATGGACAACACAAAAGTACATTGAGTTGATTGATCAATCAAATCTATGAAGGAAGAGTCAATGAGTTGAGAGGAAAGGGTAGACCAAAAATATGGTGGTTGAACAGAGCTGATGAAATTCACCAAAAGAAGAGGTTAGAAATTTAAAGAATAATACCGTAGACAATATATGTAGTGGTACATGAATATGACAGAAACAAGAATGGTTTACACAGATTTAACCAATGGTCTTGGCTTAACAGAATAACAGAAAGGCACATTGGAAGTTTTCTAGTCCAATACACTGCTCAAGCAGGAAACGCTACACCATTGCAGACAAGTGGCTATCCAGTCTCTTCTTAGAAGCCTTCAATGATGGAACACCTTAAACATCTGAAGGAAAGTCATTCCACTAATTAACTGTTCCTACTGTTAGGAAATTTCTCATTAGTTCTAGATTGTGTCTCTCAGTGGTGGGATTCAAAATTGTTTACTACTGGTTCTGTGGACATGGCTTGGTGGGCATGGCAGGGGAAGGATACTGCAAAATCTCCATTCTCACCCCACTCCAGGGGAAGGATACTGTAACATCCCCATTCCCACCCCACTCCTAGGAGAAGGTTACTGCAAAATCCCATTCTCTCCTTACCCACTAACCTGCTTTCCAGCTCCTTTCTCCTGTGCAGGGCAACCAAAAAAGACCCAGCCGATCAGCTGGGACTCGGGAGGCAGAGAATAGATGGGGGTAGGACCAGTCATAAGTGGTATTTGCCGGTTCCCCAAACTACTCAAAATTTCCACTACCGGTTCTCCAGAACTGGTCAGAACCTGATGAATGCCACCTCTGGTGTCTCTCCTTGATTAGTTTCCATCCATTCACTATTTATTTATTTACTTACTTACTTACTTATCCAGATATCATCTATCTATCTATCTATCTATCTATCTATCTATCTATCTATCTATCTATCTATCTATCTCTTCCTACTTACCTACCCGGTTATTCTCTACTTTCAGATGCATTTTGGAATTGTCTTAGTGTATTAATTTAGGGCCAGTGGGGTTGCAGACTTGCTACTTCTCAGGTTCTCTATCTTGCATGTCAAGATTTGTAGGAGTTTGTTAAGGCAGAGAATTCTGGATGCTACTTCATGAAAGGCTGAGACTCACTTTGTTCCTATAGAGCAGGACAAATTTTTATTTTTATTTTTATTTATTTGATTAGTTAATTGCTCACAAGATAATAGGTATAAGTATAAACATAGTTATAAATACATGGATACATATAAGAAAATAAAAGAAACAATAGGACAGGGACGGTAGACACTTTGGTGCACTTATGCATGCCCCCTACAGACCTCGTAGGAAAGGGGTGAGGTCAATAGTAGACAGTCTAAGGTTAAAGTTTTGGGGGTTTGGGGAAGAAACCACAGAGTCAGGTACAGTATTCCAAACATTGACCACTCTGTTGCTGAAGTTGTATTTCCTGCAATCAAGTTTGGTGCGGTTAACCATGAGTTTGTATCTATTGTGTGCTCTTGTATTGCTATGGTTGAAGCTGAAGTATTCATTGACAGGTAGGACATTGCAATGTATGATTTTATATACTATACTTAGATTGGACCGAAGATGGCGTAGTTCTAGGTTTTCTAGGTCTAGAACCTCAAGTGTGGTGGCATAAGGTATTCTGCAATTGGTTTTTGCCTGCATAGTTGATCTCGAATGAAAAAGACTTTTCCATTGATGGTGTTCAAATAGGGCCAGCTGCTATAGAGGTAATAAGTAGAAACGGGTAAAATAATATAAAGGATCAGATAATGGAGGAGACATATTATACATCAATTCTTATTCAGGAGGTGGGGGGTGATAAGGGCTTCTGTTATCATAGCAGAAAAATTCATGGGGACCCTTTGAATGATTCAAACTGTCCGAAAAAAATGTTTCCCTCTTTCCCTCCCTCTCAGACAGGTTTGAGAAGGAAATGAAAAGTGGAAAAAATCATTGCATTGACATGTTTGCAAATTGAACCAATTCATGTTTCCCAAGCCAGAGCACAATGATTTTATAATACAGGCTGCAATTCAAATGTGTCAATAAATTCATATTGTGTCTATATTTTATACTAGCTCGATACCCGTGCTTCGCTACAAAACTATGTGGTCGAGCTTAGTTTTTGCGGAGGAAAATAAGGGGGGGGGGAATTCTGCCTCTGCCTACCAGCATCCATCGGTATTCATCTGGCTAGGGTCCAGTCAGTGTGTGAGAGACTTGAGGGCTGTTTGGAAGCTGAAGCAATATTTGCTGTGTGAGCAAGAAGAAGACAGCAAGGAGCATGGGTGTGGCTTAGCTCAACTGTTCTGTACTAAAGCTGGTTGCTGCTGTGAAACTGAAACTTCTCTCCTCTGCTTGTGTTTTGCATTTGGAACAGATTTCTTTTCAGGTGGGGAGGAGGAGTAGAACTCCTTAGCATCAGAGTGTGTTAATAATAATATATGAAATACTAATGCTCTGATGGTCATTTCAAAAAATCCTTTCTTAGTGAGCACCTAGAAGCCAAGAGGAACATACGTGCCAAATTTCAAGTTTGTAGGTTTTACGGTTCTGGAGATTTTGTGGTGATGTGTGAGTGGTATTTTGTTGATAGATAGATAGATAGATAGATAGATAGATAGATAGATAGATAGATAGATAGATAGATGTAGATGTAGATTGTTATATTTGTTACCACTAGGTGTCAGCCTTCAAGAACCTTTCTTTTGCTTATATTTCCAGCTGCCATAGTAATGGGGGGATGGAGGATAAATTGGACTTTGTGGGCAGGGGGGAAGAGGGTTGGAGGCTTGAGAGGGTGAACTGTAAAACTTGGGTAAACTTTATTATTTATGCTTACTTGCTTACTGAGCAGCCACAGCATCTTATCTATCCAGGCCAAGGTCAATGGCCAGATGTTTGAATCACCACCTGAAGATGCCCCACATGACATTATACACATCTCAGATTGGATGGCCAGTTTGAACTATTGTGGATGGGAACATTTCCATAATTTTGTATATGTGATTTTTGCGCCTAATGTCTCAGATCTTGAATTCTTTTGATGCTACCACTTGATTTCCAGTAAAAGTCCTTTTCTCTATAACTATGGAGTCTAATGGTTTCTTTCTCGGATTTTGAATGGAGCCTCACCTGACATCACTTGCCAGAACAGTGGTTGTTCACTTTTCAAATTTCTATCAAAATTGGAGAATTTATGAGCCATGGTGGCGCAGTGGTTAGAGTGCAGTACTGCAGGCTACTTCTGCTGCCTGCCAGCTGCCTGCAATCTGGCAGTTCAAATCCCACCAGGCTCAAGGTTGACTCAGCCTTCCATGCTTCTGAGGTGGGTAAAATGAGGACCCAAATTGTTGGGGGCAATAGGCTGACTCTGTAAACCATTTAGAGAGGGCTGTAAAGCACTGTAAAGCAGTATGTAAGTCTAAGTGCTATTGCTATTGCTATTTTATTCTGGGTCAGAACTCTTATGATGTCAAAAAGGAAAATTGGATATGTTAAGATGAAGTAGAAAAATACTTGAGTTCTTTCATGAAAGTCAAAATTAATCTTCACGCTTGAAAAAATATATTCACAGAAGTAATATAGTTAAGGAGAAAAATGCTTTTAATATACAAAAATATAGCCTATATGTCAAAGGTGGAGTAATAACACTTCATAAATAATACCATTCCATAAATAATTTTTATTATGAGCAGTATAAGGACAGATTTGAAACTGCTTCTGAAAACTCATTTTAAATCTGCATGTACATTAAAAAAAACTTTAAATAGGTATTATTTTAATGCTCCCCCAGGGAATAATCATGGAGGGCCAAAGTTTTTTGACATCCAGAGACATGGCAATGTTTAAAAGCAGCTCAGAGTACAAAAATAATTTAATGAGGTGAAATTGATTTCCTCTTTTGGCTTGCAGTATGATGATGAATAATGTAATACTAAGGCTACAAGATGAGACAGGTCCTGTCTGAAGGAACCAAATAAAGATAACCAGCAACTATTTTCAACACTACTGTTTTGCAAGGCTATGCTATACATGTCATTCCAGAACCTTCAACACTGGGACCACATTTTGTTTAATTTCTCAGGAAGGTAGTCTGCTGGAAATTGATGGTTTTTCCTCCAGCAGGAAATTAATTTCCCAGAAACTTAGATCTTTCCTTTAAAGAGATGGTAGGAAATGAAGCTTCTCCTTTTTCTTGATCCAAATTATGTTACTTCAAAAGAGATAGAATTTTAATCTGTATTATAAAGCTAAGAATGTTATGTTAAAATAGTGGGTTTTCCAGGTTGGGTTCCAGACCTTGCCTATGAACCCAAACTGTACTCAACCATGGGGGCCAAATCACTTTAAGGACAAGTGTGACCACTCCAGACATTTACAGAAATGGGTTCAAACCCTGGTGGAAGATACTATCTAATTCACAAATGAGTTATGAAAATGGGGAGGGACCATGAAAAAGAAGCTGAGAAAAACGCAACTTTTGCATGTGATTTCTTAAGAAATTATCTCAGCAGGCCAAGGATTGATGGATGGATGTGATGGATGGACAGATGGACAGATGCGTTATATCCACTATATTCAGACTCTTCACAGCTCAAATGCAATACCTCCAATGCAATAAAATAAAACACTGCAGTCAAAAAATTAAACAGAAATTCAAAAATAACCTTAACCTCTCCTTCCCATGCAACCCACACAAATTCAGTGTCATAATGGCATCATTTCATGCCCCAAATGTTCTCCCAAATAGTTTTATTTTTAATAGTGACTGAAAAGCCAACAGCATTTCTTATGCAGTGCATGCATATCAATAGAAATTTAAGTCCCCAACTTTTTGAAGAAGGAGAACTAGGACACCTAAATAAGATGCATTGAAACTGGCCACTGAAGATGGATTGGAAGAATTTGCAACTGTATGAGCCATGGTGGTGCAGTGGTTAGAGTGAAGTACTGCAGGCTATTTCTGCTGACTACTGGCTGCCAGCAGTTCAGCAGTTCAATTCTCACCAGGCTCAAGGTTGACTCAGCCTTCAATCCTTCCGAGGTGGGTAAAATGAGGACCCAAATTGTTGGGAGCAATATGCTGACTCTGTAAACCGCTTAGAGGGGGCTGTAAAGCACTGTAAAGCAGTGTATAATGCTATTGCTATTGCTATATCACCCTGATGTTATTGACAGGTTCACTGCAAGTATATTAATTCAGTTCTTCAGTTCTATTCCTAATTAATGCTTATGTACACATCCATGGTTGCATTTCTTGGGATATTAGTTTAAGCATGGTAACAGTGGTTCTTCTGCTTCACTGATGCTTTTCTTCACTTTACCTAACTGTTGTGCACATAGAAACTATTATTAGTTGGCCAACCAATAAATGATACATGGAACTGAGGCTTTTTCATTGAATATGTTCCTGTTTCCCTGCTTTAGTACTATCCAAATATTCAATCATATACAAGAGAATGACCAAAATGACTAGCTTTTTTTAGGAGACACAAAAGAGCAAATATCAGCCACAAAGAACTAAGTTTGAGCTGTTTTCTTCTGAATGTAAGCATCGTGGTCCTACAGATCACTGGTTTCAGACTGGAACTGGAACTGGAGAATTTATGATTACTTGTTATTATCTCGACAGAAAACTAAACTCATGGCTTAGGTATCCATCCATTTTCTTCATGCAAATTCAGTACTGGATAAAGCCCAGTACTGGATTAAGCCAGAAAAAACAGTATTTCTTCTACCTGAATAAACTAAACAATTGCTTAGGAAAATAAAGAAGAATAAAGAGACCACAAATGCTGTTAATACTCTGCTGTTACATTTGTTAGAATAGGTTGCATAAAACGAATAACAGAATAACAGAGTTGGAAGGGACCGTGGAGGTCTTCTAGTCCAACCCCCTTCTCAGGCAGGAAATCCTATACCATTTCAAACAAATGGCTGTCCAATCTCTTCTTAAAAACTTCCAGTGTTAGAGCACCCACAGTTTCTGGAGGCAAGTTCTGAAGGAGAAAATATTTTCAAAGGTGGAATATATGTTTATTTTTATTCCCAGAATACTTTCCAAAAATAATACAGAGATTAATACAACATTTTATTAGGCTATTCCTGCATTTATCACCATAGGTGAAGAACTATTATTGACATCTTTGAAGAATAACCTCAGCTTTGGTCCTGTCTTCTCATCTCCTGTTCATTATCGTTATTTTTTTAATTAAATATTTATATTTACCCTGACAGGAAGGGAAAATGTACTGAATACAATGAGGTAGTGAAACCTTTCAGTAAAAGTGGCCTGAACATTTGTCATATTTACAAATCTATATATCTGTGGCCCTATGGCCTTCTGAGATAAGCATCATGATACATTACACAAACTCACACAATATAATGTAATGTTTGTATGCAAAATAGTAACACAGAGAAATGAAAGGCAAGAGATGAGCAAAGAAAAGACAACATAGCGAAACTAATCCACATCAGCACCATTCACTATATATCTCCTTACTTCCTTATCCTTGCAAATCGTCTTTGCCACCATACAGATACATTCATTACCTCATTGTCTTCAGCTGTTTAAATTTCTCACCTCTTTTCTAAATCTTAAATGGTCACCCTTGAATCACGTATGACTCTTGGTGACTCCAAAGATATAACCGTACAGTTTCAAAGCAACAATATTGGTTTGCCATTACTTCTTCTAAAATGTTATTTTAAAAATCATATTGTATTCTCTGACTGTCTCCCATGTAAATTCCAAACAGGCCAGACTCTGCTTAACTTCCAAAATTAGCTAAGTGTTGCCACCTGTTGAATTAAAATAGGATTTTTACTGAGGATATTTACTTTCTCATGCTTTCCTTGGGATAACACTTATGAACATTGGGATTTTATTTCTAGGCACATAAATATAATGTAATGGTGAGACCTATAAAAGAGCACTAAGAAGGCTGGATATAACAAACCATCCTTGGTGTTATCTAAACACACAGCTACACAATTGAAGCATGGGAATTGGGCATGAGTTCACATTCTCCCTATAATTCTGGATGGATTCTTTCCCAAACAGAAAAGCATCCCTTCAGACAGTGAAAGGTCCATGAAGAATGGGCCTAATGAAGAATAAGATGCTTGGTAGCTGTGCAATTAACTAATTTTCAGGAATATTCACCTCAGATTGGTGGCTCAGGCTGTTAAACGCCTGCTCTTAAGATCCAGCTGTCTACAATTAGTGCAGGCTCGAATCCCACCAGGCTCAAGGTTGACTCAGCCTTCCATCCTCTTGGGGTAGGTAAATTGAGGACCTAAGATTGTTGGGGGCAATTAGCTGACCTTGTAAAAATGCCGCTTAGTAATAAGCAGGCATATACAATGGAATGAAGGCTATTGCTGAGCACACTGGGTTGTATCCCAAAAATTGTAAGTCGCCCTGAGTCTTCGGAGAAGGGCGGCATATAAATGTAATTAAAAAAAAAAAAAGCTTGAAAAAGTTATATAATATACATATTGAAGATGCATCTGGTCCTGTGTTCCTTTTCCATGAGGGGAATATTAGCATCTCAGATTAAGATTACAATGATTAGCCTTTCTGTTTTCTCCAGCATATAAGAGGTTTAATAAGAACCTTGGTGGTGCAGGCTGTTAAACGCCTAGCACTTAGCTCCAGCTGCCTGCAATTAGTGCAGGCTCAAATCCCACCAGGCTCAAGGTTGACTCAGCCTTCCATCCTCTCGGGGTAGGTAAATTGAGGACCCAAGATTGTTGGGGGCAATAAGCTGACTTTGTAAAAATGTCGCTTGGGGGGCCAAAAAGCCCTAGTAATAAGCAGGCATATACAATGGAATGAAGGCTATTGCTGAGCGCATTGGGTTGTGCTCCAAAAAAAATGTAAGCCACCCTGATTCTCCAGAGAAGGGCGGCATATAAATATGAATTAAAAAAAAAAAGAAAATCAGACTACACGTTTTCCTGATGTCTGAAGAATCACTAAATGACTTTATCTTATGCTCCTTTGTCTTTCACAAACAATATACTCTCCACCTACAAAATTCAAAATTAATCTGAGGTGAATATTCCTGAAAATTAGTTAATTGCACAGCTACCAAGCATCTTATTCTTCATTAGGCCCATTCTTCATGGACCTTTCACTGTCTGAAGGGATGCTTTTCATTGATTAATTTAATTCACTAATCCAGTAGTTGAGTATGATGATCTCACTAATGTACTGAAATCAGTGAACAAATATAAATTGAAGAAATTCCAAGATGGTATAGAGATTATAACCAGGATCAATTGATCTCCTGGTAATTCAGGATTAGTGTCCTTTTCCATTCAGTTATCTCCCCAATACATTGAAAGGTGGAGAATGTTTTAACAGCAACTTTTTTGTTTCTTCTCAAAAACATCAACCATCCTTGGTGTTATCTAAACACACAGCTACACAATTGAAGCATGGGAATTGGGCATGAGTTCACATTCTCCCTATAATTCTGGATGGATTCTTTCCCAAACAGAAAAGAGATACCCACAGGAACTCACTGTCATGATGTCCATCTGCTGTTTGCACAACCTTTCACCAGTATTCAATTATTTGTGGTTCTGACTTAGAAAATACAGGGAAGTATTTAGCCGTTACTGTTAGCTGTGCATTGACTATCCTCACCGAATGGATGTATACCAGCCTTTGTCAACCCTGGGCAACTTGAAAAGGTGTGGACTTCTATTCCTAACGTTTCTAAGAAGCTGACTGGGAATTATGGGAAGAACAGGATAATGGAGTTGGAAGGCACCTCCAAAAGGTATTCTAGTTGAACTTCCTGCTCAGGCAGGAAACCCTATACAAATTATTTGCATTCAAAGGAAGGTGATTAACCTGTACACCTGGGAATTTTTGATGATAATTCCAGTAGTCTTATACTGTAACAGTTTACTGTAAATATGAGAGCATCTTTGCATTAATACCCAAAGGCAGTACCAAAAAAAAGCAGTTCTTTTCTGAAACAATAGAGGACTAGACAGACAGTAACCGAGTATAGGAAGGCCTTTTAAAAGAGAGATCAGGAAGGAAGAAGAACAGTGGTGGGTACTCCAACAAGGGAGGTTTTTAAGAAGAGATTGGACAACCATTTGTCTGAAATCCTATAGGGTTTCCTGCCTGAGCAGGCTGTTAGACTAGAATAGGGGTGCGTCAAACTGGTGGCCCGTGGCCTGGATGCGTCACGCACTGGCCATTCCCACCCCAGCTCCATGAATGTGAAAAACATCATGAAACATAACATGACAGCAATGTGACATGGCGAGTTTGAAACCCGTGGATTAGAAGATCGCAAAGGTCCCTTCCAACTCTATTATTCTGTTAGGGCAGTTATTCTAAACCTTAGCAACTTTAAATTTTATAGACTTCATGCTGACTAGAGAATTCTGGGAGTTGAAGCTCGCATATTTTAAAATTGTCAAGGATGCAGAAGACTGGTATAAGGCAATATTTTTGGCCAAGCTGCCAAAATATATGGAAGCAGAAGGGATAGCATACTAGGTGAGACCATACTGAAGTAAAAGGTCCTCTTTTCACCTCAAGTAGTTAGCCAAATTGCTTCATTTAAATTTTTCATTTTTTTTATAGAAAAGACTCAAGTTAGATATATAACTAAATATTCTTACCAGTTCTTTGAATGGAGATTTCTTTCTGCTCTACACTGAATGTGAAATTACATCAAATTTATTTTTCCAATGTTTGTATATAATTAAAGGCAAAGAACACAAGGCTGCTTCCTGTTACACTGAAATATGTCTCCACAACATTTCAAGACTGGGTAATTCTTATTGCATACATACTATCTATTTTTCCAGTTGAAGGAAAACTGTGAGTGTATGCACTCTGTAATTTAACAATTTAAGCTAAAAGCAGAGAGAAATAAAAATAACTTCTTTTGCATATTCAGAATGGTTTAATTTGATGGTAATGGTCAAAAGATGATTGCCACCTATAAACATGGAAAGCTGAAGAATGAGTCTAATAGGTTCCTCAGTATTTGTATTGTTACATGTTCCTGCTAATGAAATAAAGTATCTTGATTTTTGCCCCTCACGTGAATATTTATTATCCCTGTTCAGCCTGGCTCAAAAAAATGGGAGAAAGTGTCTGCATTTCCTGTGTTGGATGATGACAACACCTCTTTCTCCTTCTGTCCTGGCCACTTTTTACAGAGGCAGGATTGAAAGCATTTTAACAAACTGCGTCACTGTTTGGTTTGGTGCCTCAGATAGAAAGTCCATACAGAGAGTTGTAAGGACAGCTGAGAAGATTATAGGAAGCTAAATGTCTATGGAGATCTCAGTCGTCCATGTCATAGTTGTCCCAAAAGTGCTTTTTCAAGAGGCAACTGGACTTTTTGGTTTTTCTTTGAAGATGTTTCGCTTCTCATCCAACACACCCACTTTACAGTCTGTTTCTGTTGCTCTCCACTGGGAAGAGGTTTCAAAGTATCTATAGCAGGACTACTAGATTCTGTAACAACTTTGTTCCTTATGGCATCCGTCTTGTAAACTCTCAGAATTCTTTTTTTGTTTTGCCATGTATATGCATTTGTAGATTGTGATGTTTCTCTGTGCATGTGGGTATATGCATAATGGTTATCTTTTGAGAACTGGATTCAACAAAATTTCATTTTAATGTATGCTGATTGGTGTACATTTAAAGTGACAATAAAGTGTTTATTCTATTCTATTCAAAATTTAGTAATTTATGTGGCAACTCTAAAAAGACCATAGAAATATTTTATGTTAACTTCCACTAAATCCTTTTGAAGTTTTGGAAGTTTGGCTTGAGACTCATGATTTAATTGGGGTAACAGCCGGAATCCTGACATTATGTTTAGGCTCTCTTCCAAAATGCATTTTGCCTATCTATCAAGGCCAGAAGAGATAGATCTAAATAAAACATTGGTAACTGGAGCTGAATCTAACAATGTGGGAATAGCTTTCTCCTAGTCCCAAACCAAGATATATTTTAAATATTATATTAAAGCTCTAGCAATTCATCCTGAATGAAAGAAACATTTATCATCTTACAAATATTTTAGAATGTCTATAGTTTATCATGGATACCTATAAAGTGATTCCTAATTAAACCTTTGAGAATCTTCAAAGATGAGAAACACTAAGACTCTGTCACCCTTATGAGAATTGCTGCCTGAAAACAGTGCCATCACATCTGTTCCAATACAGGAGATAAGACAACTGGCCTTTGTGTCAATACATCTTCAGCTATTTCACTGTCTAAAACGTTCTGCTTCCTTTACTGAAACTACCATACATTGCAGAGTTGTAAAAAAAAGTTTCTCTTGGCAGATATTTTGTTTTTCAAACCAGGACTAAGCATGATATAAAAGGTCTAATAGATCTGATCCAAGTTCTTTCCAGTCTATCCACAGAGAACAATTCAGATGCTTTAAAAATGATTTCCACCAGTATTGGCTACATTATGGAGGCTATTTAAGAAACATGGAAAATAAAAAGAGGTTGTATATGTAATTTCCTCTTTTGTTATATAGCAAGTCATAAAGTGATGTCAATACAGAGTCAGTCCATAAGGATGGAGCTCTATCATTAAGAAAGATTTATTACTTTGATGGTTGAATTGTTAACATCCAAGTTCTCCAGGGACTAAAGTTCACTGAATTTTAACACATAAGAAATGTGTTTTGTTTGTAAGCTATTTTCTTTTTGTTTGTAAGCCAGTTATGATTGAGGAGATTAAAAGTGGAGGAGGAAATGTGTTCCTATAAGAAAGATCCAGGATTAAAATACATTTTCTGATAAGCACTGCCCATAATTTAAAGGTCTTGTGAAAAACGTAATTCATGGAATCACACATTTTCATTGCAAAATCTCATTTGTAGCAAGCCCACTGCGTCTAGTCTAGAGATGGTATTCAGCAGGTTCTGACCAGTTCTAGAGAGCCCGTAGTGGAAATTTTGAGTAGTTCAGAGAACCATCTCTGATTGGCCCCATCCCCATCTATTCTCTTCCTCCCAAGTCCCAGCTGATTGGCTGGGTCTTCTTTTGTTGCCCTCACAGGAGAACGGAGCTGGAAAGCAGGTTAGTGGGGTGAGGAGGGAATGGGATTTTGTGGTAACCTTCCCCCAGGAGTGGGGAGAGAATGGAGATTTTGCAGTATCCTTCTCCCAGGAGTGGGGAGGGAATGAAGATTTTAAAGTATCCTTCACCTGTTATGCCCACCAAGCCACACCCACCAAGCTATGCCCATGGAACCGGTAGTAAATTTTTCTGAATCCCACTACTGGTCTAGTCCTCTCATATCCCACTCCTCATTCCAGACTGAAGCAGCCAAATAACAGGAACCCCAAAGTGTTTTTAAGTTTGGTTGAAGTTCTCAAAAACTTAATAGCAGCAAGCATACCTAATACTTTTTCCTCCTCTTGTTTTACCCACAACAACAACCTTGTGAATCAGTTGGGCTGAGAGAGAATGAGTGGCCCAAAGTCATGCAGATAGCTAGGAGTAGAACTCAGTTTCTAGCCTGGTGCCTTAACTACTATTGATTAATACTTCAGGGCATTTGAAGAATATTTGATTAATGGAACTCCTCTACATAGCAAGACCTTCCAAATCAATAATATTTCTTGAATGACTTGACTTTCTTTATTGACTTCCTTTATTGCATTGGGAGTCATTCATGAAGTATTGATTTGGAGGGTCTTGCTAAGTAGAGGAGTTCCTTTGGTCAAATACATTCCTATGATAATATATGATAGTCCCCATTAAGTAAATGAAAGCCACTTTTGACTCAGACTTAAGACCTAGTGCTTTACATGGATATATCTATATCTTTTTCTTAGTAGGATGCAGAAGTGATTTGCTGTTGCTTACCTCCAGAATGTTTTCTTCCCTCAGTTTCTTAGTCCAGTCCAGTCTACAGCTCTGAATTCTTGATCCAAATACTAAGACCAATCATATTTAGCTTTTAAGATCAACCAAGATTTGCTAGGTGCTGCTACTTATTAAAGAATACAATTTGTTAGTTACTGGCAAATGTTTGTAGTTAATATCCACAAAATTCCAGCATCTCAACTCTTGGAGCATTTCTTGGCTTTTACTGGTTTGGCATTTACTTGCAAGTACATATAAAATGGACTTAATCATTCCATCTTGCTGCGTCCCCAGTTTACATAAGCTGTGAGATGGATGACCCCAAAGAGGATAATCAAATGAACAACAAGACAAATTGCATACATCTGGCAGCAAGATGTAGTTAATTGTTATTTCCAAAAAAGGGAAAGTGGTTCATTACATATTTCTTATCAGTTTCTTCCTGCTCCTTTGGCTCCAATTTTCCAACCTGTAAAATCTGGGCAGTCTTCAGAATCTCTTCTTGTAACTTCTTTTGAAGGTTTCCCCAGGGAAAATTATCCTCAGTGTCCAGCTGTATGGAGACAGGTTGAACTCCAGGTAAGTTCTCAATTAGATATGTTATCCAAAATGCTAAATTAAACAGAAGTTGACCAAACTGGCAGGAAACTTATGTTCTGAAGTCCAAATGGGCAGGTGGAGGGGGTGGTCTGAAAAAAATGGAACCCAGTAAAAATCTTCCTCTTGCATACTCATCAAAGATATTCAGAATCAGAATAGAGCTGGAAGGGACTTTGGAAGTCTTCTAGTCCAACTCCCAGCTCAGACAGGAGACCCTATACCAGTGGTCGCCAATCAGTGGGCCATGGCCCACTGGTGGTCCATGAAAATTTTGGTAGTCTGCAGAGAAATGTCACCCCAGAGCACCCCCCAAAGCAATTAATCCAGGCTGCACAGGAACACAAGGCTGCGCTGCCCACATGGCCTGTGGGAACCCTCCCCACCGACTCACTCCTTACCTGGCAAATTTGCCTGCTAAGTTGCTATTTTTCCTCCCCCCCCCCACCATCAGCTATTCTGCTGTGCGGGGAGATTTAGATTAGCCAGAAAGCAGAAAATCGTTGGATTTCTTGCTTTCTAGCGAATCTTTAGATCTCTGGCTGTGCTTTTAAGCAGAGCCGAAGCTTCCTTAGGACTGAAGCTTCTATTATTCAGTTGCAGACTCAGATAGCCGATGGCAGAAACACAGATCTCTAAGTGAATCTGTGATTCTGTGAGCAATTCAATCTGTCTACCTGCTTTGCCTGATTTTGGGTAAAAGTTGCTCTTTTTAAATAAAAAATTCAATATTTACATACATGCTGTGTTGTGAGTTAATTTTGTGAGTTTGCTTGCAAGCAAATTTTATGTGACAGACTCAGGTAGCTGATGGCAGAAACACAGATCTCTGAATGAATCTGTGATTCTGTGAGCAACTCAATCTGCCTGCCTACTTTGCCTGATTTTAGGTAAAAGTTGCTCTTTTTTTAATAAAAAATTCAATATTTATAAATAAATATTTATAATATTTACATACAAGCCATGCCCTGCCAGTCACGTGATCACCAAGCCATACCCACAAATTAGGCCATGCCCACAGAACCAGTTAAGAAATTTGAATCTCATCCCTGCCTCTGTGTGTGTGTGTGGGGGGGGGGAATGCGGAGGGAGAGAGAGTGGTTAGATCAGATCTCTCTCTCTCTCTCTCTCTCTCTCTCTCTCTCTCTCTCTCACACACACACACACACACACACACCTAACAGCAAGTGATTGTCAGTCAAAATTCATATTAGTGGTCCCCGGGATTTAAAATTATGAGTTTGGTGGTCCCTGAAGTCCAAAAGGTTGGTGACCTCTGCCCTATCCCATTTCAGACATGTGGCTGTCCAGTCTCTTCTTAAAAACCTCCAGTGTTGAAGCACCCACAATTTCTGACAGCAAGCTGTACCAGCCTTTTTGTCTATGATCATCCAAACTAGCCCTTTTCTGAAACATATTGCTAAGGTTTATCACAAATTGGAGGTTTCTTCTTCACAGAAACAATTCTTTCTGAGCGTGTCTTAAAATATGAAACACTAAATCAGGGGGAAAGTAAAAATTCTTTCGAGGAAACCCCAAGTATGTCTGTTGTCACTGCAGACAGAGGATACATATACAGCAGTCAAGTTAACAGGATAAATATACCAAACGTGTAAAGCTCCATCCTTTGTCAGATAAATCAAAATGAAACCAAATAAATAAACTATGTTTCACGGTGGAAGGGTGGAGCTGATAAATCTAGAAGCAATAACTCTATTTCAGTATATGACTAAACACAAGACACAACCTTTAATCCACTGCCTGAATTCTTGCCAGCCGCATAGTCTGTTTTCTAACAGACAGAAAATAGAGTTCTCATGAACTCATTTCTCCTCTATCACCATCGTTGTTGTCAATGTTGTTATTTTTATCAGATTTCCTATGAACTTCAAAGCAATTTGGAACAGGTTCACAATATAATATGTAGTAAAGAATACATTAACACAGTAAATATACATTAAAACATGGAGAAGGGGAAAAATTGACTGAAGAGTTATCAGCAGGCACCTCTAAGTTTTCATAGCAGGTTCTTCCCGGATTTCAGAAAGAAAAAATATTCCTGGGTAGGGTGGCACCTTAAAAAGGGCACCTTTGTATACATGCAATAGAAGTCTCTGATATTGTAGATTGAGTTTACTCTGACATAAACTCTTGAAGATTGTTAGCTCTCCTTGAATCCTTCACAATAGACTTAACTTCTGGGGCATTTCAAAACAGACATGGTGAAAGAGGAACATTTAATGTTCATGAAAAAAAAATGCAAAATTAAAAACCTCTGAGAATAATGCCAAAAAACCAACCCAATGAAATAGTAATAGGATTTATTTTCCCAAGGCTCAAAAAATGCACAGGAATGATGATTGCAACCATGATACAAGAGATATTAAAAAGATAATGATTGATAAAAAATATTAAAATAGCAATAGCACTTAGACTTATATGCCGCTTTATAATGCCTTACAGCCCTCTCTAAGCGGTTTACAGAGTCAGCATATTGCTCCCAACAATTTGGGTCCTCATTTTACCAACCTTGGAAGGATGGGAGGCTGAGTCAACCTTGAACCTGATGAGATTTGAACTGCCAAATTGCACGCAGATGGCTGCAGCAGAAGTAGCCTGCAGTACTGCACTCTAACCACTGCGCCACTGAGGCTCTATTAAAATACAGAGGCATTACCCTGACCACACAGGGGTACATAGCAATGCCATGGATTTCCCAGCTATATCATCTGGCTGTGAATGCTGGAGTATCAGAATGAAGAAAAAACCGACACATTTGAATTGTGGAGAAAACATTGAAGAATGCCTTGGTCCGCACGAACTTAATAATAGATTAAATACATCAGAGTGTTCACTGGAAATTTAAATAATTAAGCTACAGCTTAAATATTTTGGTCGCATATTTTGGAGGAGACTTCAATGCTAGGAAAAATACAAGGCAGTAGAAAATGAGAGTTATAAGAGACAAGGTGGTTAGATACTATCACTGATGACACAAGTGGGAGCTTTGAGAAGAAACAGTCTCCAGCAGAGAATGCTGAGAAAATGATGTCTGTGAGGTCATAAAAAGTTAAAAACAACTGAATGCCAGTTCTTTGGCCCTGCTGCTTGGATTTCATGGCTGGAACAGATAAACTTTCTGACTTGCAAATTCTATGCTGCTTTTTATTTAGACATTGAGAATAATCATCCAGGGCTATCTACTAAATCTCCCATAGTCCCCATCTTATTATTTCTTTTAAACAAAATGTAAAACGGTGAGACTGTTAATGAAACACTAATAGAGTCAACAGGCCAAATGAAACCCCCCCTTTGATATTTCGTATACTTGCCCTTGCTTTTTAAATAAAAAAGAAGAAATGATAATTGTTTATTAGATAAAAATTATACATAGGCAGTTATTTATCAGAAAACAGTGAGAAAAAAACCCTTGAAAAATAGTGTTTTGCCTGAGTGCCAAATATGAATAAATTAGATTATTTTAATGCTCGTAAAAATGTTCTGATTGAGACATATTGTACCAGTTTACAGGAAACATGGCTACAAATGAAAACATGGCTGCACAAATGATGCACTTCTCAAGATACATAAATGCTTAGCACAAGAACTTATTACAAAATGATCCCTGCTAATGTTCAAGGAGAGCCCATGCCTTCTTTCCCAGCAATATAGATTTATTGTTTCTAAAATCCCAATGTCATGATGTAGGATTCACTGCAAGGGGCAGAAATGCTCAAGAAAAGCCCGTATTGCTTGAACCAAGCAATTCTCAGAGATAGAGTTTATTAGTTTTATTTGGATGGTATCAGTGGCTGCTATATGGACCCCATTTCTTCCAAGTGAGCGGAAATAGATGGGAAAGAATTGAGGCTGTGATCTGTAAGAAGGACCCTGACCTTGCCAGAATTCTGGTCATATATTGGGTTCACATATCATAGAATGGGGCTAAGAGATAGACTAGTGATTCTGCTTGAGAATTGACTACCTGTTTATGTTGTAGAACAGGGGTCTTCAAACTTGACAGCTTTAAGACTTGTGCACTTCAACTCCCAGAATTTTTTTTTGTTAATTACATTTATATGCCGCCCTTCTACCGAAGACTCAGGGAAGCTTACAATTTTTGGGATACAACCCAATGCGCTCAGCAATAGCCTTCATTCCATTGTATATGCCTGCTTATTACTAAGCGGCATTTTTACAAAGTCAGCTTATTGCCCCCAACAATCTTGGGTCCTCAATTTACCTACCCCGAAAGGATGGAAGGTTGAGTCAACCTTGAGCCTGGTGGGAATTCCTCCTCCAGCCTTGTTAGCTCAGGAATTCTGGGAGTTGAAGTCCAAACTTGCCAAGTTTGAAGACCCTTGTAGAATCTTGAGTGCATAAACTAAGTTGTTTTGGGATTTGGTGTACTTAGGCTTACATGTATATGAAATTATTTTTTTTCCAGATTCAGAAGCATTAGTTTTTATTAGCAATATTTTTCTAACATTTTTTTTATTTTCAAGGACATATGCTAGCAGTAGGATGTTGCCCCAAAAATAAGTCCCTGTCTTATAATTTTGTCCCACCAAAAAAGGCACCAGGTCTTATTTTCAGGGGATGCCATCCACTGACTAACCTCACTTGCATGTGTCACCCCCGGCCTCCTTTTCTCTGTCAGAGGCTTTCAGGAACTTCTTCTTCTGTGGCTGGCAAGGCTTTCCTGAAGGCCTCTGCAGCTGATAACAGAGTTCCGGATTGATCTGAAGCTTTGTTATCAGTTACAGAGGCCTTCAGGAAACTCTTGCCAGCCTTGCTGGCTGCAGAAGAAATGGACCAGCAAGGCAGGTGTTGGGGTGTGTGAGGCCTGGCTACAACTGTCCTCAGGTCAGTAGTAGGGCAGCTCCACCCACCCATCCCCACCCTAGGCTTAATTTTTACCCATCCACTCTGGAATGGGTGGGGTCTTAATTAGGGCTTATTTTGGGGGTAAAGCTTATATTGGGCAGACATGTAAAAATCAAGCTAGGACTTACTTTCAGGGTAGGTCATATTTTCAGGGAAACAGAGCAATATAGAATTGATGACCATGCACTTTTCAGATTTCACCCTAGAAATGTAGGGTGGGTCATGTTATCTACAGACTCAAGTGATCACAGATTTAAAGGGGCTGGATTGAAGCCAATGTATTGAACCAGGAAACAAATAATATAAATCTAGGCTGCTGAAACTGTGGAGGCACAAGAGAAAGAAAGAAAAAGACCATTTACATCATACACTTAAATTTGAACGATTACTCTAGTGATAGGAGTCTAATATTTTTAAAAATACTCAAAAAGCTTCATAATACCTGATTTAAGGCTATGCCTGCTGGATGGAAGACATGAGGACAAAAGGAAGACAGGTCCTCCTTTTGCCAGATGTTTGTTAACTTTACCATTTATAAATGCCACTTGCAGAAAACAAGGACACTGAGAGATGAAGTCAACTCCTAGTTCTCTGAAGTATAGGCTGAGGAATAGCAGATCAATCTAAGTTGATGCCAAGTTCACTCAATGTTGCAGGGTGTATTTCCCCCCACATCTAAACACTTTGCCTAGTTTTGTATATGACTTTAATTTTTTAAAACAAAATATAATCCTTTTGCCAAGCAACCAGCTTCACTGTAAGAGTTAGTTCCATTAGTAAAGACCAAAGGGCCACTGAAGCAAATAGGATGATGCCAAAATACCCAAAGCCAGTTGCTCAGAACAAGTGAAATCACTTCAAACTAAGAATAAGTTGTAGGGAATGTAAACAGAAAAGAAAGCCAACCAATAGGAGAAGTCATGGTTTCACTCTCATTTTATTTATTTTTAAATAGACCAAGGAAATCTGAGAAATTTCAGCACCGTTTCTTGACTGATATACAGAAGGTTGAATCTTGGTCATGAATTTTTCCAATAATATCCTTGTAAATTACTGATGCAGGTTAAATTTTCCCATGTCTTCTTACAGTCATTGAAGGAAGGGGAATTGAGAGAGGCTTTTCATGCACTAATAATGTGTTCTTAGTAAACAATATTTTAAAATAAGCATAGTGCAAATATGCCTCCTTTCTTTCCATGTTTCCTTCCTATGCTATTCCAGTGGTATTGTAGGGAAGGTTAAATTATAGCAATTTCCAAAATAATGAGTATTGATGCTTGAGCCAGCCATGTACTCCTAGGGCCATGATGGCGAACCTATGGCATGCGTGCAGAAGTGGCACACAGAGCCACTTCTGCTGGAATGTGAGAAATTGCCCAGAAGAGCCCCACGCCCACCTGCCTGCCAGTTGATTGTTGGGTATCTGGCATGCATGCGTGGGAGGGTGGAATGGTGGGAGACACGTGTGCATGCGCAGAGATGCATGAGGCATGTGGAGGGGTCTCACAGGCATGTGCAGAGACACATGGGGTGTGTGGGGGGGTCACATGTGCATGCATAGGGGGCATGAGGGCCCCTGCATGCATTGCTTCTGGGTGTTGGCACACAAGCACACGTGCACAAGCACATGCAATTTTTGGCATGGGAACCCAAAAAAGTTAGCCACCACTGTCCTAGGGCATCTGATTGTCAAAAATTTAAGTAAAATGTTTTGTTTTTATGCCTTATTCTCAGGGTATTTAAGAATCCCTTTTAAGAGCCATGGTAGCACAGTGGTTAGAATCCAGGTTTGCACATTAATTCTGCCCATAGCCAGGAGTTCAATCCTGACTGGCTCATCCTTCCAAGATTGGTAAAATGAGATTCAGATTGTTGGGGTCAACATGTTGAATCTGTCAATTGCTCAGAGTGTGCACTATGGAGCTGTATGTAAGTTTAAATGCTATTGCTAAGTGCTAATTCCTTTTGAATTTTTTTCAGTTGACAATGAATTGACTTTGTTGCTGGACCAGAAGGTGCTCCTGTTGATGGTTTTGCTTTCATGTTTCTTTTTCTCACATCAAGAGGAGAAATTCCTTCAGGTCTTCCTTAAAGTTCAGCAATTGCATTTTTTCCTGACTAGTGATGAAAACTGACGTGCTTAAACATCTCTTGCACAAAACTATTCAAGAGAGAAGGAGGAGAAATTGGAAATCTAAGGATAACTGCTAAAATGTATTATTTCTGTTTATATATTTTTAAAATTTATATACTGCCCATCTCTCTATCAAGTGACTCTTTAACAAGGTTATACCTAGCTGAGCTTATCATCTTTGAATGCAACAGCTAGAACTTTCAACGGCCTGTTAAACTTTGCTGGTGTTTCTCTGGAGAAACCTTAAAATATAGACATGTATATATATAGAGAGAGAGAGAAGGAAAAGAATAAAGTATCAATTTCCTATCCATGTGCACACATATTTCTTTTTTAGGAAGTGTGCACACATTTCAGCGCTGCTTCACAACCATAGTATAAGCCACTTGTACATTGGGTTGATTTCTTACCCAGAATCAGATCTGTTGCAGAAGATGTGGTTTTAAATCTGGACAGCAGACAGAAACTACAGGAAACATTTCCAAGAATGAATGGTGAGAATTGGCTCCAACAGAGATCTTACTCATTACATCCTGAATCTGCACAGTTGGTGGTCTAGTCACAATGTTTCAGCTAGATTTCCCTCCTGCAAATATGAAAATAAAAAGTTTGTAGTTCACATGAATATGTAAAGAGACAGTTTGCCCCCTCACCAGACAATCTGTATATATATTGACCTTTTCACAAATTTCTGGAAGTACTTTGATGGTTAGCAGTTTCAGTCCTAATGCTTCTTCAAGCATTCAGTCAATGCATGGGGAGAATTATCTGCAACGATTATGAAATAGAATAGAAGTGAAAATAATAATACTATGCAGTAGATTGGGTTAATAGGGAATGTCGGGCCCCCAAATCACTTAGGAGTTCTTGTGGCCGATGATTGCTTGAATGTGTGGTCTTCTCAATCTTCACTCTGTACAATAATCACTACTTTGTAATCACTCATATCCATTATCAGAGGTGATTACCTGCACTATGCTGTAGAGCTGAATATACACAGGGCACCTATTCACCTTATGGATGTGTGTGCAGAAATAATAAACCAACTCCTTCATTCATAGGGTTTTCTCCATCCCTTTTCCAAACCTGACATCTTTGGGTTGACATGAAAAGAAAGAGAAGGGAATGTGAATATTCATCTTCTTCCCCTTTTTCTACTTATGGCAGTCTCTGCTATTATCCAATATGTTGTTTCTGCAGCAACATAGATACAACTTGGGATGTGTTCACAGTTATTCAGTTGTTTCCCACAGGAAACTCTCCCCTTTTGAGTTTGTAAAAGGAAACAGGGTTAAGGTGATGAGCTAAATTAAAGAATTTGAGATGAATTATTTTTGCCATTTCTGAAATTGTGTGCTTTGGACTGCATGTATTTCAGAGGTGGTATTCAGCAGGTTCTGACCAGTTTTGGAGAACTGGTAGTGGAAATTTTGAGTTGTTCAGAGAACCGGTAGTGGAAATTTTGAGTAGTTTGGAGAACCGTCAAATATCACCTCTGACTGGCCCCGCCCCCACCTATTCTCTGCCTCCTGAGACCCAGCTGATTGGCTGGGTCTTCTTTTGTTGCTCTGCACAGGAGAACGGAACTGGAAAGTAGGTTAGTGGGGTGGGGAGGGAATGGGATTTTGCAGTAGCCTTCCCTGCCATGCCCACCAAGCAATATCACGCCCACCAAGCTACGCCCACAGAAACGGTAGTAAGTATTTTTGAATCCCACCACTGATGTATTTGTTTTTATATTTACTCCTTATAAATTAATAAATGCAATTTTCTTTTTCTTTTTTCTTTTTAATTGTTCCATAGGGTATGGTCAAGAATTGGCTAGTGCAGTTGCTTAAGTCCCTCTGTCCATTGATGTTTGACAAAAAAAGCCTCTTACTCTTCTGCTGACTGATTTCCTGAAATCTACATTTCTCAAGTTCATTGAAGGTTCAGAGATTGCATTGACACTCAGCAGAAGGAAGTGAGTGGGGTTAATGCCAGACTTTGGTCCAGCAGAGCCCTGCTAAGCAGCAGAGAACTGCTGACTCATACCTGTGATTCATCCTTTGTAATTGCTAATGAGATTGAGTAGCACCAGCTGCTACTGTCGCTGGCAATGGAAGAGATAAGCAATCATGGTTTGAAGTACTTTACTGCAAATTCAGAGAACATGAGACTGAGTGAATGAAGAATGAGAGCCTTGGTGGCACAGTGGTTAGAGTGCAGTACTGCAGGCTACTTCTGCTGACTACTGGTTGCCTGCAATTTGGCAGTTCAAAATCCCACCAGGCTCAAGGTTGATTCAGCCTTCCATCTGTCCAAGGTGGGTAAAATAAGGAACCAGATTGTTGAGGGGCAATAGGCTGACTCTGTAAACTGCTTAGAGAGGGCTGTAAAGTGGTATGTAAGTCTAAGTGCTATTGCTATTCTTGAAACAGTATTTTCTTTTTTTCAAAAAATGAACCTATTTCTAATATGTCTTAACTGCTGGCAATATCTGGTGAACTTTTTCAGGCTCACAAGCTAAGTAGGGTCAGATACGGTTAATACTTGCAAGGGAGACTACAGGTAGTAATGTCTACAGCAAAATAAGGTAACAGCCAAATGGAATCTCTCATGCTGACATCCTCAGCAAATGCCCCAGTTCTGTATTGTGGGTCCGTACAGCTTATGGAAGTACAAGTGATGACAATTTATAATAACCCAGGCATTTTATAAATTGCATCTCTTTCCCAAGGAAAAGCACATTTTGGTTTGAATTCAAAATCTTGCACAGCCCTATTGGTGAGAACAGAATGAATTGAAACTACAGTTTCTTTGGCTGCTAGCAGAGGTGGGATTCAGCCAGTTCTGACAGGTTCTGGCGAACCGGTAGTGGAAATTTTGAGTAGTTCAGAGAACCAGCAAATACCACCTCTGGTTGGCCCCAAGTCCCAGATGATCAGGGGCCCAACTGATCAGCTGGATCTTCTTTTCTTGCCCTGTACAGGAGAATGGAGCTGAAAAGCAGGTTAGTAGGGTGAGGAGGGAATGGGGATTTTACAGCATCCTTCCCCTGGAGTGAGGCATAAATGTAGATTTTACAGTATCCTTCCCCTGCCATGCCCACTGTTATGTATGCAGGTTTGAATGTCAGTGGTTTAGTTTGAACTGCTCTTGTAAAATGTCAAATATGATTGGTTTAAAAAGTGTGGGCAAAACCCTGTACTCTGATTGGCTGTCAAATGCGGCTGCTGGCTATAAGTAGCAGCCGCAGCCCAGCCAAATCGGGTCTGTTATGAGCTGTAGTCACTAATAAACTCTTCACTGAAGCACTCTGCGTCTGACTCTTCATGCAAATCTAACACCCACCAAGCCACACCACGCCCACCAAGCCATACCCACATAACAGGTAGTAAAACTGGGCCTGCTAGGCACTTTTATTCATGCAGTCTAAAATTACATCAACCTTTTTCTTTTTACTGGTGAGTTGTATATACAGTACCACATGACTGAAGGCCAGCATGAGATTCATTCCAAATACTTTCTCTTTTCAAGCAATCATCACTCCACAACATGTGCATCCTATTTTATTTAATTTTTGCCCACAGGAAAAACATTGCTTTTCCTGTTGCATCGGTTTTTCCTAGTGTTAGTCTCAGTTGCCACTTTATCATAATCATGCTGAGTTTGTGAGAGATTTGTCCATTTCCATTTTTTCTATCTTTTTTCTTCAGTTCAGTCGTGTCTAATTCTCAGAGTGGACAAGTCACTGCAGTTTTCTTGGCAAGTTTTTCAGAAGTGGTTTGCCATTTGCCATTCAAGGTGCTGGTGTTGACCTATAAAGCCCTTCATGGCATTGGACCAGGATATATACAGGAGACCCTGCTGCCGATAACAACTTCCCGGCGTCCCATGCGCTCCCATCAACAGGGCCTTCTCCGGGTGCCGTCGACCCGGCAATGTCAGCTGGCGGTTCCCAGGGGTAGGGCCTTCTCGGTGGGAGCACCACCCTATGGAACCAGCTTCCCCTGGAGCTCCGGGTGGCCCCTGACCTCTGCTCCTTCCGCCGTGACCTAAAAACTTGGCTGTTCCAACTAGCCTACCCGGACTGATGGGGGGGAGGGTTTTTAAATGTAGTTTTAATTGGCATATTTATGAGACCTTTGGTTTAATAGTTTTTTAATATTTGTATATTTGTATTGGATTGTTTTTATTTTGTAAGCTGCCCTGAGTCCTTCAGGAGATAGGGCGGCATATAAGTCTCATAAGTAAATAAATAAATAAATAAATAAATAAATAAATAAATAAATAAATAAATAAACAAATAAACAAATAAATAAATAAATAGTCTCCTTTCTAATGCTGAAAGAAAGTAACTTAAGTGGCCCCAAGGTCACCCAGCTTGCTTTGCCCTCAAGGCACAACTAGAATTTAGAGTCTCTTGAACACTGAACACTGAACATTTTTTCTACACTTTAACCTAAATCTATTTCTTTGTTACAATACAAAGATGTAACTGTGCTATTATGCTAGCGGAGATATGATGACCTATCACAGCAATGTTCCTGCACCTGATAACAAGGACATTATTAATAGATGTACTCATGGCCATATGTAATGCATAATCACAGTCTTTAATTTTTATGACATTGGGTTTCTTAATCTCTAATGATATACCTCAGAAATGCTATCTTTGCAGGTCTCAACAGGCTGATTGCGGCACTTGAGCAGAATATTGCAAAATGTTTAATTTTGTTCCTACGGCAAAAATAGCATGCCAGAAAAGACATAATTTGGTGGTGTGATTTTGCAAGAATCTGAAGCAAAGAAAAAAGGTGATTTATCATGCCTGGTAATTCTTCAAATATTAGCCGAAGGCTGGATTTGAAATTATTCTAGATTTTTCTATAAGCAACTTCCTAAAATTGATACTTCTGTGACCAGAGAAAATGGCCAAAGAGAGGCATTTCACCAAAAATTTTCCAGGAATTCTCCTATAGTTTCTTTGGTGTGGGATTAATCAAGATGGTAGCGGCACTACTGTAGTTCACTTTAAAACTTTTCTTTGTGGTTCTACTGCACATGATAATAACACCTATGGGGTTAGAAAGTTGGAAAACTTTTCTTTTCATAGGGCTCTGGATTTTATCATCATCTTTTAGAATTCTGGTGACAGTAGTGGTAGAAAAATATTTGGATACAATGCAACAAAATGGCCTTCTTACCAGAGAAAAGTGACAAAAAGCAGAATAAGTTGGAAGTAGTGTAATGGTATGTGAGAATTACCTTGGGAGATGGGAGGAAAACTGGTGGATTGGGCAACCAGCATGTAAAAGATATTTCAGTCCACAGAAGGAAAGGAAGCAAGGGAAGTATTCAAAAGTGATTTTCCCTAGAGTAAGAAGAAGGAGAGGAAAAATACTTTCAGTCTTGCAAGATTCTATTAATGTAACCTTACAATAAAGATATAATACTCATAATTGTGCCTCTTTGTCTGGACTACCTCAAAAGGTTGAACAAAAGCTTTGAAAATGAATATATTTTAGCTTAGTTCCAGTTCATTTTAAAATATTTTACTCAGCTGTGAATGAATAAATGAATGAATAAATGAATTGAATACACATCTCCTTCCCTAGAATATAGATTGATGAAATAGATGTAGAATGAACGCAAGGGAAAAAAGACAAGATGAGAGAGAAAAAGAAAGTTAAAGAATCTAAATCAAAGGTGGTATTCAGCAGTTCTGACCAGTTCTGGAGAACTGGTAGAAGAAATTTTAAGTAGTTCAGAGAACTGGCAAATACCATCTCTGACTGGAGATTTTACAGTATCCTTCCCCTGCCACACCCACCAAGCCATGCCCACAGAACTGGTAGTAAAAAAATTTGAATCCCACCACTGATCTAAATATTTCCGAGCACCATACATCGTGTTGGTGCTTATCTACAAAGCTCTCCATGGCTTGGGGCCAGGGTACTTGCAGGAACGTCTCCTGCCAGCATCGAATACCAATCGCCCGGTGCACGCCTACAGACAGGGCCTCCTTGGGGTATCGTCGGCTAGACAATGTTGGCTGGCGGTCCCTAGGGGGAGGGCCTTCTCTGGGGGGCACCCACTTTGTGGAACCAGCTTCCCCTGGAGCTGCGACTGGCCCCCAACCTTCGCTCCTTTCGTCGCGGCCTAAAGACTTGGTTATTCGAACAGGCCAGCCTAGACTAAGGAGGGGTTGTTTTAATATTTTAAATGTTTGTAAGTGGGTTTTAATGATTATTTGGTCGAATTTGGTTTAATTCCTTTTTAATTTTTGTAATTTGTATGGTTGTTTTTATGTGAGCCGCCCTGAGTCCCTTGGGAGAGAGGGTGGCATATAAGACCAAATAATAAAATAAATAATAAATAAGTAATATCAGAATTAATTAATTTTGGGAATATATCTCCTAATTAAAATGGAGTTCAGAAATTGTGAAAAGCCGAAGTTGTCCTCACGCTTAGGGAAAATGTAGTTGTATCAGACATGCTTGTTCCATTTGCATAGATAGCCAAAAATTCTGTTTATCTGTGACACATCTGCCTATTCTGCTAAATATAAAAATATGTTTGCATAAACTTGAAAAATAGCAGGGTATCTTGGCTTTGTTTATAGCCCTTGGCTCCTGAGGTTCTTGTCTGTCGCTTAAATTTTTCATGCTTTACTGAAAGTATGAAAAATATAAAAACCAAACAATTAACAACCTTCCCTGTTTGAAGCTGTCATTAAAATAGCAAAATAGCTAGGCCATATATTTATACTCGTTTCATATGAAAAAGTGAGAAAAATAACTAACTATATATATATATATATATATTCCAGTTATAATATAAATATTGAATTGAGTTGGCTGGAATTTTAGGCAAAAACATACTTTCCCCCCTTCAAGTAATACTTTGAAATGTCACAGTTACTATTTTAATTGATTCACTAGGCATTGGCTTTTTCATTTAATGCAGGTCTTAATATCATCACTGAAAATTTGTGAGGAACTCCAAATTAAAAATTAAACATGCATATCTTCTTGTGATACTAATGGTCATTAGACCACAAGTTGGGAATATGGATTTCATATCTTCATAATTCATCAGAAAGAGAATTTGTGATTATTGACTGGAATGATGATGATGATGATATCTGTTCAATCATGTCAGACTCTGGGTGATTCTATGGACCAGCTCTTTCCACATTTTCTGATCTTGTACAACTTCCTTGAGCTGTTTTATGCTCTAGCTGATGGCAGCTTTGATGGTGTCCAGCCACTGTTTTTGGTGACTTCATTCCATTTTATCACCGACCATTCCAGGCATAACTGCCTTTTTCAGTGAATTTGATTGCATAACATAGTTGAAATAAGTCTGATTTTTTTCCCTCTGCAATATGTATTTTACGCCCTAGGATTTGCTTCTTTGGAACCTTTGCTCTCCAAGGAATGCTTCGGTGAATGTGATATTGACTTCTCCAGAACCATAGCTTGAACAAGTTAATTCTCCTTCTATCTAGTTTTTGTATGATCCAACTTTTTGCAACTTAACTGCAAAGTAGTCCTAGAAAACATGGTAGTACAGACTAATCTCCCAAAGCTTGATTCATGCTCATCACTGCTGTACGACCCAGTGTGAAGCAATTTCTGGACTGCATTACTGGATTAGCTGCATCAACCTATAATAAATGCATGGATGTGTACATTTACACCAGCCTTTTGGTCTGGAAGGAATCCCATCTTCTAGTTCACCTTTTTATGTATACATTTTATCACTGTGAATAAAGTTTTTTTAAAAAAAACTAAGCTGCACAAAGTCATAGGAATTACCATTAACAGGGGAAAATAGTGAAAACTGAAGGAATCAAAATACCCAATACAAACCATCAAGAGTTTGAATGAAGAAAATCACTGCAAATATCTTGGCATCCTTCAGGCCAAGAACATCAAGCATGCTGAAGACAAGAAGGTTAGACGTGAATATATCAAAAGAGAGAAGAATATACACTCAGTGAAGGAAATACTATCAAAGAAATTGACACCCAGGCAATTTGTGTCATTAGATACACAGCTGAAATAATGGACTGGATTTAAGTTGAAGTAGAACCCTGGTTGGGAAGACTAGAAAAATAATGACATTGAGACATAGCTTTCATCCCTGCAGCAACACTGACAGACTCTACTTAGCAAGGAAAATAGGTGGGCATGGGGTGTTGCAAGTACACCAGACAGTTGAAAAAAGAAAAAGGGCATTGGAAAAATATCTAAACAACAGTGAAGAAGATACATTGAAACTAGTACATCATGAAGACTTCCTAAATATTCAAGAAACAAACTGGTCTATAAGAAAGGCCAAATGAAAAGAGATATGACAAAGCAATGTATTACATAGCTAGTACATAGAAGAACTGCAGGCAAAACAGACAACAATAAGATGTAATGGTTAAGAGCAAGAAAGTTGAAGAAAGAGACAGAAGGAATAATTCTGGCTGCATAAGACCAAGGCTTAAGAAAAGGGCATATAAAGCCAGAATGAAAAGGCAGCAATAGACAGCAAGTGCCATCTCTGCAAAGAAGCTGAAGAAACACTGAACCACTGAGTCAGCTGCTACAAGAAGATCACCCAGATTGATTACAAACCAGCATGACAAAGTAGCAACAATAGAAATATCTACAAGAAAAATCACTTGCCTGCAAGCAAGAACCAGTGAGACCACAAAATAGACAAAGCGATAGAAATTAAGGAGCTAAAGTGCTCCGTGACTTTAGAATTCAAATAGACAAGCTCCTGCCACACAACACACCAGACTTAACAACAGTTGATCAGAAAGACAAAAAAAGTTTGGATAGTGGACACTGCAATACCTGGAGATAACAACAGAAAAAAAAAAGAACTGGAGAAAAATCACCAAATATAAAGATCTGCAAATAGAAGTAGAATGTCTATGGCAAAGAAAAGCAAAGATAACCCCAATAGTAACAGGCATCTTGGATGCAATCCTAAAACATCTGGAATATCATTTGAACACTATTGGCATTGACAAAATCTCCATCAGTCAATTACAAAAAGTAACTTGGAACAACTTGTATCTGGCAAAGATATCTAACATCATCAGACAAGAACATCTTCCCATCTCAGGCTCTTGGGAAGGTCTCAATAAGTGTATAAAAATGTCAAATCCAGCCTAAATATCTGGCTGATGTTGAGACTGATGATTGATGAATAACAACAACAACAACAACTAGACATGACTGAGTTGCTAAATTAATCCACTGGTCATTATGTAAAAAAGACGACTTACCAATATCTGAAAAGTCATGGGAACATAAAGTGGAAAAAGTTGTTGAAAATAAGAAAGTGAAGATCTTGTGGGACTTTCATATATAGACAGATCATATTTGGAACACAACATGCCAGAAATCACAGTTGTCAAAAACTAAAACATACAATTTATTGATATTGCTGTACCAGGAGATGCCAAAGTCAAACAAAAAGAACTGGAAAAAATCATGAAATATCATGACCTGGCCATCAAAACTACACAATTATGGATGAAACATGTAACAGTGATACCCATTGTTATCAGGGCACTTGGTACCATGCCCAAGAATTTTGCAAAATACATCAGTAAGTTGCAGCTTCCTGCTGTAACGCCAGTGGAGCTGCAGAAGACTGCACTACTCAGAACAATATACATTTTAAGAAGATACTTGGTTGATACCTAGGATGCTGGATGATTATTATTATTATATTATTATTATAGATAAATCTCACAATCTTTAGTGTAATCCATACATTTTGGTAACATTTAATCTTCCAGTTTTTTAAAACAGATTTTTTTCAAAGTCCTGATTTATTTGCAACATTCCAAAAATTGCAACACCTTACACGCAACTTTTCCTAATTTGAACATTTAAGAAAGATTCAAGCAAGCTGAATCTGTGAAATAGAATATCATCTTTAGAGATTGGGATGGCCCCAACCCTGCTGACTTTCCATAAGGCCTTGAAGACCTGGTTCTGAACTCAGGCTTGGAGCCCTGGTTATGTGATAGAGGCCATTGTCTAATGACTGTCGACCTGACTTTTTTGGCTGCTGTGTGTTTTATTTTTTTATACATATATTTTTACTTATTTCAGTACTGTGAACTCCTCAGACTCCTGCTCATCAGAAGACCAGTCATACAATATAAATCAATTAAATAAATAAAGAGGATGATTAGGACACTAGAAAATAAAACTTATAAGGAAAAAATGAGGGAAATCAACTGATTTCTTGAGAAGAGGTGAAAGAAGATATAAAAACGTTCTTCAAATGCCTTAAAGGATATCATCCAGAAGAAGATCAAGAAGTCCAATGTGTTCACAGGATTCAGTGAAGAATAATGGCTTTAAGTTAAGGAAAAATATGTTAGAAAAAAGTTTAAAACAGTAACAAAAGTTTCAAAATCGAACAGATTATTGAGAAATATGATGGGGTTTCCTTCAAAGAGAAGCTAAACAGTTATTTGTTAGGAATGCTTTCCATGAGAGTCCAGTACTGAATCAATAGTTTAATGCTTCCAGTTCTATAATTCTGTTTACTCACTTATTTCCTAAAAGTATTTTGATTCTGCATACATATTTCTGATGTGGTCTTTTCAACAATTCTCCCAAAAAACAAAATCTGCAGGTACTGTCTTTCATTTTATATGCAATCTTCAAAAGTATTTCTTCTTTAGAAAATGCAGTTGTATCATAAACAAATCCTTGAAACTGGGGACAGATTTTAACCCAGGGAAGAAACCTAGCAGGTCCTGTTTAATGCTGCCATCTCTGCTTCATCTGGTGAATCCCATAGAAATGTGTGTTATATCTGGAAATTGATCCTACATTTTCTACAGCCCAAAATTAAGTTAGCCACAATAACATACCAGGAGAAGGAAGACATTTTGAGTTTTCTCCCCATGCAGTTTAGGAATGCCTCTTTTAATCATTTCTCCCTGAGTCCAGTTGATGGACAGTCATTTCTGCCATAAGGAAGATTATTCTCCTTACAAAAAGGGTTCTCTATGTGAGTGGAGTGGGTCATTCTCTGCCAGAAGCCATAGAATTACATTACTATTCTATATCATGCTTAACAGAGGTGGTATTCAGCAGGTTCTGACCAGTTCTGGAGAAGCGGTAGCAGAAATTTTGAGTAGTTCAGAGAACCAGCAAATATCACCTCTGACCGGCCCCGCCCCCATTTATTCTCTGCCTCCTGAGTCCCAGCTGATTGGCTGGGTCTTCTTTTGTTGCCCTGCACAGGAGAATGGAGCTGGAAAGCAGGTTAGTGGAGTGGGGAGGGAATGGAATCTTGCAGTAACCTTCCCCCAGGAGTGGGGAGGGAATGGGGATTTAAAGTATCCTTCCCCTGCCGTGCCCACCAAGCTATGCCATGCCCACCAAGCCACGTCCAGAGAACTGGTAATAAAATTTTTTGAATCCCACCACTGATGCTTAAGTATAATTGTGATCCCTGTGAATGCAGTAATCCATAGGAACTTTAAAAGGAAATATATAAACTGAAGAGAAGGTATGTCATCTTAGATTACCAGTTTCAGTTGTTTTTCCTTAGATATTATTTTTTTTCTTTGCTGAGTTTTTGAGGAAAAACATCTCAGGAGGGGAAAAAACGTTGAAAGAAGACGTTACAGGGCAAAGATTGAAAAGGCCTCCCTTCTGTTGTGTCCTACCTGACCCTTCTGATATAGATATTTGGGAAATACCCACATCCCTAGGTCTTTATCGCCACCATAATATAATTCCAGATTCAGGTTAATGATTAATACAGTCCTAGCTAACTTTTAAGTTTGGTCAGATGCTATTCTACTGATGAACAAAGGTGACACTGAAAGAGACTCTTACTGAAACCTTTTTTTTCTTGTATTAGTGCAAACATAATATGTTAGTTTACTTTTCATGGTACACTTGGTTTCCAGCAAGTTTAGACAGGCTTTGATTTTTAATTACATAAGCCCGCATCTCCCCCGCTCCCCGCTACAAAGGACAGAGGCAGCAACAGAAAATAATTCCAAACATGTTTGCTCGGGTAACATCAAACAAAAGAAATAGCTAGTGTACTGATTTATTGAGCCGTAAGAATTGGCTGCAGTTGTAAAGATGGATCGAGATTTTTAAAATACATATTTATTTTTTCAGAACCATGATTCTATTAAGCAGAGAAAAGTTTGCTTTAACGAATGTTTTTATCAATTCTAATTCTTAAAGAAAAAAAAACTGCCTCAGGATAAGGGTCAGCTGAAAGATAGGAAATATTTCTTAACTAATTCCTCTTGACTAAAACCAGTCCTTTCCAAAGGTATTTATCACAGCAATACATCTGAAGAGATAAAACAAACCTGACCTTTGCTCTGAATTTGAACTGAGAAGAGCAAAAGAAAACAGCCTAAACATATTTTTAAAGCAAGTTTGAATCATGTAAAAGAGAAGCAAAATCTAAGTCATCTTTATCACTGTGTAAATGCAACATCAATCACATATCTTAAATACTATGAGATCAACACTGTAAGAAACCAATAGATTTTTTTAAAGAAAAAATCCAAAATTATGAGCAATGAGCAATGCTCATTGTAAGAGAAGAACAGGGTATCCAAATTTTTTAAGAGCCTAGGAGCACCTTTATTATTACAAGGCACAACACTTATTTTGTAATCTACAGCTCACTTCATCAGATGCATGGAATGTCTTAATTGATGCTATAGAACTGATGGGCTTACAAAAGTTTATGCTTTTTAATGACCTTTGGTAATCTTGAAAGTGCTACCAGATTCTTTTTGGTTTTGATAAAACCTGGAAGTTGTTAGGAACTTTCAGCTTGATGGAGACAACATTGACTGTCTGACTGACAGACTGACTGATTCATCCTTAATCTGGCTCCAAGGGGGCATGGATGCCCCTGGGGATATTGCCAAGAATTTTATGAGCAAATTGGTTTTTAGTGTGTAAGTGTATCCATACACACAAATAAAAATGTGCACACATATACATACACATCCATCCACCCATCTTAGCAGAGATTTAACACACTACTCTGGAGTTATAAAAGGTTACCTAGTTTTGATTTAAATATTACTAAATGATATTATAATTATTATAATAATGTTATAGTATAAAATTGAAAAGTCCATTACCTTTTCTAGAAGATACAGAATATCAAAATCTGAAAAAGCTCTGACACAGAAGCAAAAGCATTATTACAATGATCTGCAAAAGTTGATGCTTACAAAGAGAGTCTGGACAATGTCCAAAGTCAACCAACTTGGGTGACCAACTTGCAACCTATGGCTCATATATGTTATGCATTGTAAATCATACAGTGGAGGAGGAAGAATATAGCTAATATTAAGATTGTAAGAATAGTTCCAGAGTCCTTCTTTTTGGCATTATGATTCATATGCTACTAATGAACAAAGATATTATATTATTTGTAAAAGGGTTTTTTGTGTGTTTAAATCAGAGCTACTACAATCAAAACATACAATCAAGATACTCAGATGTCAGCTGTGGGATGATCAAGAGCCTAGGGCAGTGGTGGCTAATCTTTTTGAGCTCCCATGCTGAAAATTGCACTCAGACTGGCATGCCAGCACCCAGAAGGCAATGTGCGCGGGGCCCCCACACCCCTGCACATGTGCGCATAATCCCCCCGCATGCCATGCATCTCTGCACATGAGTGTGTGTCCCTGCGCCCCTGCCCCCCACGCATGCATGCCAGATACCCAACAATTAGCTGGTGGGTGGCGTGTGCACGCATGCACAGTGGGGCTCTTCTGGGCAACCTCTCGCATGCCGGCAGAAGTGTCTCTGTGTGCCACTTCTGGCATGTGTGCCATAGGTTCACCATCATGGGCCTAGGGGCAAATGGATAAGGATCAATCATATTGGACGGGAATCCAGAGTCAAAGCTGAAACAGATTCAGGAAAGGTCAAAATACAGCAAAGGGCAGTAAGTCTATCTGTATGTCCAAGGTGACACAGAGTTGTAAAGTGTTTACAGTGGAATAGAATTATAGAAATGTCTTTTCCTGTTTCCTTTTACAAAGAAGGCTGTTTGATTACATCATACAGCCTTCTATCCTTTTATCCTGAAAAACAGCAAGAATAAGATAAGATTCCAAGGTTGCATTATCATGCTACTCATAACAATAGCAAAATATAACCAGGTTTGTGTATTACATTTAAAACTTAATTTATTTAATGAGGACTTTCTGACTAAAAGGGTTTTTACAAAGCATACTGAACCATATGCCATTTTTCACAAAATACCATGACAAAACACTTAATCAACACTCTGTCATAGCTTAGCATGATACAGGAACTCAGCCTATATGTAAAAGGCAATAAGACTGTATATAATGAAAAGTTCCACATATGACACAAAATTTATCCTGCACTATGTGGGACCTACACTTTACTCAAAATGTAATGTACATTTTAAGTAAATCATAATGTGTAGGTTGATCTTTAATTTTGCATGATTGAACTAGTGAGGTCTGTTTTAATGTCCATTTGTACAAATTTTACAAATATGCATAATTTTCAGGATTTAAAAAATAATTTTCATATTATATATATATATATATATATATATATATATATATATATATATATATATATGTAGGTCTTGGTATATTCGGGTCTTGTCCCGTGTAGGATTGAGAATACCTTGGCAACGTTTGAAATCCCATCCGTCATCTTCAGGCTGGTGTCTTCAGCTTCGTTCTCCTGGGAGAAGTGTGTGATTGTGAAGTTTTTTCCAACACCTTAAAGCCACAGGACATGAAATTGATTTTGAGGGATCCAAACTTATCTCCAATACTGAACACTTCAACAAGAGAATAATTAGGGAAGCCATCGAAATAGAGAAACACCCCATAACATGAATAAGCGGGATGATACTTCCGCCTACAGAAATCTAATCAACGAGTCCCAGCCACGAAAACCAACACGGACCCAAAATAACACATGATGCCACCACCAATCTCCTTCACCAGACTCAGACCCAAGCCCACGCCACAGATGAAGGGCAACCACCATCCAGAAACCAGACCATGGCTGCAACACCAGCTGCTACCCCCTCCAACCCCAAACCAAGCAAACTGACACACACTATAAACACATAGCCAGACCTCAAACTCAGAGCCAAACCAAGGCCCAGAATGCCACATCACAGCCTTCCACCCAGGATACTACATCACAGAACTCAGGAGATCACAACACAAAACATCAGGAAGTTGCAGCACAGACAACGACCCAGGAGATTACAGCACCACACCCAGGACGTCACAACAATAGAACTCAGAAGGTCATCACACAGCCCATTACCCAGGTCGTTACAACACAAAAGGCTGAGAGACACACAGCCAGCACCTCAGCCACACAGGGTCTCAGGAAAAAGCCATCCAATCTGCATACATCAACTCCACAAACCAATCAAGAAGTAACAACACAGCCAACTCTAGAGTTTAAAAGGGAAAAACAGCCACGATCACACACTTCTCCCAGGAGAATGAAGCTGAAGACACCAGCCTGAAGATGACGGATGGGATTTCGTCGAAACATTGCCAAGATATTCTCAATCCTACACGGGACAAGACCCGAATATACCAAGACCTACATACCTTTACCCGTGAAAATCTACGAATATATATATATATATATATATATATATATATATATATATATATATATATAAAATTTATTTGTTTGTTTGTTTGTTTGTTTATTTATTTGTTTGTTTAATGGAATTTCTATGCTGCCCTATCTCCTGAAGGACTCAGGGTGGCTCACAGAGATAAAAACAGAAATGCAAAAGTTAGAAAACAATTAAACAAGAAACCCCACTTACATTAACATTAAAACCATCAACAAATCTAAAAGCCAATTAAAAACCCCTTCAGTCCATGTTGGCAGATCAAAAAAACCAAGTCTTTAGGTCGCGAAGGGAGGAACGAAGGTCAGGAGACAGCCGTAGCTCCATGGGCAGTTGGTTCCAAAGGGCAGGCACACCCACAGAAAAGGCCCTCCCCTGGGAGTCACCAGCCGACATTGTCTGGCCGACGGCACCCTAAGGGGACCCTGCCCGTGGGAGTGCACAGGGCGATGGGAAGCTATTGCTGGCAGCAGGTGCTCCCGCAAATACCCTGGACCTAAGCCATGAAGGGCTTTATAGATGATTACCAAAACCTTGAATCTCACCCAGAGGGCAACTGGAAACCAATGCAGCTGACGCAGGAGGGGTGTAATATGGGAATATTGGGATGCTCCCATCACAACCCGTGCGGCCGCATTCTGCACCAGTTGAAGCCTCCGAGTGGTCCTCAAGGGCAGCCCCATGTAGAGAGCATTGCAGTAGTCTACACAGGAGGTAACAAGCACATGAGTAACCGTACGCAAGGCATCTCGGTCCAGATAGGGACGCAACTGGCGCACAAGGCGAACCTGTGCAAATGCCCCCCTGGCCACAGCTCCTACGTGATCTTCCAAATTGAGCTGTGTGTCCAAGAGAATGCCTAAATTGTGTGCCCTTTCCATGGGGGGTAACACCTCTCCCCCCATGACCAAAGAGGGAACATTCTGGGCAATCTGAGATGCTGGTACGTACAGCCACTCAGTCTTGGCTGGCTTGAGCTGAAGCCTGTACCTACCCATCCAGACCCGTACTGCTTCCAGGCACTGGGATATCACGGAGAGGGCATCACTGATGTGGCCTGGGGTGGAGATGTACAACTGTGTATCATCAGCATACTGATGATACTTCACCCCAAAGCTACGGATGATCTCACCCAACGGCTTCATATAGATGTTGAACCGGAGGGGGGAGAGGACCAATCCCTGAGGCACCCCACAAGTGAGGGGCCTGGGGCTTGACCTCAATCCTCCTGCCAACACCAACTGTGAATGTCCTGAGAGGTAGGAGGAGAACCACCGCAGAACCATGCCTCCCACACTCAGCCCCCCAAGGCGCCGCAGTAAGATACCATGGTCGATGGTATCAAAAGCCACTGAGAGGACGAGGACAGAAGAAAAACCTCTATCCCAAGCCCACCAGAGATCATCCACCAGCGCGACCAATGCCATCTCCATGCTGTACCCGGGCCTGAAACCCGATTGATACAGATCCAAGTAGTCAGCTTCCTCTAGGAACAATGGGAGCTGTTGAGCCACCATGCTCTCAATAACCTTCGCTATAAAGTGAAGGTTGGAGGTGGGACGAAAGTTGTTCAAGATAGCCATGTCCAAGGCAGGTTTCTTGGGGAGGGGCCTCACCACCGCCTCTTTCAAAGTGGAGGGGAATCATCCCTCACTCAAGGAGGCGTTTACCACTGCCTGGAACCAGCCTCGTGTGACCTCCCGGGCGGCATAAACCAGCCAGGAGGGACACGGGTCCAATAAACATGTGGTAGCACTCAGCTTCCTCATGATCCCATCCACTTCATCCAGTCACAGGATCAAACTCTTCCCAGATGGTATCCCCAAGACTCGTCGCTTGCCCCCCGTCAGACCCTGCCCAGTCAGAGTCCAGATTGGCCCAGATCTCAGTGATCTTGTCCAGCAGATGTTGAGTAAATTCCTCAGCCTGTCCCTGCAAAGGGTCAACCCCTGTCCTCTGATGGAGGAAGGAACGGGTGACCCAAAACAGGGTGGCTGGGTGATTATCTGCAGATGCAATGAGAGCAGAGAAGTATGTAGACTTTGCTGCTTGCATTGCCACAAGATAAGATCTAGTCACAGATCTTAACTGTGTTCCATCAGATTCAGACCGGCTGGACCTCCAACTGCTCTCTAGGCCCCTCCTCTGGTGCTTTATCTCCCAGAGCTCCATGGAGAACCATGGAGCCAACCGGGATCTGCACCGGGTTAGAGGCCGCAAAGGTACAACACGGTCGAGAGCCCCGGAGGCCGCATGTTGCCAGGCGTCCACCAGGGTCTTTACCGGGCTGTGGGTAAGGGAGGCATACACATTTTTTCATAAGCATTGCAAGTTGTCAGTTGACTGACTCATAAATATTCAGAGATACCCAACAAACTTCCCAGAAGGAGATTAATTTTTTCCCAAGAATAAACTCAACCTCTATCCACCCGCCCCTAGGTTCTAAAGGCAATAAGGGATATTATTTCATGTTTCCCTTTAAATTTACAAAAGGAGAACATAGTTTGTGAAACTTTCCTCTCTTTGATATGAGATGCCCCATAGAAGATAGGTTGATCCAGTGGGATTGAGAAACCACCAAGCCTGTGTAGAGGAACACAAAGATGGCCTTGAAAAAGGAATGCAGAGGATGTTATGTAAATGCCAGTTTAGCTATGAAGTCAGAGGCATGAAAGGCATGAAAAAGAAACTCTAGATTATCCCACCTTGATTTTCTTGCATATAAGAAGGGAGGCATTGAAATTCTCTGTAATGAAATGTGTGGAGGACCCCTAGCGGAATGAGGGAAAGAGATACTGCCTAGGAAGCAATCAGATAAAAGAAGGGGAACCATCAACATCTTAACAGTCAGAGAAGAAATTTAGGAAGCACCTGCCCTAATTGATCAGATGGTTGAAACTTGTGGGATGAGTTTGTATCTTGCAAGATTCTGCTAATGTAGTCTTACAATAAAGCCAAATTAGCTCATATAATCATATTTTCAGTCTGATTTACCTAAAATGTCAATGTTATTAGTCTCTGCAACAATAAAATATTCCAGTAATCCTTCTCTCTCCCTCCCTCCCTCCCTCTCTCCCTCCCCCTCCCTCCCTCCCCCTCTTTCTCCTTTATCCAAAAGAATCAATGTGGGAAAATCCTGGTTTCTTTTTCGTTGTTTCTGTTTCAGGGTTAAGTTGATGTCTGCCTTACAGTCCCTGTATTCTTCAAAGCTATCTCCATACTGCATAAGGCAGGATTAGAAGATCTCTGGGATAGAAATTTGAGATGTTCTAGTTTTCTACCCTATATGCTCAAAATTCAATATGCTTTTCTGCATGCACTTTCTTTGGTAGAAATTTTTAAATTTGTGGTCTGTATTGCAACATTTGAAAACCTAGCTGTATAACTGCATTCTACTTCAAATAATTGTTCAGGAAGTAAAGACTGGAAAAGTTCACATCAAAATGCAAACTAAATAAATATTGCCACTTCTTTATTATCAACTTTCAAATCTCATTTGTCTCCTCTCCCAAATCCTCACTTAACGGATAGATTATTTGCCCAAAGAAAACAGCAGTTTCTTTTTTCACTTTAAGGATCAGCAAAGTAAATATTACTTGGCAGGTGCAGCTATATGGACAGTGACTAGTGTTCTGAAAAGAATCCCATGAAATTTTATCTCTTTAGCAAATCTATGAAACTGAATCTGAAAACTGTATGAGTATTTTTATATACAGGTGAAACTCGAAAAATTAGAACATCGTGCAAAAGTTTATTTATTTCAGTAATGCAACTTAAAAGGTGAAACTAATATATGAGATAGACTCATTACATGCAAAGCAAGATAGTTCAAGCCATGATTTGTCATAATTGTGATGATTATGGCTTACCGCTCATGAAAACCCAAATCCACAATCTCAGAAAATTAGAATAGTGTGAAAAGGTGCAATATTCTAGGCTCAAATCAGCTAATTAAGCCATAACACCTGCAAAGGGTTCCTGAGCCTTTAAATGGTCTCTCAGTCTGGTTCAGTAGGAATCACAATCATGGGAAAGACTGCTGACCTGACAGTTGAGCAGAAAACCATCATTGACACCCTCCATAAGTAGGGAAAGCCTCAAAAGGTAATTGCAAAAGAAGCTGGATGTTCCCAAAGTGCTGTATCAAAGCACATTAATAGAAAGTTATGTGGAAGGGAAAAGTGTGGAAGAAAAAGGTGCACAAGCAGCAGGGATGACCGCAGCCTGGAGAGGATTGTCAGGAAAAGGCCATTCAAAAGTGTTGGGGACTTTCACAAGGAGTGGATTGAGGCTGCAGTCAGTGCATCAAGAGCCACCACACACAGACAGATCCTGGACATGGGCTTCAAATGTCGTATTCCTCTTGTCAAGCCACTCCTGAACAACAAATGTCAGAAGCATCTTACCTGGGCTAAAGAAAAATAGACCTGGTCTGTTGCTCAGTGGTCCAAAGTCCTGCCAAATGCACCAAAACCTGGTTCAATGACTGTGGGATTACTGTGCTTGATTGGCCAGCAAACTTGCCTGACCTGAACCCCATAGAGAATCTATGGGGCATTGCCAAGAGAAAGATGAGAGACATGAGACCAAACAATGCAGAAGAGCTTAAGGCCACTATTGAAGTATCCTGGTCTTCCATAACACCTCAGCAGTGCCACAGGCTGATAGCTTCCATGCCACGCTGCATTGAGGCAGTAATTGCTGCAAAAGGGGCCCAAACCAAGTACTGAGTACATATGCATGCCTATACTTTTCAGAGGTCTGATATTGTTCTATGTACAATCCTTGTTTTATTGATTGCATGTAATATTCTAATTTTCTGAAATTGTGGATTTGGGGTTTTCATGAGCTGTAAGCCATAATCATCACAATTATGACAAAGCACAGCTTGAACTATCTTGCTTTGCATGTAATGAGTCTATCTCATATATTAGTTTCACCTTTTTTTTAAAATTACATTTATATGCCGCCCTTCTCTGAAGACTCAGGGCGGCTTACAATTTTTTGGGATACAACCCAGTGTGCTCAGCAATAGCCTTCATTCCATTGTATATGCCTGCTTATTACTAAGCAGCATTTTTACAAAGTCAACTTATTGCCCCCAACAATCTTGGGTCCTTTTAAGTTTCATTACTGAAATAAATGAACTTTTGCATGATATTCTAATTTTTCGAGTTTCACCTGTAATTCTTCTTTTTGGCATTTAATATTTACTCTGTTCTCAAGAGTTTCCAGAAGATGCTTTTGTCTACCTAACGCTTCTCATATTTCATGAATAATTTGACAACAATGTCACTTCAAAATGACTGGACTCAAAATAACATTTTAACAGCACAAAGCACTATTAAATGAAACAATTTCACTGTTAATTTCACTGTGCTTTGCATGACATAAGTGGTCATTCCACCACGAGTTGGCAAAAAAAACTATTACAAAATTCAAAGGAGAAAGAATATGGATGCAATAAATGCAGAGCAGTGATTGTTAGCTTAATAAAGAAATCAAAATGTAAATCGGCCTCACTTTTTTATTCAGACTGCAAGACCTTTTTGTGTGTTTCCCATAATATGCACACTCAGTCTCTGTGGTATTGCCTTTAAAATATGTGTGAGAAGAAATGTTTTTGAAAACATATTTTTAATTAGGTAAGTTTTCAAATGTATCATTGATATACAGGATAGAGCCAGAGTCGTCTTCCATAAAATTAACTTTGGAGCTTAGTTCATGGTGAATTTATCTACCATCTACTTATCTATCTATCTATCTATCTATCTATCTATCTATCTATCTATCTATCTATCTATCTATCTATCTATTTATCATCTATCTTAACTACTGTATCTATCTATCTATCTATCAATCTATCTATCTATCTATCTATCTATCATCTATCTATCTATCAATCTAGCTATCTATCTATCTGTATCTATCATATATCTAAATTATCTATCTATCATCTATCTATCATCTACCCATCTATCTCTATATATCTATATCTCTCTATATATATATCATCTTATCTTTCCATCATTTATTTATCTAACATCTATCTATTTATCATGTCTTACTTTCAGTAATACTATGAATCTGAGAATATGATGTATTCCATCAGAATGATCCCCTACTAAACCTTGTCTATTTTTAAAGTCCTATAGGGGCTACTTTAGCTGTCATCTGAAAGTGCCACAGAGTGGTTTTCCTGGTAGTTATTGTTTATAAAGATCAATATTGGTTTTAAATCCAGAAGTACTAGCTTAAAAGGCTGGTGGATCCGTTTCTCTTCTCTGTGGATTGTGAATGTCTTGCCATTATTTTAATTTCTGATTCTTGGGTTGAAAGTATTGGCAACCAAACTATGGGAATCATGTGCATTATTAATACTATTTTCTTTAGTGATTTTTGTTTAGTAGTGGGTCATCTTGTGTTCTGCCAAGAGATGATAATTAGTTGCATGTTTACTGAAGTCTGTGCCCTCTCTCTTTTTTTAAAAAATTGTTCTTTTCTCAAGGAATAAAAACATTCAGTTTGAAGCTTAAAACATGCCATTATGATCAGTTCCAAGTATTTCCCATGGGAATGAAAATTCTTATAATAGCCTGGATTGATCCAATGTGTGTGGTCACAAAACCTAATGACTAGAAGTACTTTATGTAGAATCATATTATCAAAAGCATTTCCCTTCTTCTACTAAGATTGTCTCTAACACTTTTACATTTTAATGCACAGTGTTAATACATCTTGCCTGTCCTAAAAATAATTTAGGTTAAGGAATAATAATATCACCTTTTAAATTTTATGAGAGAGAATTACTTCCTCCAAGTAGCTGAAAGGTTTTACATCTTAGTAGCATTTTCTTTCCTCCTACTATTTCTTCCTTCTTCCTAGATTAGACATTTGTCTAAAAGAAACTACAGAGGGAAGAAGGAGGGGCCTTAAAGGACACAAGGAAGAGCTGCTACTAAGGTAATGGCTTGGTAAAACGGGCTTGAGCCTAGGCTACAAAAGTAATGTATAATGTGAGCAAATGTATCAGACAAGCCCCTACCTAATTCACATAAGGATAAGGGGAGGAAGGGAAAGCATATTCAACTTGTGAGATTCTGTTACTATAGTTTTACAATAAAAAGTAGTTCTAACCAACATGGTATTAGTTTTGTAGTCTGAGTTACCTTGATGGATTCACAGGATCCATCCATATAGAAAGATGCTTGTATTCTTTATTAAACTCTGCAACAATAATCCTTTTGCTATCTAGTAACTTTAAAGGAATTAAGTTTGCATTTTTTACATACAGGTTAAGACTCAGTTCCGGTTTATGAGGTTAATCTAGTTGATGTCAGTTTCAGAATGTTCATTCAAATATTGGTTCTGGATTGTTTTCTTAATTATTATTAACTTATAGTAATGAACTTAAATATTTTTGAACATAAAATACTATATATATTTCTAAAGGTTGTTTTTTATAAAGTGTACAATTTTTAAATTATTTGACTGTGACTACTTGGAGCTCTTGAATGAAAAGTGGGATATATATCCAATAGATATTATAATAGATTTTTTTTAGTCAATAACAACAACAGCTGCTACTACTACTACTACTACTACTACCACTACTACTACAACAAGTTGAAAGGAACCTTGGAGGTCTTTTAGTCCAAACCCCTGCTCAAGCAGGAAACCCTATACCATTTCAAACAAATGGTTGTCCAAACTCTTCTTTCAGTGTTAGAGCGCACACAACTTCTGGAGGCAAGTTGTGCCACTGATTAATTGTTTCATCACAATTAATGCAAAGTGACATGTGTAATACATACTGGAATGCAAGGCTTATATTTGGCCTTAGGCCCCCTTGAAATCAACAGGACAAACTGATCCCGACAGACAGACAGACAGACAGACAGACAGACAGACAGACAGACAGATAGATAGATAGATAGATAGATAGATAGATATTATGCCATTAAATCAGCATCAATTCTTTTTTTAATTGTTTTTATTACAGTTGACAAAAATACAAATCTCACTCAAATTCTTAACAACATTTTGGCATTGACAAATACATATATCTTATATACATCTATTTAAAACCATATTGACAATCAATTAAGGTATCTGGCTTTATTTACCATAATCCTTCTTCCTAATCTTTATATCTGTTTTTTAACCACTCATACCATTTATCCCATATTAGATAATATTCAGAAGCCTCCTTGTCTTTCATTTCCAATGTGAGCTTATTCATTTCGGCACATTCCAGTACTTTTTGTATGAACATCAATTCTTAGGGACCATATAGATTTTCCCCATAAACATCTACCCCTAATCAAGTCCTTCATGATTTTGAAAGAAGCACTCATTGATATCATAACTGAGTTCATCATGCTGCTGACCTTCTCTTCCCTTCCATCCCATCATGGGAATTTAATGCAGCTTTCATCCTCTCCAAGTGTTCAACATTTTTATTTGTGAAAAGAATGCAGATCTTCATGTTTTGACTTTTTGAATTGAATGGGAGGTCTGCAGAGCAATCGTAAAGGTATTTAGCTTCTTAACATTCCAGAGCATTTCTGAATGAATAAACTTAAATAAAATAAAATTCTGAACAAATTCAAAGAATTAACAAGTTGATCAACTTTACTTATCCATCAATCAGAATAGAGCTGGAAAGGACCTTGGAAGTCTTGTAGTCCAGCCCCCTGATCAAGCAGGAGACCCTATACCATTTCACAAGTGACTGTCTAGTCCAGTAATGGCTAACCTTTCTGTTGTCATGTGCCAAAAGTGCATGCATGCATGTGCCTGCACCCATAATGCAACACGTGCATGCCCCCCTGCCCCTGTGCATGCACATGCGACCCACCCTACATGCACCACATGCCTCTGCACATGCAACCCCCCCCCCGCACACACCACATGTCTCTGTGCATGCGTGGCAGATACCCAACTATCAGCTGGCTGTTAGGAGCATGCCCATGCACAGTGCATCTGTTCTGAGCGATGGCTCGTGTGCCAGCAGAAATGGCTCTGCGTGCCACTTCCAGCATGTGTGTCATAGGTTCACCATCACGGGTCTAGTCTCTTCTTAAAAACCTCTAATGATGTAGCACCCACAACTTCTGAAGGCAAAGCTGTTCCACTGGTTAATGTTCTCACTGTTAAGAAGTTTCTCCTTCATTCCAAGTTTCTTCTTTCTTTGATTAGTTTCTAGTCTCAACAAATCCAAAAGTGCAGAACAATTTTCAAAGTCTTAAAAACGGCTGTATGCCTTTTTTAAAAGACAAATATTTTAAGGGTGGGCACTAATTTGTGCAACATTTTTTTATAAAGAAGTGTAAAAGAGGCAACTGTAAACCCATGCTGTGATCAGTTGGGCCACTTTTTTTGCACTGTCTATGGGTCTGCCTTTGGACACAGCTTGGAAGCTGCAGCTGATACAAAATGAGAGCTGCCCAGAATTGGTTGAAAGATGGGTGACTATATAAATGTTTTAAATAACTAAATTAAATCAATCAATCAATAAAATAAAATTGTCAACCAAACTACCGTTGGGATGACTTCACCAGTGTAGAATAACAATGGTTTTAAAGTCATTGGCCACCCCATTGGGCTTCCAGGCCCAATTCCAAATGTTTGCCATTTCATCTTGAGTTGTATACAACACTGTAGGGGGATATATTTAGCAATGCTTTGGCGGAATTGAATCTTCCCAATTAGTCAGAATATTCACAGAGTAAATTCTGAGAATCTCTCTTCCTAAGAAGTACGCAGGGGCTGGACTTGGTGAGCAATCCCATTCCTTCTTGCATTTCACAATCAGGTAAAAAAAACTATATTCACCTACAACTTTCATTGCCCACAGTAGGATTTTCTAGATTATTAATTGTATCAGTTGTTTTTATTATCTTTCCCTATACCCATTTCAGAAAAGTGATTGTCCAACCTCTTCTTAAAAACTTCCAGTGTTGGAGCATTCACAACTTCTGGAGGCAAGTCATTCCATTTTATAGCCCCTAATTACAATTTTGCAAACTCCTTTCTTTTAGAAATGACATGAATTTAAGAATACAAGCTCTGCCAAGTTTCTCTGATATATCAGTATTCAGTGAGAAGACTTTGAAAGCAGCAGTTTAGCAATTTGGTGGGTTTATTTGAGCTTAAGTTAAAAGAAATTACTTAAATTGAAAGAAATGTCCACAAAGAAAAATTGAATTTTCTTTCTTAGGAGGATAAAACCACATGGCGATAATAAATCTGAGGTGAAGGACTTTATGGATTCCCTGAGATGTGGGTTTTTTAAGCACTCATATCTTTCTTCTTATCCCCTTACTTGCATTTATAATGAATACAAGATAAGACCTTGCCAGTATATCTGATGATCTCTTTTGGTGTATCCCTTGAAAATTTGTGAAATTGTATCACAAAGATAACATTGTAAGCTCTGAAAAATATTTTTATTTCTGAAAATGCTCTTGGTGCCACACATGTTAGAAGGCAACACTTTGTAGGTAGTCCTTAATCTACAACAGTTCATTTAGCAACTGTTCAAAGTTACAGCAGCACAGAAAAAAGTGATTTATGACCATTTCCCTCACTTATGACCATTGCAGCATTCCCGTGGTCATGTGATCAAAATTCAGACAATAGGCAACTGACTCATCTTTATGACGCTTGCAGTGTCCCAGGGGTCATGTGATCCCCTTTTGCGACCTTCTGACAAGCAAGTCAATGGGGAAAACAGGTTCACTTAACAACCATGTTACTAACTTAAAAACTGTGGTGATTCATTTAACAGCTGTGGCAAGAAAGGTCATAAAATTGGGGAGCAAATGTTTTGTTTAGCAACAGAAATTTGGGGTTCAATTATAGTCGTATATCAAGGACTACCTGTACTAGAAAAAAAATGGTTTCCCATCCTTACTCTGTTGAAATATAGAAGAAAAGCCAAATTCCTTACTGTTAGTGTTTGCTCAGGCTTCAGCACCATATAGATAGATAGAAGATAGACAGAATTCTTTATTGGCCAGACAAGAAAAAGTGCAGAGAAGAGTAACCAGGATGATTAGGGGACTGGAGACTAAAACATATAAAGAATGGTTACAGGAACTGGGCTTGGCTAGTCTAGTGAAGAGAAGGACCAGGGGAGACATGATAGCAGTCTTCCAATATTTAAGGGGCTGCCACACAGAGGAAGGGGTCAAGCTATTTTCTAAAGCACCTGTAGGCCAGACAAGGAATAATGGATGGAAACTAAACAAGGAGAGATTTAACCTGGAAATAAGGAGAAACTTTCTGACAGTGAGAACAATCAACCCATGGAACAGCTTGCCCTTGGAAGTTGTGGGAGCGCCATCGCTTCAGACCTTCAAAAAGAGATTGGACTGCCATTTGTCAGAAATGGTGTAGGGTCTCCTGCTTGGGTGGGCGGGTTGGACTAGATGACCTATAAGGTCCCTTCCAACTCTGATTATCTGTTATCTGTCAAGCGTGATTGGACACACAAGGAATTTGTCTTGGTGCAAATGCTCTCAGTGTACATAAAAGAAAAGATACATTCATCAAGAGTCATAAGGTACAACACTTAATGATAGTCATAGGGTACAATAAGCAATCAAATCCTCTTAGGAAACAGTCAATATAAATCGTAAGGATACAACTGACAAAGTTACAGTCATACAGTCACAAGTGGGAGGGGATGGGTGATAAGAAGTGATGAGAAGATTAACAGAAATAGTGCAGACTTTGTAAATAGTTGAACAGTGTTGAGGGAATTATTTGTTTAGCAGAGTGATGGCGTTTGGGGACAAAACTGTCCTTATGTCTAGTTGTTCTGGTATACGGTACTCTATAGCATTGTTTTGAGGGTAGGAGTTGAAACTGCTTATGTCTGGGTTGTGAGAGGTCTGTAAATATTTTTACAGCCCTCTTTTTGACTCATGCAGTATACAGGTTCTCAACTGAAGGCAGGTTGGTAGTAATTGTTCTGTGTGACTTAAGATACAAGATATGATGAAGTTTCATTGTTATCATAAAGTGAACCCCGATGGAGTCAGAGGGCGAATAACTCTAAAAAAAGAGTCTTACTTCTCTGCTTGGCCTAGAAGCACGAATAAAGCTGACAGAAGACAATTATGTATTTGAAGGGTTTTTCCCATCCAAACTTAAAGTTAAAGAATCAGAAGAGAGCAGGAAATGTAACATTGCTCATCAACATTTCATAGCAGGACTGTATGGATCATTCAACCTCAAACTTTCCATTATGGTAATATCTATTGCATTTCTTTTTGCATTAAAAAAACTCCTTTATTTCTATACTTTCCTTTATAACTTTATATACAAATAGTCCTCAACTTATAATCAGTCACTCAGCAATCATTTGAAATTACAACAGATTCCCCCCACCCCAAAAAATTACACAATTTACAACATTTTTGCCAAACAGCAGTATTTACTTTTGGTTTTGGGCAACCATATCCCATAGCGAACAATGGATTCACTTAATGGCTGTGGCATTTGCTTAACAATCATGAATATACCACACCATGTTTCTTGTTGCTGCATGGGCTAGAGATTATAAACTGGAAGGCATGAATACTCAGTCTTTCTAATTCCCAAGTTATTCACTGTCTTGCAGATGTCAGATATAGCCTTAGAAATAATATTGACTCATTTTCAAAAAGAACAAAGGGGCATATTAATCTACTGATTTAGTCCTAAACCCTGATGTAAATTCCATTTCAGCTCTTCTCCTAAATCATTCCATTTATCTCAATATATTTCAATATATTTAATTAACATATTCTATTATTTGTTACCATTATCTCTATACATAAAGGAAAAGAGCATTAACAAAAAAATAACAATTCTATTTTCCATCTTATCAATCTATATGTCCCCATTTCACAACTACAAGTTTATTTATATTACTCCCCACCACCTTGCAGAATTGCCTCCCCAAATATCCTTCAGCCATCATCTCTGTGTCTAATTAAAAAAAGTTTCCCCATTTTTTTAGAGTTCCCATATTTTTTCTTGATTCCCAAGTCCTGTTTCTTTTCCCTTTCTTCCACTAATATTTTCTCCTTTATTCTTTCACTCCAGTTTTTAACCCCCTCTTTCTTTATAACTCCCTTCCACCTTTCGAATTTCTGCTGATTCTTTTTCCCTCTTTTAATTTTCCAGATATTTCCCTCTTTATTCAATTTCCCAAATCTCTGATATTTATTCCCAACTCTTTTCCTCTTTCTTTCCAGAGTTCTTTGTTCTTGATGGTAGTTAAAGATGGCTCCTTGCTGCTCCTCCTCTTCTGTCCTCTGTCTTTGTTGTTCATACTCTGCAACTGCCTCTTCAAAAAATTTAAAAACAAAGCCTAAAGTTTCACCTTGTTCTTGTAATGTTTCTTTCGTGTTTCTAAGTTCCATCTTTAATTCCTGAAGAGAGATCACCATTTTACAGCTTTCTAATTAGTCCAAATAATGTCTTTAAAATTAGTTTCCAACAGTCCACTTTTAGTCCTCAGCTAATCCAATGCCAAATCCATATCAGAATCAACAATTAATCCAAGGGCAGAATCTTCATGTTTCTTTCTTTATTTCAATGTTTCAAAGTTCTTGTTTTATTATATCAATTTTCCTTGTATTTTTAAGAAACAGAGTATTTTATAAGAAAACAAATTAAAGTTAACTCAGATGGCATGCTTTGTTCTGACAAATCCACATCTCCTCTTTCCTTTTCCCTTCCCGATTATTCAGAGCTTTTTTTTTAAACCACAATCTTCCAAACAGTTCAGATCCAATTGATATTAAATTTTCTCTTTAAGAACTTTATAGTTCAGCTTTGTTAATGCCTATATCAAATCAAAATATACTTATCCAAGGTGCTTTCTCCTCCAGCTTCTACCTCTCCCGGTTCAAAGCTATGCACTATCAAAAGCAATTCACACCTTTTTTATTCCCCTTTCTGTTCACCCCTGTAAATCCTTTCTTAAACATTCTTTGAAATGTTAATCCTGAGGTTCCCTTCCATTTAATTATATCGTTCACTGCTGTTCACTTCTTTCTCTCTCTCCAGTCTCATCTTCCCCTTCCGAGAAGTTTGTAAGACACTTTGAGAAATAGTCACAATATAAATACAGCCAAAACATTTACGATAAGTAAACTAAATTAAAAGGATGAACTCTAGTCATAATAATTGAACCAATCTATAAATAGCACAATGTACATATAAAAAATAACAATGTCAAAAAATTAATCATGAAAGGTTCTTTGTAAAAATTCTATCTTTGACAACATCCAGAAAGATATTTGATGGAGAATGTAGATAAATTCTATAAAATCAAAAAGGGGAAACGATGCAGAATCTGATTTATATATGTTATGTAATCTTAATAGGAAATATTATTTTTAATGTTTTAGGTAATAAAATGTTAAACACTTAATTTAAAAGAGGAGATAATGAATATGTAACTTGGAGGTGGCGCACTTAAACTGATATTTTAGGGGGGGAAACCAATTTATAGAAGGAGTATTATTAATCAGAATTTAAGAGGACTGTACAAATGTGACAGTTAAAAGTATTAAAGTATAACAATTATGAAGTTAATATATGTGAATTAAAAAATGAGATATGCATTGGGAATAATACAATAAAATAGAAAATGTATAAAAGCAGTGTTAAGATAAAAAATTGAATACAAAAATTGAATATGTAACTATGGTTATATTTGTATGTATATGTGAAACCTGTAATCATGCTGTTCTCTAAAATGAGATGTTAAAAGGTGGAAAAATGAATAAAACTTGTTTAAAAAAAAGATTTAACATTTTGGGGAGAAGACTGAACTCTACAGTGAATGAAGTGCTGCCATAAAGAAAGCAGAATGTGCATTCTTTTTTTTCCCTGATTTTTAGGAGGCGATTCCTTTCTTCTTCCTTTTTAGTAAGTTCATGTAAAGCTTTACATTTCTGTTGTTAATGCCCAAATAGATGAAAAATTGCACTGTTGATTTTCAGCAAAAATGATTAACAAGAGCCAGAGAGTACACAAAAAAGGGCTGGAGATTTTGATCATGCAGTCGTAGTCATCATCTTGTGGTTTTTTTCATGCTCCCCCCCATGTGTAAAAATCCAGGGGGGGGGCACAAAAGAAGATGAAGAATACTTGTTCAACATTGTCTTGACCCATTGTCTTAATTTTTTCAATTAACTACCTGAATTTTGTGAATTTCATATCATTGTCCAATAATGAATCCTAGCAAGGAGATTAGAAAGAAAGCTGCAAAGCAACATAAAGAGATATCACATTAAATATTTTTTTTCTAAAAGCAAAACACTTGGAGTCCAACAGCTCATATTTTGAAATATGTATAGCATGCTCCTTCAAACATTATTTTATCTACATCTGTAATTAAATCAAGTTTCAGACCCCCAAGCATTTTCTCGGAAAGAAAAGGATAATCTGGGGTTGGGTTTTTTACAGAGCAATAGTGACATCCTATGGTAAAATGAACCATAATTGCAAGTTTTTAGATATGAGACTTCTCAGCCTTGGGTTGTTCAGTTGTTCTGGTGCAATAATTCTCAAAATGCTTAGCTACCATTATTGGTTATATTGATTGAATATCCTGGGATTGATAATCCATATTATTCTGATAGACCAGGTCTAACTAATTTTCAGAGACTGGAAATCTCACATGAGCCTTGGTGGTGCAGGCTATTAAATGCCTAGCACTTAGTTCCAGCTGCCTGCGATTACTGCAGGCTCGAATCCCACCAGGCTCAAGGTTGACTCAGCCTTCCATCCTCTCGGGGTAGGTAAATTGAGGACCCAAAGATTGTTGGGGGCAATAAACTGATTTTGTAAAAATGCCACGGAGTAATAAGCAGGCATATACAATGGAATGAAGGCTATTGCTGAGCGCATTGGGTTGTGCTCCAAACATTGTAAGCCACCCTGAGTCTCCAGAGTAGGGCAGCATATAAATATGAATAAAATAAATAAATAAAAATAGATAAACATGGTCACAAGACAGTCTAACAGTCAAAAGCAGTAATCCTAATATTAGGCAAGGAAAGCTAGCTGTAAGTGAATCCCGGGCATATTACAATAATAGTTGACTATCAGAGTTACAAAAAGCAACAACACTTATTCAGGAATTTATTGTAGGAATAAAGAAGGCCCAAATTATAAAATGCTTGCTGAAGTGTGTGGCTTGTTGTAAAATTAGGAATTTTTACAGCTTCAGACTCTAAAGCTGATATCAAACATTTTTCAGCAATGATTGACTTCCTGGAGTCCTTTCTGGACTTAGATAACTTTTCCAGAGAGTTCATAATAGCAGCACAACGTATCAGTTGGAGAAGTACTATAGACAGTAAAGGGAGAGTATCGAAGTGGAAAGCCATGAAGATTCTGAGGATATCAGAGTCCAGCAGAAGAAGATGAGCTGCTCAGGAATACTTGAACCCCCAGGTGAACTATTTTCTCCAGGTCTATGAGAAAGTAGCAAGTCCATCATAAAGAGGTTTTTACCATTGACAGTAGGGGTGTCAAATGCCTCAATCCCCATTCTAAGCATCCAACATCTAAGCAGTAAGCCTAGCTCTTATATTTTGGCAGGAATTTTGTCTGGTACAAAATTTCTGAGTCAGAAATTGAGGAAACATTATCTAATTGTTCTCAAATTTAAAGAAGTATTATTCTCTCTGTGTGCAGCTATTGCAAAAAAGCCAAGTGAGCAGAAATTACATTTTGTAATGAGAGACATTGGCAAGCCATTAAGTAGCTGTTATCTGAATCAAAGTACATGGTCATCTAGCTCAAAATTATCTACTTTCACTGGATCTATATACCTTTTTATCTTGGGGGAAAAAAGGGCAGTGGTGGGATTCAAAATTTTTTACTACCGGTTCTGTGGGCGTGGCTTGGTGGGCATGGCCATGTGACTGGATGGGCGTGGCTTTTTTTTTTTTGCTTTTTTGCAGCCCCAACCTGTTTTTTGGGCCTTCTGGGCCTCAGAGGAGCCTCTAGGGGGCACCATTTTTGCTCCCCTAAGGCTTCTCTGAGGCTTAGGAAGAAGAAAAAAAACAGAGCATCCGTTTGGGGAGCTTCCTGGCCTCAGAAGAGCCTTGCGCCCCTAAGGCTCCTCTGAAGCTCAGGAAGGCAAAAAATGGAGGGGAAGGGCTGAGCCATTTTTTTGCCTTGCTGGGCCTCAACAAGGGGAATCCCGGCACAGCTGATCTATGTACAGCTGATTGTCGGGAGGGGAAAAAAAAGAAAGAAATACCTCAGGCGAATGTCAGGTGGGCGGGGTGAGTGAGCATCAGGCGGGAGGGTGACCGGGTCAGGGGTGTGGCCAGCCAGAAGTTACTACCGGTTCGGTGACCCATGTCAAATACTTGCTACCAGTTCACCCGATCCGGTGCGAACCGGCTGAATACCACCACTGGAAAAGGGGGAGTAACTTGCTTTCTTATATGTCAAGTTATCTGAATGAAAGGAAAACTCCACCTGAAATGGTGTTTTGCATAGAATTGTCTGTCAATGTTTCATGTAGAATAAGCAAGGACAATACAAGCCAGAGGTGGGCTGCACATACTGTAACTACTCAGGTGACTCTGAGGACATAAATAAGCCTCCAAGTGCTTCAATGAACCTCTAAAAGGATGCAAATGACCAGCTGTCTGCAAGGAATATAAATCCTTCCATTCCCCACTCTCCTGTCAGAGCTGAAGAAGCTTCTTGGATGAGAAGTGAAATGTCTTCAAAAGAAAAACCAGAAAGTCCAGTTCCCCCCTTGAAAAAGCACCTTTGAGACAACCATGACCTGCATGACTGAGAATCTCTACAGACTTTTAGTGTAGTTTAAAGTTTTCTTTTGGCCACTTTTTTTATCTCCACTGAGTTTTAATTCTCCACTGAGTTTTAATGGTAGAAGTTTGCCTTGAGTTTTGCTTAAATTCAATTGCGCATGCCTAGCGAAATGGCCGCGTTCCGCTGAGCTCCAGAATGGCTTGTGGGCTTGCGGCTATCTGGGAGGGTGGTGAGGGGGTTAGCACCCCCCCGACGGTACCTGTTTCGGCGTGGGATACCCCCAGGAAGGGGCTTGCCGCGGCTGCTGGCCTGCCTCATGGAAGGGCTGGTGTCTTCTTCCGGGCCCCTGAGTCACTTGCGGTGCTCATGTGACTCAGCGCGGGGCCACGGATGTGGAGGCAGGCAAAGCGGCGGAGGTTTCGGCGGCTCTGAGCCCGGTGTTTTCCCCCCTTGGTGGACTTCTGAATCCTGGAGGCTGTGGAGGCTTCATTGGAGCCTGGAGCTGGGTGAGGAGGCCCTGGAGGTGTGGAGGTGTCCGGCGTTCCCGGGCCTTTCTGGAGCGACGGGATGTCAGTGTGGTTGCGGCCGGCCCTTGGCCTTGTGTTCTGCTGGTCGGAGGGCCACCGTGGTTTGGAGGCCTCCCCAGGATTGTTATCTGCCCCAGGAACATTCGGGGAGTGGCCATGGGGACAGCCATGGGCCTCTCAACAGAGGGGGAATTGCAGCTGGTTCTTGTTTGGTGGCGGTGGGCGGTGGCTTCGGCCCCTCCCCTGGGCCAACGGGACCATGCTGGCTCCACCTTGGCCGGTGATGGGGGCGGTGGAGATGCCAGCTGTTTTGACCATGGGGAGGATGGGGGCCTGGCAGGTGACCCTGGGGACCTGAGGAAGTTCAGAGGTGTTGGTCCCAGGGTTGCCGCCAGTCCTTGGTCCTATCCTGGATGGTTTTTGCTGGAGATCTGCCTGCCAACCACTCGACCCCCCTCTGTGACCATCGCTGCCTGGATTCTGGACCTGCCTATCATGGTCTGTTGCTATCATCTATCTGCCCCCCACTTGTTCCTCCTCCTTTGTCATCATTATTATCCTGAATTGCAAGGTACCTTTTTCCCACTGGGAATGAACCATCTGCAGTATACCTTAGGCCATGTAGGGGCGATTTGGACACCCGGTGGCTCCCAGTGTTGGCACTCACTGAGCTCCCAGTGTTGACACTCACCCTCGAACTTGGTCAACGGTTATGAGACTTTTGTTGTACTCCCTGCTGGGGTGAGAGACCAGCGGGGGGGGGACATGTTTTTCTTTTAGGACCCTTTTAACATCTTACCATCAACCTAACCGGAACGTGTTGGGATGCCCGGAGAGAGCGTGGCCCAGTCTAGACTGAGACTTTGATCATCTGTCACCGGTCTGCCGTGAGAGGGCAGCCTGGCTTTTTTGAGTCTGGACTCTCCAACCGTTTTTACCATCTTGGTCCTACCAAGTTCTCTAAACCCAGACTTTATGGCCGCCTTGTCATTACCACTCTTGACAATCCCTATGCCTGTTCTCTAATGCCCTCCCATTATGCGATCTTACTTGGTTGCGGAATTGTATGCCCTGAGGGGACTCCCTTCCTCTCGGGCTTGGCCTGTTACACTATCTTCTGCTTACCTCGAGGATGGGTCTTGGAACCCGGAGAGATGTCATGACAGAGGGGTGGGGTATGGGCGGGGTTCTGTTCCAAAAAAGAGGGTCACTAGGGCCCCCTTAGTCAAATTTTTAACTAAATTTTTAAGAAGGCTAGGGAGGAGTGTGGGTAATGATCCTGGGGATATGGGTCTCAGCCCGGTGCATGGCGGGTGGGGCGGGGGTTGGGGGCTGCCGGGGCCCCGGGGTGTGAGGTGGGGACCACGATTCCCAGGGTGGTTGGGGTTGGCAGGAGACGTCGAGGCATAGGGCCATATCATGTGCCGGGAGCACGCGCCTGCCATCTTTGTGTGGTGGCATGCTCCGACCCTATGGCCTCCTCCCAAGGGGGCATGGGAACTGGGACCCCTGGGCTTAAGCTGGTGTATTTTAATGCCAGGTCTGTGGCTAATAAGTCTCCCCTCCTCCGAGAGATCATTGAGGAGGAGGCTGGACCTGGCTTGTATCACGAGACCTGGTTGGGCCCAGAGGGAGGTGTCCCTCTGGCTGATCTGTGCCCACCAGGTTTCCGGGTTTTACACCGGCCACGGGCCCAGGGAAGGGGTGGGGGGTGGCTGTGGTTATGCGGGAGACCTTGTTTCCAAGGGAGGTCACTGTTCCAGAGATAGGCGGGAGTGAGACCCTCCTCCTGAGGTGGGGGCCTAATGGTCGGGTGGGCTCTGTGCACAGTCACTCATGCCCTTGTTACCTCTAGACTCGACTACTGCAACGCTCTCTATTTAGGACTGCCCTTGCATACCATCCGGAGACTGCAGCTGGTGCAGAATGCGGCGGTGCGGGTGGTGATGGGAGTTTCCCGATTCTCCCATGTTACCCCCCTCCTGCGTTGCCTGCCTTGGTTGCCGGTTGCGCTCCAGGTGAGATTCAAGGTTTTAGTTTTAACATACAAAGTCCTTCACAACATGGGTCCTCAATATTTAAGGGAGCGACTCCTGCTGACATCGAATGCCAACCACCCTGTGCAAGCACACAGGCAAGGACTCCTTGGGGTCCTGTCAGTGGGCCAATGCCGGCTGGCGGTCCCCTGACGACAAGCCTATTCTGTCGCGGCCCCTGACCTCTGGAACCAGCTCCCCCCTGGGGCTCCGCCTGGCCCCTGACCTCCGCACCTTCCACCATGATTTGAAGACCTGGTTGTTTGATCAATCCGGGCTGTGACCTTTTCTTTCCTGGGGGGTTTTTTATATTTTTAATGTATTTTAAATTTGTTTGGGCTTGTAATTGGGTTTAATCTCTTTTTAATTATTTATTGCTGTTGTTTCTTAGTTGTGAGCTGCCCCGAGTCTTCGGAGGTGGGGCGGCATACAAGTCCCAATAATAAATAAATAAATAAATAAATAAATAAATAAATAATACTTTTTAAAAAGCATGAAATTGGAGTATCTCCATATTAAGACCTTGTCAATTACAAGTTTGCTACATGGTACTAATTTTATTTTGTAACTGATTCTTCCTGAGATGCTTGGTGAAATCCAAAGGTTCACAGTCCCCAGCCCATTAACTGAAAAAAATGAGTGACCCTTGATGACTCATAAAAATGTTGAAAAGCTGAACTACTTCGTGTTTAAACTACAGTAATACTTGTAATAAGTCCTACTAAAATGTCACCCAGTGCTGAACTTAAAGGTCACCCAGTGAGTTCCTCTGAATTTGTCTTCAGGCAAAAAGTTAAAAGGGAAAAAGAGAAACTGTGGTTTGTCAGGTTTGCGTTTGCAGGAGAAGTTCTAAAGATTTAATTAGATTAGGGTCAGTTCAATGCAAATGAAATTTCTGGGTATGTTGCACACATATTACAATTCAAAGAAGATTATTTTATTTTGGGGGGATTTTTGCACCTTGCAATTGTTAGATCAAATCGTGACATTAGATTTCTAGTGACAATTTAGATTTTTTTTCAACCTGCCTTTATTATTTTTATAAATAATTCAAGATGGTGAACTTATATAATACTCTATAACCAAGATGGCAAACCTATGGCATGCATCCCACAAGTGGCACACAGAGCCATTTGTGCCAGCATGCGAGCTGCAGGCAAACTTACCTCACTACATGTGCACGTGCCTCACAGATGATTTTTCTGTTGATTTCAGGCCTTTTTCAGCCTCCCAGAGGCTTGGAAAAAGCCTCTGCAAGGCTTTTCAGGTTGAATAGGCCTGTTTTGTCACTTCCTGTAATACTGGAAGTGACAAAACGGGCATATTATTCTGCTGCCGATAACGACTTCCTGATGCCCAGTATGCTCCCACAGGCAGGGCCTCCTGGTGGTGCCGTCAGCTAGTCAGCTAACCCAGGAATAGGGCCTTCCCTGTGGAGGCGCCCGCCCTCTGGAATCAGCTGCCCCTGGAGCTCTGGGTTGCCCCGGACCTCTGATCCTTCTGCTGTGGCCTAAAAACCTGGCTATTTCAACTGGCCTACCCGGACTGATGGGGGAGGGGAAGGTTTTTAAATGGGTGTTAAATGTTTTAGTTTTTATGATTATGAGATGTTCTTGGGTTTAATTCATTTTTAACTTTTGTATTATATGTTTTTTAGTATTGTAAGCCACCCTGAGTCCTTAGGGAGATAGGGCGGCATATAAATCTCATAATTAAATTAAATTAAATTAAATTGACTCTCTGACGTGGTGTCTTCCCTTTCTCCACCATTGGAGATCATGCTTTTGGATGTAGAAACAACATATTCTATATTTCTAAATACAGCTGGAAGAGAACTCTCGTTTGGAGATTATGGAGATTAATGCTGGACAGAAGGACAAATGTTTTCACTCAAAGCAAGGTAGACTTTTATATGCACAGATCTACATGCTGAAATTAGATCTAAATAAATTCTAAGTGTTACAGTTTCAGGAGCCCTCAAAGCCACTTCAAATCAGTATTCTCACCCATCAGCCCCATTTGAAACAACTGAGGTTAGTGCCCGGGAAATGGTTTTCCCCTAACAGTTCTCATTCTTTTTGATGAAGGTGACACACTTTGACTTTTTTTCCTTCAAGGAAAAAGAAAAGTAAATGATCTCATAGGTGGAGGGCACTTGTTTAAATGCAAGGTATTAAAAAGATTCATGCTTAGTTTTTTTATAGGAAAGTTATTTTTTTTAAGAAGTCTGTAGCCTCTCTGATTTCCCAGGCTTCTTTTAATTCCCAAGAGTAACCTTAATCCTTTCCCTTGGGTTTTTTCAGTGGTGGCTTTCTTGTCACTGCTAAAAGGGAATCCTACCCTTGAAAAAATATTAGCATTTTTTTTTCACTTCATTGAAACTGAACCATTTTAATTCTACATCTATAAATTAAGTGGAGAAATTCAAAAGGCCATTTCTGTTAGCTCTAATCTAAATGGGAGATTACTAAGAATGGCATTAAAATTGCAAAGGACACATCTCATATGTTTAAAAATATCTGACAGATCCTTTCTACTCATAAAAAATATCCAAGAGGGTTTAAGAAACTATTTTGTAAAATACGAAGGACTACTATTGCAAGAGTTTTCCAAATCACGTAAAACATGATCGGAAGGCTGTAGAGTCTGCATTTTTAAAACTGTATATTTATTCAACTTTGTTATTTCTGATTGCTGGAACAAGATTAATTTCCTGCTTTCAGTGCTTAGATCTGTCCAGCGATGGTAATATGTCACAATCCTTTCCTAGAGAATTACATGGGAAAAATTATTTGGGAGAAATACGTAACTACTCATCTTGACATTCTATTTGGGGGAATAAGCAAAGTTACACACACACACACACACACACACACACACACACACATTAAGCAAAGGAAATGAAAGACAGGGTAACAAAAAGGAAGATGAATTATAATTTAATCAAGTTTATGGCAAGACCATTCACTAGACATTTCTGTCTTTGGCAAACTACCTTTACTTCCAAGCATGTCCTTGAGTGTGTCAATACAGAGTATTGTATGTATGTTTTAGGGATACGTGGTTATTAAATACCAGTAGGTTGTCCTCCACCACACAGTCTAACCAAAGGTTGTGGCTGCTCCTTTCATGTCAGAAGCACCAAGGTCTCACCATTTCCTGGGGTGTGCCTGATTGGGAACTCTTTCAGGTGCCCATTAATCTGCCCATCAGAGTAGTATCTATTTACTTATTCACATATACATTTCAAACTTCTAGGTGGTTAGGAGCTGCAGCTAATGATGGGATTGTTAACCTAGCATTCTAACCACATGAATCACCATGCTTCTTTAACCAAAGGCTGAAGAAGAAAGCCTTTTAATGGAGTGTATAAATGATCTGGGAAAAAGAGAGTAGGAAATACTACCTAAGAAACAGAGAAGAGAGGCAGGAGCCTGCAACTGCTTAATGGTTAGAAAAGAGGAAGAACCTGGCGTAATGGATCAAGTAATTAAAATTAAAGGTGGGAAGTTTGCACCTTCAGACTTGTAAAATGGATATTGGCTCTCCCAGGTGAACCAGTCAGGAAACATGACAAGATGAACTAATTCTATTTTGCTGTAAGGCTACATTGACAGAATCTTGCAAGTTTGAAGGTACCAACCTCCCAATTCCACCTTTAACTGCTTGATTAAAAATGAAGGGGTTTTCCTATTTTTGTCACTGACCATTAAGTGACGGTGGGCTCCTACCAAACTTGTCAGATTGTTTCCTGAGCAGCATCTCTTCCTCTCTATCCCCAAGGTCATCTGTGCATTCCATTACAAGCTTGCTTAGGGTGGGATTCAAAATTTTTTACTACCGGCTTGGTGGGCGTGGCAGGGGAAGGATACTGTAAAATCCCCAGTCAGGGCTGGTATTTGCCGGTTCTCCAAACTACTCAAAATTTCCACTACCGGTTCTGAAGAACTGGTCAGAACCTGCTGAATACCACCTCTGGTGTGACTGCCCACTTTCTAGCTATCTTTTAAAGCAACCATGTCCTTCCCTTTCATAGACACCGTGTTCATATTCTTATCATCATATCCAATGCAGCAAAGGAGCAAGTTATTAATTTAAAAGACAAGATCAGTTGGGCTTAATGACCTAGGGAGTGGTTTGATTGGTGGAGAGTGTCAGGTGCAGGAAATCAGGAGCCACGAGAGAGTTCAAAAGCAGTATGAGTTTACTTCATGCTACCTATTTACAAGAATCTGATTGAGGCGAATGTGTGCCAGATAAGAGTCTATGGACTTCAAAGGGGGGCTGGACTTAGGACTCTTAAGGGGGGGGGGAAGTGATTCCAAATTGATGATGCATTTAACCCCACCCTCAGGCTTAACCTGGTCATCTCCTACAGAGAGCTCACAAAGTGTGTTAATATCACCTATAGAACCCAGGGCTAGAGAGCAATGACAATCAAAGGAAGTCTCAGAGAGAGATTAAAAAGCATTTCATTTTGGGATGACCAGGATGTAGCTTTTTTTTATTGAGAGGGAGGGAGGGAGAGGGAAGGAGGGAGGGGGACAGGCCAGACAAGGAATAATGGATAGAAACTGAACAAGGAGAAATTTAACCTGGAAATAAGGAGAAACTTTCTGACATTGAGAACAATGAACCTATGGAACAGCTTGCCCTCGGAAGTTGTGGGAGCGCCATCACTTGAGACTTTGAAGAAGAGATTGGACTGCCATTTGTCAGAAATGGTGTAGGGTCTCCCGCATGACCTACAAGGTCCCTTCCAATTCTGATTGTCTGTTAAGCTGTTATCATATTTTCTTCTCAGTCCGCAGCCAGCAAATACATGACAAAATAACAAGGCAATAAAGTATAACATGGAAACTGGAGGAATAGTTACTTGTGGACAATACTCAAAAGGAACTACAGGCAGTCCTCGACTTACAACATTTCATTTAGTGACTGTTTGAAGTTACAACGGCACTGCAAAAATTGACTTATGACCATTTTTCACACTTATGGCCGTTGAAGCAGCCGTATGGTCATGCGGTTTACATTCAGATGCTTGACAACTGACTCATATTTATGCTGGTTGCATTTATGTGAGCCCCTTTTGTGACTTTCTGATAAGCAAAGTCAATGGGGAAGCCAGATTCACTTAACAAATGCGGTAATTTAACAACTGATGTGATTCACTTAAAAATGTGACAAGAAAAGTCATAAAATAGGGCAAAACTCTCTTAAAACTTTCTCACTTTGGAACATAATTGTGGGTTCAGTTGCGGCCATATGTTGAGGACTACCTATATGCCGTTTAAAAATGCCACTTAACCATTATTTATATTTCGGCTGTTCTACAAATTAATGATATTTTTAATAGTCGTACTTCTAAATATGTGTTCTTAGAATTATTCGGTGGCCTATCTTTTATCATATCAGCTGACAGCCTATTTTTGAATGTGTCCCCATGTAAAGAAAAATTCTTCAGCTTACTGGCAGCAAGAAATCAAATTTCCCATCTTTACAGGAAGCATTTAGGGAAAAAAAGTTCACACTGAAAAAACAAAGATAGATAAAATAGCATGCTCAAATGACTACACTAAGTTCAAGCTAAATGTAAATTCAGATCTAGAATGAGGCATACAGAAATGAGTGTTTTAGTTCCACCATCCAACCCCACTGTTTCTGAAGGGAAAAGATTTGACCACATACTTTTATCTTAATTCTAAATATGTATACAAAGATGCACATCTGAATGAACAGATTATGTTTATTTCTTGATACAAAGGTAGTACTAATTTCATTGAAATCACCGGGGCATAAAAATGTCCAAATGCTGATTAATTATACTGTTTCCTCTAATAGCTCATTAGCTTATGTACAGCTTACTTATTACAGCTTACTTGTTAGCTTATTTACAGGAAAACAGAAAGTTGCTTTCTATAGACTACTTCTTAATAGCAGGGCTGTCTTAACAGCATTATGGGTCACAGGCAAAGCAGTGTACTGGGGCTCCTACGACAACTACTCACAGGAATAAAAATGTAAGTGGTCGATAAAATTAAACATATATTTTCATGTTGGTATTAATAAAAAAATGCAGAAAAATGTAATAAATATGTTGCTGTATTTATATGATGCAAAGTGCATTGAAGGTTTAATATGCACACATTAGTATGGGGCCCCTATACTCATGGAGCCCACGGGCAAGTACCCATCAGGCCATTGTGTTAAGACAGCCCTGCTTAATAGGCAAAAACCAAGCAGAAAGAACTCAATTTTCTTATAGTTCTCCAGATGTCAGCCACCGTTCTGTACTTTGCTATGCTGTTTCCCAGTTAGTGAATGTATAAAATGTGTTATGCAGGGTAAAAAGAGCTAGAATGTGCTGCCCTCCAGTCATCTGGATCCAGCAATAGTCCTAACCCCATGTCAGCAACATGCACAGCACATTACAATAATCCATTCAAGGGATGATTAGAGCATAGGTGACTGAGACCAGAACTTCCCAATCCAAGAATTGATGCAACTGGCACATAAAACAAAGCTTTGCAAAGACCCTGCTGGCCAACATCTTATTATTAACTCAAAACTGGATTTTTTTAAAGAAAAAGTTGTGTGAAAACCCAGCAGAATGAATGAGGTAACTTAAATCTATAGAAGCATAGAGATTTATTCTCAAATAAGAATATGTAGGATTTAGTCTTAATGGCAGTTTATGGTGTAAATATCACAATATCATTTCTTTCCAGGTTTCAGCAGAAAGATTTTTTTAATATGTTCTACTGAAATCTGTGTAATATACTGTAAACTACTTTTACTTCATTCACAATTACTAGAACAGTTGTGAATGATTCTCACTATTACCCGGAAGTTAACAATCTCTTAGACCATTCTGTAATTTGTTTCTTTCATTCTCTATAGTAGCATGAGACAGGTAAGTACAGAGAAAATCCAAGGTTGTCAACTAGCCAAATCACAAGATAAGCTGAAACAGAATAAAAGCACTGATTGAACCTTTACAATCAATATTTGTCCTTCAAGAAAATGAATTATGAGGTCATGACACATTGCAAGTGTTGAGAATTTCGCAAGTGCACAAAAGATTTCCTCTTACTTTATAACACCATGGTTAGGTTTGGCTTTGTTATCATTCATTACCACCACAGTTCCTACAACCACTTCCTGATTTTATTCCTATCAAAACCTGTCATTTCAGCCCTGCTAATCTCCAACGGCACAACTTTTGAAACTAATGAGGAAACAATGGAACAGGATTAGATAGGATGTTGCAACAGGTTGGCAGGTATTGAACAGAGGGACAAAAAAGTCTTCTGTTTAAATTCCTGTTCATTCTGCTTGGTGGGGGTGACCATTTTTACTTCACAAATAAGGCCAAGATAAACATAGAAACCATGAAGGTGCATGACAATAATGGACTCCATTTTGTTTTTCTCTCCGCACTTGCACCAAAGCTCATAAGGAAGTCCTCACATGTTATGAAATGGATAACCATTTCCAAACAAGTCAGGATTTGCTTTTTTCCAGCCATGTAGAACAGAACCTATGGAAAATATCCCAGCTTGTGAAAGAGAAGATAAAATGAGTGATGACCTGTACGTCTTTGCTGCTCAGTAAAAAGCAAGATGCTTTCATAAATTTGCTATTCTCCATAAGGATCATAGTATTATGGAATTGAAAGGAACCACAGGGATCATCTTCTCCAAAGCTTTTCCACCATGGCAACTTTAAACTGTGAACTTTGTTAAGTTTGCATGAAGAGGCAGACACGGAGTGCTTCAGCTCTTAAGTTTTATTGTGACTTCAGCTCAGAATGGACCCGATTTGGCTTAGCTGAGGCAGCTATATATAGCCGGCTGCCTCGGCTGACAGCCAATCAGAGTGCAGGTTTTTCCCGCACTTTTTAACCAATGATTTCAAACACTTTACAAGAACAACCAATCAATTCAAACTCTGCATACATAACACCCCTCCCCACTAGGTTTAGTCCATACTCAAACCCCATCTATCTAATGTATTCTTTTAAATAGGTGGGGCTCTTACGTGTACATTGAGACCTCGTGGTTCAGGTGTTTTAGGGTTCTCACATTGTGAGGGAGGAAATGTGTCTGTTAACATCTCCTTACTTGGACTTCTAGTAATGGTAGAACCTGTTTGGTTACTACAACCTGGTCTCTCCTCCCAATCCATCTCCAACCCAATGTCAGCACCTAAGTCTGGTAGTGATGTGCAATCTTCCATTTGTAAGAATGGTTGTTGGCACGTGACAGGTTTTGGGATGGTTCCTGTCGTGTTAGCTCATTACACATGGGATTGATTCTTGCTTGCTGATAATCCTCCCTTCCCCTAGAAGAGGCAGTAGGCATGGGAACCAGAGAGGAGCAATGGCGATGCTCCTGAGGTAGTCTGGATCTTAACTGATCAATGTGCCTGCTCCAGAGGACACCATCCTCAGTTTGAACCCTGTAAGACCTGGGGCCTGTAATTTGGGTTATCTCAGCAGGAATCCATAATGGTTCACCCATAAGGTTTTTGCATAAACAGAATCACCCACAGTGAATGTGCGAATTTTGCTAGTGGAATCTAGTGGTGCATTGGGTGCGTAAGTGGGATGAAGGCGGTCAAGGGGAGATCTGAGTTTCCTACCCATCAACAATTCAGCTGGGGTTAAGTTAGTTGAGGGGTTGGGAGTGATATGCTGGACACTGAGTAGTTTTTCAACTTTCTCAGTGATGTCCCCTGGACCCAATTGCTGGAGTTTCTCCTTGGTAAATTGTACCATGCGTTCAGCCGGGCCGTTAACCGAAGGATGCCCAGGGGCTGTAAGGGCGTGTCTTATACCCTGCTGTGCTAAATATGATTCAAAAAGGTTGGATGTAAATTGAGGACCATTGTCAGAAACAAGCACATCAGGTAACCCATGAGTTACAAAAAGTTTCTTAAGCTGTTTGATGACAGCTTCAGCTGTGGTGGAGGCCATAGGGATAACCTCTAGCCATTTGGAGATGCATCTACTATAATAAGGAAGGTGTGCCCTCTGGTAGGACCAGCAAAATCAATATGAATCCTGGACCATGGGCCCCTAGGACATTCCCATTCCTGTTTGGGGGCGAGAGGTGGGGCAGGCCTGACTTCCTGACAGTTGGGACAGGATGCAACCCAGTTTTCAACCATTTTGTCAATACCTGGCCACCATACATAACTCCTGGCCAATCCCTTCATTCTGACAATTCCCGGATGACCCTCATGTAACATTTCCAAAACCTCTTTCTGTAGTTTTGCAGGAATAACCACCCTGTTACCCCACAAAATACATCCTCTTAATACAGATAACTCAGTTTGCCTGGACTTAAAAGGTTGGGAAGGTTGAGGTAGATCTTGTAGTGGCCAACCTTTTTTGATCCAGCCTACAATAGGAGCCAATAAAGTGTCTTTGGCAGTTTCTCTGGCAATCTCAGCAGCATGGACTGGAAGTTTGGCAACAGTTTCTAGAAAAAAGGTGGAAGTCTCAGGAGCAGGGTCCTCAGTATGTGAAGGAAGTGGGCAGCAACTCAAAGCATCAGCATGCCCAATGTCTTTTCCAGGTCTGTGGATGAGTTTGTATGAATAAGCAGGAAGAAATTCAGTCCATCTCAGCATTCTTGGTGACAGGATCATGGGCATTGGTTTGTCCCCTGCCACAATGCCTAATAGAGGTTTGTGATCTGTGACAATGGTAAATGTTCTCCCATAAACATATTCATGGAATTTCTTGACAGCTGCCACAATTGCCAAAGCTTCCTTGTCCAGTTGGCTGTAGTTTCTCTCTGCTTTAGTCAAAGTGCGAGAGTAAAATGCAATAGGGGCTTCCCTTGCACTGGGAAGCATGTGTCTCAACATCCCCCCCACTCCAAAAGGGGATGCATCACAAGTCAGTACAACAGGCAAATTCTCAGAGAACTGTATCAGTACAGAATCAGAAGTGATTTGTCTCTTAATATTGTTAAATGCAGCATGTTCTTTTCTGCCCCAGACCCATGCAGATTTTTTGTCAAGTAATCTATGTAGGGGTTCTGCAGTGGTTGCTTTCTGAGGTAGAAACATATGATAGAAGTTAATGAGTCCAAGGAATTCTTGCAAGTCTGTTTTGCATTTTGGCCTGGGGACTTCTTTGATTGCCTGAACTTTGGCCTCTGTGGGGTGGATGCCATGTTTATCAATCATGTAACCCAAGAATTCCACTTTGTCAGTTTTAAGTGTGCATTTTTCTTCTTTGACTTTTAACCCCGCTTTTTTGAATCTGGTTAAGACTTCTCTGAGTTTCTCGTGTAACTGAGTGTCATTTTCAGCAGAGATTAAAATGTCATCAAAGTAAGGCACCACCCTGGCAACCCTTGGAGCATCCTTTCCATAAGGCTTTGGAAAATGCCTGGTGCCACACTTACTCCAAATTGTAACCTTTTGCATTTGAAGGCACCTCTGTGGGTTACAATGGTTTGGGCTTCTGCAGTTGCATCATCAACTGTTAACTGTTGATATGCCTGGGCCAGGTCCAATTTGGCGAAGACTGTGCCCCCTCCAAGAGAATGTAATAAATGATGCACCACTGGAACTGGATATGCGCTCTGTTGTAGCGCACGGTTCAATGTCCCCTTGTAGTCTCCGCAGATTCTTACAGACCCATCAGTCTTGACTGGTGTGACTATGGGTGTCTCCTACCTGGAGTGGTCAGTGGGCTCTAAAACCCCTTGAGCTATTAGTTTATCTAATTGTGCATCAATTTTTTCCTTTAATGCAAATTGAACCCTTCTGGGTTTTAAACGGATTGGTTGTACCTTGGGATCTAGGTTAAAAGTGATAGGGATCCCCAAGTACTTACCTAATCCATCGCTGAAGACCTCTGGAAATTCAGACTCCAGGACTCTTCCCACTCAGTGTTGCTCACGTGATTGATGCCAGTCACCACAATGCCCAGCGGGTTGAACCATTCAAGACCCAGCAGACTTGGGCGATCCTTGTCAATGATGGTCAGGGGTAGACGCTTGGTGTGGCCCTTGAACTTTATGTTGAATTCTCTTGTTCCAACTACTGGAATCTTGTTCCCTTGGTAGTCTTTAAGAGTCAATGCCTGTTTCTTGAAGTGAGTCTTTTGAATATCTGGTAACAGTCTTTGAATAGTGTCCCATGACACCATAGATAGGTATGAGCCTGAGTCCACTTCCATTTGGCAAGGCCTTCCTTCAGTGAGTACCTTGACATGCACTTTTCTGTTTTTTAAGGGAGATGAATGACCAATAGTTACTGTCTGATGAGTTTCATTCTTCCCCTTTGCTTCTGTGCTGCCCCATTTTCTCACTGAGGTTGTTTGGCTTGAATTCTTTGTCTTTGGTTGCAGCAAACTTCCTTCTGTTGGGTGGAGTTCTGGATGATTTGCAGACTCTTGCTAGGTGCCCTCTTTTTTCACAACGGAGGCAAATGGTGTCTAGAAACTTGCATTCAGTGCAGGGGTGGCTTCCCCCACAACCTCTGCAATAAAAGTCTTGCCTCTTTCTTCCCAGGTCTTTTCTTTTCTGCTCCATTCTGTGTCTGTAAATTCCTTCCTCCACCTCACTGCAATCTGACTCAGAATCTAGTTCCTCACAATGATTTGTGGTGGACTTTTCCCCATCAGAATGGCTCGTGGCCCTGTTCATCTTCCTCATGGCTGCTGCTGAGGACTTGGTAGCTTCTGCTGAAGATGCTTCTTCTATGGCTTCTTTCAGCATGATCTTAGGTTTCATGATTAACTTGCTTTGTAACAGCTTGTCTTTAAGGCCCAAAACGAAACGGTCATGCATGGCCTCCTCTAAACTGTTGAATTCGCACGCACCCCCAATGTCTCTTAAGCTTGCCACAAAGTCATTTACACGTTCGTTTTCCTCTTGATCACGACGATAAAACTCATGTCTCTTAATGAGGCACGATACTTGTGGCACGTAATGGGCTCTTAACAACCTTTCCAGAGCAGGCCAAGCCATTACCTTCACGTCTGCTGCTCCTGCGAGTGCCTTCGCCATCTTGAAAACCGCCGGACCGCAGTACGTAAGAAAGACCGCCCTCTTCCGCTGCTCGGAAATGGTGGCCAGATCGTTTCCCTCCAGATACATTTGGAAATGATCTGCATACGATTCCCAGTCTTCTGCCGTCGGATCGAACGGGGCTGGGGGGGTGTTCAGCGCAGCCATCTCGTTCTTCTTCTGTTCCGCGTCGCCTTCTCTTCAGGAGAATCCCACCTTCGTCGCCAGTGTTAAGTTTGCATGAAGAGGCAGACACGGAGTGCTTCAGCTCTTAAGTTTTATTGTGACTTCAGCTCAGAATGGACCCGATTTGGCTTATCTGAGGCAGCTATATATAGCCGGCTGCCTCGGCTGACAGCCAATCAGAGTGCAGGATTTTCCCGCACTTTTTAACCAATGATTTCAAACACTTTACAAGAACAACCAATCAATTCAAACTCTGCATACATAACAAACTTCAACTCCCAGAATTCCCCAGCCAGCACTGCTCACACAGTTTAAAGTTGCCAAGTTCACACAGCTTAAAGTTACCAAGAATGCATGCATCCGTATTGGAAGAACTGAGGCACTTCTGGTTTGAAGGGATTAGCCACTGACATCATCATTGCCTAGGAACTGCCAGTTGGAAGCTCCTTTCATATCCCTGTTAATTGCCCACAGAAGTGGTACCAATTTATCTACTCACACTTACTTACTTTCAAACTGTTAGGTTGGCAAGAGCTGGAGCAAATGATGGGAGCTCACCCTGTCATGCAGCAGCACTCAGGTTTCAAACATGGGCTTGCTGATTGACAACCCAGCATTCTAACCACATGAGCCACTGTGCTCCTTAGTTGTCAAGCTCCAGAAACTCTGATTTAGTCCAACACTCTGAAATATGCAGCGAGCCAAATTAAGTTACCCTCAGGAGGTAACTCTACAGCCTTTTCAAAAGCCAAGACCACAAGACAATATAAGATAGTTTGTCAGCTTAGGAATTAGACCTCTTTGCTTTCTTTCTCTATTTTATGCCTTGCTCTGGTGAAAACACACAGGAAGTCCATCCTGATTTGCTAAAGTCTTTAAATAGGTTTTCCCAGTTGATATAACAGTAAATGATTTGGATTCTTTCCCCAAAATCAGATATACAAATGAAAAGGGAAATGTAGGGTACCCACATCTTGTTCCTTTTCTGGAAACTGATAAACCATGCTTAATAGTATCTGGATCATTTTATTTGAATTCTGCCATTTTTATTTTGAATTCTGCCAGAGAGACAGAACTAGGCAATTTTGTATTCTCCCACAAGTTTCTGTCCTCCTAGCCGACAACTTGAGAACCTAGACACTGCAGCGCAAAATGTTTGCAAATCTCTATTCATCTCAACTGTTTGGAGCATTGTTGCCACTGAAAAACATGGGTTGTTAAAAATCAGTTAAAATCCATTGGTTCCTTCATGGTTATGGTCAGCCTGTCCCTACTAACTGTAGAAATGCTGAAAGGTCACACAGACCCTGTTGAAAAGTGATAGGCATTTAGAAAATAGGTTCATACAATGTGCTATGCTATTGTTGGCTTAACTAGGCTTTGTTAAATAAGCCACATTAACTGGAATCTCACAACATGCCAACCCACAAGCCACAGCAGAGAAACCACAACAGTCAACCAAAATTCTCTTTCCATTCTCCATGTTAACCTTTTCAGGTAACATATTTTCCTGTTCAGGAGGAAATAAAACCCCAGGACATTCCCAAATCCCTCAAAAAAGTTTATTTGCAGTTGTCTTTAATCTTGTTGACCTCAACATGCTGAGAATAAGGAGCAGAATGTCAGCTAATCATTTGGTCATGGAAATGATAAAACAGCCAAAATCCTTCATTGCTAAACCATGCAAAATGGAATGAAATAGTTTAGAGATGTGCACCTCTAATCTATATTTATAAATTTATGTTGAATATATTTGCCTGGTCATACACAAAAAAATGGTGTATGATGAGGGCCTGTGAGGGCCTATGAGGAAGGCCCTCCCCATCATCCCTTGAACATAAATAGAGGATGACTTAAGGGAGAAATTCTCACCCACCGTTTGCTCTGGAAGAGCACTGAATGTTCATTTTGGAACTAACTCATTCACAAAGATCAGAAAAACAGTTCAATTTGCTTGTTTCCCCAATTCCCTAGCAGCTTGTTTCCATACACCTATTTAGTATGGATTTTCTCCAGACTAGTTCTTTTTCCTTCCTCCCTAAGCTTAGACATGGTTGATACTTCAGCTTTTAGATTCTAGTGTGAATCTGATCCTTTCTGTCCCACTATTCCATCTTGATCAGAATGCTTGGGAGACATGGAGTAAAGTAGGTCTAAAATGTGTTTGAGGTGCATAGTAAGTTGATCTTGTGATGTAGACAATTGGAGTATCTATAGAGGCATCTGATGAGCTGGACTTTCATCTCTTTGATGTGGGCAGGTCAGGAAATAGAGAAATATTAGAACTCTGTTGATATAGATTATAATAACAAATATTGAAAGTCTGAGTGCTTCTTATTTCTTCCCTTTTTTATAGAGTCAAGGAAGAGCAATTTCTCTCTCATGCTTTCTTGTTTGCCCAGGCTAATTTCATGCTTTATTAATGGTGTCTGAATATCTTCTCCAATATTATTTCTGTATTCTTGTATATTGCTGCAGAGTCATGCATTGCAACCATACTATTCAATTGGAAATGGCCTATTAGATCTTGTGACATCTGGGTGAACTGAAATACAATTTCCATTACTCAGGTACCTATTATATGGGAATAATGAGGTTCATGTTTCAATGGTACCAAGTCAGAAAAAATCTAGCTGAATGTTAACTTTCTTATTGGAAGGTTGCCAGGATGCAGTATGTCCTTGAAAGAATCTATGACTTTGATTATGATCCATTTGTTTACTTACACATCACTCTAAATCCATTTAGCCGAACCTAACATTGTTTTATTGCCTTCTGAATAGCATTTCCAAGAAATAGATTCTAATGTATGACCACAGTATTTTGCTAAGTGATTTGGAAATTTTCATTAAGTTTCTAGTAGGAATTCTTTAGGGTTTATTCTACACCAACACTTTATTTTAGCTAAGAAGTCATGGTGACTTCTATTATTTTAAAGAGCAGGGACACAATACTTGTGGTAAGGAAATAGCAATGATTAATGACATGAATCTGAACAATTGTGTGACTCTGCTTAAATCTGATCATAAATTTAAATTGGAAATGGAATATATGAAAATATATTACACTGATTATCTATTAATAGGGAATTGAAAACTGTTATGTATGTAGGTTTGAATGTCATTGGTTTAGTTTGAATTGTTCTTGTAAAATGTCAAATATGATTGGTTTGAAAAGTGTGGGAAAACCCTGCACTCTGATTGGCTGGCAACTGTGGCTGCTGGCTATAAGTAGCAGCCGTAGCCCAGCCAAGATGGGTCCATTCAAGCTGTAGTCACTAATAAACTCTTCACTGAAGCTCTTCGCCTCTGACTCTTCATGCAAACTTAACAAAAACTATAAAAAGAATCTGCAGGGATGCCTTGTTATAGATTCCATGTTTATACTGTTCCTGGTTGTCTGTATTTTGGAAACTCAGATATAAGATCACTAAAATACTATATAGAATACAAAAGATAACGACAATGATAGCAGTTTTATGCTGTTAGCAGTGATTTAAAACCAAAAATATGAGGAACAATTTGACCTGATTCAAGATTCAGCTGCTTGGACTTGGGTTGTGCTACTTTTCCACCTCTTTAATCCCTGAAGAATTATTTCAATAAACAAGCTCATCTTATTTTGTCCCCCTTGTTTTTTGCTTTAATACATTTTCTACATTTCAAATCATTTACCATGTAGCTCTTCATTGTCATTTAGACTAATCAGTACTATTGTCAGACCAGACAGTTGGCTTCTGGGGGAAAATGCCTCTGAGTCTGTTCCATTATTAATATTTTTGTTCAGTAACATGAAGTCATTGATGGATAAAGCCAAGAAATGAATTCAGAATGTCAACCTCATTTTCTTCATAGGAAACACCAACAAAATCCATTAAAAATGGATTCTCACCATGGTTTCTGACTGCTGATTAAAATCTTTAGGGAGGGTACTTCTTGAGTCACATCCTTGAGTCACATCATCAAGGACCATAAAGGTGTGGTTTTTCTGAAGCTGTTCATCTTTGTAATTCCGCTGAGATCAGGAGCAACTCTGTTGGCTTTCAGGAAATTGTCAACATCTGGCTATCCCACAAGATCTTTGTGTCTCCTCACTGCTGTAGGCCATTGTTACTGCTAGGGCCAGATTGTGTCAGTGGACATTGATTGTTAAAGGGGTTTTGATTAGATTATTCTTTCTGTTTTACTTTTGTATCACTGTATGTTACACAAAACCTTTATGGATCTGAGCAGCACATAAATAGGAGAGAGAAATAAAGCTAATTTATTTTCCTTATTTGTGCTACAATAGAATTCAGCAAAGTCTGACTTTCTCAAAGTTCTCCCCCTTCCCTTGTTTTTATTGGTTTTGTAAGAGCAATGAAATGGCTACGTGGGTGAACTAGTTCTTTAAAGGGAATGAGTTTTATATGGTGCCACTGGCTTCCTCTCATTCTACATAAAGCAATTTCAGGAGGTCTTGAGATTATATCCAAAGAATTGAAAGACTTAGAACTTCAAGTTGTGCACTTCTGTTCCAAGCTATGGGGATGTCTCTACAGCAATCTTTCTGTTTCTACAACTGTATGTGTGAAGGCTTCACTTGCTCCAAGAGGAATATCCAAGGAATTTCTGTATCCTAGGATATGTTAATGCTGCTTCATTGCCTAGGCCACTGTTTTTCAAACTTTGCAACTTTAAGATGGGTGACCTTCAACTCCCAGAATTCCCTGTGCTGGTTGAGGAATTCTGGGAGTTGAAGTCCACCCATCTTAAAGTTGTCAAGGTTTAGAAACACTGGCCTAGACAATGAAAAGAAGACATGCCTAACTGCCTTAGCAATGCAAAAATCTTATGTTACCTTTGTCCTGAAGCTTTGGTGAATGACTTCCTCAGCAACAAAATGAAACTCTTTAGGTTCCTCACTGAGTTACAAAACCAGGTGTACCAAATAGACAAGAAGAAACAATCTTTTATGGGGTAAGAAACATTAACAAGAAACACAAGAGCTCCATGATTCACAGGATAAAATGGACACATATTTTTTATCTAGCCTTCCCATGGGTTTCTGTTCAGATATATTGACCTTCAATTCCCATATTTCATGTAATTGAGAATTATAGAAGTACAAACCAAAGACAAAGTGAAGGCAGGCTAGTCTTCCTATTTGCTTCCATTTTTATGGCATAATTTTTATTTACTTGTCATATGACCTTTTCCCAACCTGCAGCAGAAGATTTTGAGGAAGATCTATCATTTCTGTGAGCTGAACTTAGGAGGTTTCCTCTGTAGGGAGCAGACACAGGAGTGGTTTCAGTTTACTCCTCTTTCTTCCTGCAGCTCCCTGGAATTATTTATTGCCTTTTTATTGCCATTTTGGAGAAAAAGAATGATCTAGAAGAAAAAAACTGTTTTTTTTAATTATAAAAACACTTTAAGATAACTGTAATCAATGAAACATGGTATCAGGTCTACCATCTCATCACTTCATCCCTGTTTCATTTTGATGGCATCCTGCCATAAAGTGGGGAGGAGCTAGGGGATATAGGGCGGGGCCAGAGGTGCCAGAGGTGTCACAGAGCTTGAGAGATTCACAAGCTTGGGAATGAAATGCAGAATGCCCAGCCAAAGAGGCAACAAAATGTGGAGCTGGTACCAAAACATGTAATTTGAATCTTATTGGACACTCCAAGATGACCAAGGGAGGGAGGGCTTGGGAGAAAGGAAAATTACCAGGACTTAGAGGAAAAACTTCAGATCTGGCTTTGCTACGTTATGACATCAATAAAAGTATACCTTTCACTACAACTAGAGTTGAGGTTCTTTCTTTCCTGAATGCCCAAGCTGGGACCTTCTGATATGCTAACAAAGAAAACAACCATGCTGTATTGATTCTAATGCCTATGTTTCTGGATTATTTGCCATTCCACAATTAACCTAGCAATTATCTAGTGGTTAAAGAGTAAACTGGTCTTAGTGTTCATAAAAAGATGAAGATTCCCCTCCAGTCCTAGTCACTACAAGGGTCAATTGGTGTTGTTTTCTTGGCAAATTAATTGAAGCATTCAGCAATTTATTGCTTCCAGTAGTGTTTGTTTTCCTTACTTCCGAGCCTAGTCTTTGCATACTTTAGATTTTTCTGCTGATCTAAGGCAGGGGTGTCAAACTCGATTTCATTGACAGCCGCATCAGGGTTATGTTTGACTTTGGAGGGCCAGGATGGGCATGGCCACTGTTAAGTTTGCATGAAGAGACAGACGCGGAGTGCTTCAAGCTCTTTGTTTATTAGTGACTACAGCTCAGAACGAACCCACTTTGGCTGGGCTGTGGCTGCTACTTATAGTCAGCAGCCGCAGTTGCCAGCCAATCAGAGTGCAGGGTTTTCCCGCACTTTTTAAACCAATCATTTCTTACATTTTACAAGAACAGTTCAAACTAAACCAATGACTTTAAACCTGCATACATAACACTCCTCCCCACTAGGTTCAGTCCATACTCAAACCCCAGCCTATCTAATGTATTCTTTTAAATAGGTGGGGCTCTTACGTGTACGTTGAGACCTACGTGGTTCAGATGTTTTAAGGTTCTCACCTTGTGAGGGAGGAAATGTGTCTGCTGACATTTCCTTACTAGGACTTGTAGTAATGGTAGAACCTGTTTGGTTACTACAACCTGGTCTCTCCTCCCAATCCATCTCCAACCCAATGTCAGCACCTAAATCAGGTAATGATGTGCAATCTTCTATTTGTGAAAATGGTTGTTGGTATTGTGACAGGTTTTGGGATGGTTCCTGTCATGCTAGCTCGTTACACATGGGGTTGATTCTTGCTTGTTCATTACACTCATGATCCTCCCCTTCCCCCCTAGAAGAGGTATTAGGTATGGGAACTAGAGAGGAACAATTGCGATGTTCCTGAGGTAATCTGGATCTAAGCTGATCAATGTGCCTGCTCCAGAGGACACCATCCTCTGTTTGTATGCTGTAAGATCGAGGGCCTGTGATTTGGGTTATCTCAGCAGGAATCCACAAAGGTTCACCCATAAGGTTCTTAGCATAAACAGAATCACCCACAGTGAATGTGCGAACTTTGGAAGTGGAATCTAGTGGTGCGTTGGGTGCGTAAGTGGGATGAAGGCAGTCAAGGGGAGACCTGAGTTTCCTACCCATCAACAACTCTGCTGGGGATAAGTTAGTTGATGGGTTAGGAGTGATATGCTGGACACTGAGAAGTTTTTCAACTCTCTCAGTGATATCCCCTGGACCCAATTGCTGAAGTTTTTCCTTGGTAAATCGTACCATACATTTAGCCCGGCCATTAGCTGAAGGATGCCCAGGGGCTGTCAGGGCATGTCTGATACCCTGCTGTGCTAGATATGATTCAAAAAGGTTGGATGTAAATTGAGGACCATTGTCAGAAACAAGCACATCAGGTAACCCGTGAGTTACAAAAAGCTTTTTAAGCTGTTTGATGACAGCATCAGTTGTGGTGGATGCCATAGGGATGACCTCTAGCCATTTGGAATATGCATCTACTATAATAAGGAAAGTGTGCCCTCTGGTAGGGCCAGCAAAATCAATGTGAATCCTGGACCATGGGCCCCTAGGACATTCCCATTCCTGTGTGGGGGCGAGAGGTGGGGCAGGCCTGACTACTTGACAGTTGGGACAAGATGCAACCCAGTTTTCAACCATTTTGTCAATACCTGGCCACCATACATAACTCTTGGCCAATCCCTTCATTCTGACAATACCTGGATGACCCTCATGTAACATTTCCAAAACCTCTTTTTGCAGTTTTGCAGGAAGAACCACCCTGTTACCCCACAAAATACATCCTCTTAATACAGATAATTCAGTTTGCCTGGATTTAAAAGGTTGGGCAAGGTGAGGTAGATCTTGAAGAGGCCAACCTTTCTTAATCCAGCCTATAACAGGAGCCAATAAAGTGTCTTTGGCAGTCTCTCTGGCAATTTCAGCAGCGTGTACTGGAAGCTTGGCAACAGTTTCTAGGAAAAAGGTGTAAGTCTCAGGAGCAAAGTCCTCAGTGTGAGAAGGAAGTGGGCAGCGACTCAAAGCATCTGCATGCCCAATGTCTTTGCCAGGCCTGTGGATGAGTTTGTAAGAATAAGCAGCAAGAAATTCAGTCCACCTCAGCATTCTTGGTGACAGGATAGTGGGTGTAGGTTTGTCTCCTGCCACAATGCCTAACAGAGGTTTGTGATCTGTGACAATGGTAAATGTTCTCTCATATAAATACTCATGGAATTTCTTGACAGCTGCCACAATTGCCAAGGCTTCCCTGTCCAGTTGGCTGTAGTTCCTCTCTGCTTTGGTCAAGGTGCGAGAGTAAAATGTAATAGGGACTTCCCTTACACTGGGAAGCCTGTGGCTCAAACCGCCCCCCACTCCAAAAGGGGATGCATCACAAGTCAGTACAACAGGCAAATTCTCAGAGAACTGTATCAGTACAGCATCAGACGTGATTAGTCTTTTAATATTGTTAAATGCAGATTGTTCTTTTCTGCCCCAGACCCATGCAGACTTTCTGTCTAATAATCTGTGCAGTGGTTCTGCAATGGTTGCCTTCTAAGGTAGGAACATGTGATAAAAGTTAATGAGTCCAAGGAAGGCTTGCAAATTTGTTTTACATTTTGGTCTAGAGGCTTCTTTGATTGCCTGAACCTTGGCATCTGTTGGGTGGATACCATGCTTGTCAATCATATAGCCCAAGAACTCAACCTTGTCAGTTCTAAGTGTGCATTTTTCTTCCTTGACTTTTAACCCCGCTTTTTTGAATCTGGTAAGGACTTCTCTGAGTCTCTCTTGTAACTGAGTGTCATTTTCAGCAGAGATTAACACATCATCAAAGTAAGGTACTACCCCTGGAAGTCCTTGGAGCATCCTTTCCATAAGGCTTTGGAAGATGCCTGGTGCCACACTTACCCCAAACTGTAACCTTTTACATTTGAAAGCACCTCTATGAGTCACAATGGTTTGGGCCTCTGCAGTGGCATCATCAACTGTTAATTGTTGATATGCCTGGGCCAGATCTAATTTGTCAAAGACTGTACCCCTGCCAAGTGAATGTAGTAAATGATGCACCACTGGAACTGGATATGCGCTCTGTTGAAGCGCATGGTTCAATGTCCCCTTATAGTCTCCACAGATTCTCACTGACCCATCAGTCTTGACTGGTGTGACTATGGGTGTCTCCCACCTGGAGTGGTCAGTGGGCTCTAAAATTCCTTGAGCTATTAGTTTATCTAATTGTGCATCAATTTTTTCCTTTAAGGCAAATGGGACCCTTCTGGGCTTTAAGCGAATTGGTGGCACCTTGGGATCTAGATTGAAAGTGATAGGGGTCCCCATATACTTGCCCAATCCATCGCTGAAGACCTCTGGAAACTCAGACTTCAAGGCCTCCTCCCATTCAGTGTTGCTCACGTGATTGATGCCAGTCACCTAGAAGCCTAGTGGATTGAACCACTCAAGTCCCAGCAAGCTTTGGGCGATCCTTGTCCACGATGGTCAGGGGTAAGCGTTTGGTGTGGCCTTTGAACTTCACGTTGAATTCTCTTGTTCCAACTACTGGAATCTTGTTCCCTTGGTAGTCTTTAAGAGTCAGTGCTTGCTTCTTGAAATGCTTCTTCTAAATGTTTGGGATTAGTCTGTGAATAGTGTCTCATGACACCATAGATAAATATGAGCCTGAGTCCACTTCCATTTGGCAAGGCCTTCCTTCAATTAGTACCTTGACATGCACTTTTCTCTTATTGATAGAAGAAGAATGACCAATAGTTACTGTCTGATGAGTTTCATTCTTTCCCTTTGCTTCTGTGCTGCGCCCCATTTTCTCACTGAGGTTGTTGGGCTTGAATTCTTTGTCAGGAAACTTCCTTCTGTTGGGTGGAGTTCTGGATGATTTGCAGACTCTTGCTAGGTGTCCTCTTTTTTCACAATGGAGGCAGATGGTATCTAGGAACTTGCATTCAGTGCGGGGGTGGCTTCCCCCCCAACCTCTGCAGTAGAAATCTTGCCTCTTTCTCCAGGGAGATCCCACCTTCGTCGCCAGTGTTAAGTTTGCATGAAGAGACAGACGCGGAGTGCTTCAAGCTCTTTGTTTATTAGTGACTACAGCTCAGAACGAACCCACTTTGGCTGGGCTGCGGCTGCTACTTATAGCCAGCCACAGTTGCCAGCCAATCAGAATGCAGGGTTTTCCCGCACTTTTTAAACCAATCATTTCTTACATTTTACAAGAACAGTTCAAACTAAACCAATGACTTTAAACCTGCATACATAACAGCCACCATGACATCACTTGTGTTGGTGGGTGTGTCCCTTTGGCAGCCCGAGCCCTCTGCCAGTGAAAACAGGCTCCCAAGCTCTGTTTTTGGCTGGGGTGGCCTCCTACAACCTTCTGCCAGTGAAAACAGAGCTCAGGGGGCTGTGTGCAGCCCTCACGAGCTCTGTTTTCACTGGCAGAAGCACCATGAGGTGTTATTTCCAAGGCAGCGCCGAAGGCCAGATCTAAGCACCCCACAGGTCTGGCCCCCAGGCCTTGAGTTTGACACCCCTGATCTAAGGTGTTCCCATCTGAAGTCTAAGATGGTAATCTATCAAAGAACCTATCAGGGCTGACCCTGCTTGGGTTTATTGAGATAAACTAAGGTTGGTAGAAGTTCCTGCCACTTTCTCTAACTTTGGTTTTCAGTGACTGTGAAATAACTATAGAAGAACAAGTGTCTCTGGCGTACCAAATTAAATGAAAGGGGGAAATAGTCCTTTTGCTGCCTTAAAATCAGAGTGTTGCTCTCTGAAAAGAACTGTTCCAGTACTATTACTGCAGTTTGATAGCAACTGAATCCTGCACGTAAGGCTGATATGACCTTTAATTTTACTGAGGGCACTGCTTGGAATAGATTTATGTTTTATGCTACAGCTGCACAGGAGGATTATTTTTTATTGTGAATTAGTATTTATAGTCTTTAAACAGCTGTTAGAGGAGGAGGGAATAACTATATAGTTATGTGTTTCGAATTCCTGATAGAAAAGTTATTGGGGAAAGAGATTGGAGGTTAAGTAGGAATAACAAACCACTTCCAAGTGTCTTGCCAAGGAAATTTTTGTATAAGAAGGATGGTGCAATTTTCCTGCAATAAGCACTGTAGTTACCTGTGCATTGATTACAGATACCACAATCTGTGACATGACTTTTTGCTATATGATTCCCTAAACTAACTTGGTTGATTTAGTAAATTTAGGAGAGATTTATCTTTAGCTTGATTTAATGTTCTTCCCACAGCTATCCTGGAAGGGAAATATGGGGGGGGGGAACCATTTAAAATCCAACATTGTCCCTATGATACGGGTGCCATAGAAACCACAGCATATTACCACTTCAACAAGCACATCAGCCCTCTGTTGACAAATGAAATAGCTGATCAGAAGACTTGCTGACCTGCTTTAGCAATGCAAAAATTATCCCTTTTTTATTTAAATTTCCAGTTTTTGTTTTCATAAAGTAAAATTGTTGATTATTTGTTAAATAACCACAATGAATTTATTTCCTTATGAGTAGCAAAATTTGTATGTGTAAGCTTCACCCACAAATGCTTGCTAATAGTTTTAATTAACTTTAACACAGTTTTGTGTTGTTCATAATAACCAAAATAATAACCCACATATTTCTTAGCCATTAACCTCCAGGCTTAAGTCATAAAATTTAATTTTTAAATTGTAACGACTGGTTTCAGACATCACACTAAGCTGTAATGTGGCTTGTTTATTTTTGCCTTAGTGGGATATATGAACTAAGCCATTGAGGTTTATTCTACACCACTATTTTTGCTTCACTGTTAGATAGGAATCTGCTATTCTGCTTTATCTAACAAGGCAAAGATAAAATGAAATATTATTTATTTATTTATTTATTTATTTATTTATTTATTTATTTATTTATTTATTTATTTATTTATTTATTTGACTTATATGCCACCCCCTCTCACAAAGGACTCGGAGCGGCTCACAACTAAAATACAGTACAACAATAAATTACTTTAAAATTATATTAAACAAGTTATAAGCCGAATAAGCAATTAAAACCCCCAAGTTAAAAGGAAAACCCCAAGAGTCAACATAGCCCAGATTGTAAAAACAGCCAGGTTTTTAACTCATGGCGGAAGGTGCGGAGATCGGGAGCCAACCGGAGCTCCAGCGGAAGAAGATTCCATAGAGCGGGGGCCGCCACAGAATAGGCCCTCCCCGGGGTTCCCGCCAAGCGACATTGAGTCACAGATGGCACCCTGAGGAGACCCCGTCTGTGCGCCCGTACAGGGCAGTTGGTACTTGATACTGGGAGGAGTTGTTCTCGTAAATATCCTGGACCCATGCCATGCAGGACTTTGAATGTTAAAACCAGCACCTTGAACCTCACCCGGAGGGCAACCAGAAGCCAATGCAGGCCACGCAGGAGGGGTGTGACATGGGAGTATCGGGAGGCTCCCATCACTACCCGCGCGGCCGCATTCTGCACCAGCTGAAGCCTCTGAGTGATATGCAAGGGCAGCCCTAAATAGAGAGCATTACAGTAGTCCAATCGGGAGACCACGAGCACCTGAGTGATCGTGCGCAGGGCATCCCGGTCCAGATATGGGCACAACTGGCGAACCAGCCGGACCTGGGCAAAGGCCCCCCTGGCCACGGCTCCCACCTGCTCCTCCAACTTGAGCCATGAGTCCAGGAGAACCCCCAGGTTCCGTGCCCTGTCCACGGGGGGTAACACCTCCTCCCCCATGACCAAAGATGATTAGCATAAATGTTGAATCCATTCAAATGATTAAATAAACCAGCCTTTATCAACCTAGTGACCTCCTGAGGTGTTGAGACTATCTCTCTCAAAATCCCTTTACAACTTTCACCATGATTTTTGGAAATTATAGAGTTTATAATCCCAGCGTATCTGGAAGACATTGTGTTAAAGTAAAACATATGAAGAACGGTTACAGGAACTGGGCATGTCTAGTCTAGTGAAGAGAAGGACCAGGGGAGACATGATAGCGGTCTTACAATATTTGAGAGGCTGCCACAGAGAGGAGGGGGTCAAGCTATTTTCTAAAGCACCTGAAGGCCAGACAAGGAATAATTGATGGAAACTAAACAAGAAGAGATTCAATCTAGAAATAAGGAGAAATTTTCTGACAGTGAGAACAATCGACCAATGGAACAGCTTACTTTCAGAACAGTGGTGGGATTCAAAAAATTTTACTACCAGTTCTGTGGGCGTGGCTTGGTGGGCATGGCAGGGGAAGGATACTGTAAAATCTCTAGTCAGAGCTGATATTTGCCGGTTCTCCAAACTACTCAAAATTTCCACTACTGGTTCTTCAGAACTGGTCAGAACCTGCTGAATACCACCTCTGCTTCAGAAGTTGTCGGAGCTTCATCACTGGAGGCTTTCGAGAAGAGACTGGACTGCCTTTTGTCAGAAATAATGTAGGGTCTCCTGCTTGAGTGGGGGGTTGGACTAGATGATCTACAAGGTCCCTTCTGTTAATCTGTAATCTGAATGAGGAAGGAACATGTTTTTTTAATGTGTGAACAATATGCCCACAAATTCTATTAAAATGAATGATGCATTTTTTTCCAATCCCCATCTTTATGAAATTTCCTACATGGCCTTCAATGTTTCTTTAACATTTCAAAACCCACATTATGTTTTCAATTTTATCATTCTGGCCCTGGCAGAGAGAGAGAGAAAAAAGTAAGGATTGTTTATCTTGTTGGAACGTTAATACCACAGAATTGAGAAAGTATCCACGCATGCAGATGAAAACAAAAATCCTATCCTTGTACTGACTTTATGTAGGAAAGATACTTTATGTAAGTGCTGTGTTCTCATTCGTAAAATGAAGCTCCTTTTCCATTAACGTTATTCCTTTCTGATACCTTGCAGAGAAATCAAAGGAGGCATATGTATTGTCAGCCCTATAAGGTAGAAGAGACTAAGAGACCAATGCCATATAGCAACTCTTGTAACAGAATGTACCAAGTCTGGATGTACTTCCATCATCCCTCACTGTGAGTTAGAAAGAGCCTGTCTGAGGATTTTATTTAAATTAGCTTTTTGGAATTGGTTCAAGCTGTGCTTGTCTGATCATTGACTTGGTAGCAGTTTTCTTCATATCTTCTTCATATCCTTGATATCCTTCAAGACCATTCCTTATTTCTTTCTATTCCAGGGGTCTCCAAACTTAGCAACTTTAAGCCTGGAGGATTTCAACTCCCAGAATTCCCCAGCCAGATGGCTGGGGAATTCTGGGAGTTGAAGTCCTCCAGGCTTAAAGTTGCCAAGGTTGGAGACCCTTGCTCTATGCCATATTAGATATCAAGACCCAAAGGTGCTTCAGTTCTGACTGAACAAGCTCTTGGATGAGGAGCAAATTGCCTTCAAAGAAAAACAAAGGAAGTCCAGTTGCCTCTTGAAAAAGCACCTTTGAGACTACCATGACCTGGATGACTGAGAATTTCCATAGACAATTAGATATCAAGGCTACTGCTCTCTGATTTTGAAAAGCAATTTTGCTGAATTTCTTTGCTAGTTGTGGTGTCTATGTGGATGCATCTCTGCAGCTTTCTTTCTTAGAAACCATTCACAGGTTGTTTTCCAATCTAATCTACAGTCTTACATTTTGTGCTGGGCTTCCATCCAAATAGCAACCAGACCATATTATTCTGAGTCTGGTCAAATTTGGCCTGATGCTGCCACCTATAGAAAAGCAGGAATCTGTTTTCCACATCAACATCAGTATATTATTCTCAAAAAAAGAATGAGACCTTTTGTTATGAATTCCCTGTTATTAAACTAGGACGTGTTTTCAATAAAAAATTAGGATTGCCATCCTAATAATCGTTTTGAAAACAAAATATTGGCCTTGCTGGTCTTAAATCAATTTTTCATTTAATTGTTCTTGGGAGTTTGAGTTAAAGGTTACAAGACATATATTCCCCAAATCTCTGAATTGCATTGACCTCCTTCCCTCCCTTCTGCCTTATGTGTTTCCTTTTTGGTATCTTCAAAAATGCTTTCAGTGATAAACTTCATTTCATGAGATAGACTTACACTGTTTATTTAATATCTGTCTCCTTGACCTTGAATAGGAAATAAAAATGATTTACTTCCACTAAGAAGAGTTGGCTTCTCGTAAAACCACTGAAAAACAAGAACAAGTGACTCTTAAAATCAACAAATTTGTTAGACGTTTAAAGGCTTTATGACATAACTGAAAGTTATTATTATTTCCCCTTAACAAATTTGTTAGAATCAGAAAGATTTTCAAAGATCCAGTTAGAGTGTTCATTTTATTTATTGTTTTAAAAAACAATCCAAATTGACTTCTCCAGGTCACATGGTCCATTGGTGAGCATTTTAGCACCTAAAGTATACAAGTTATTCTATTTATGCAGAATTTGACAGGAGTGGCTTCTTCAAGCATGCCACTTTGAAGAATTTGACTGACAATCCTGCATTCCATGGAGATCAATGTGCAAAAAGTATAGATTTCTAAATAATTTCAAGAATATATAACATCTTTAGACTAGTGTTTCTCTACCTTGGCAATTTGAAAATGCATGGACTTCAACTCCCATAGTTCCCCCTGCTAGGTGAGGAATTCTGGGAGTTGAAGTCCACACATCTTAAAGATGTCAAGGATAAGAAATACTGGTTTTTCTTATACTGGACTGGAGAGAAAGAGCTCTGAAGGTCTTGTGGATGATTCCAAGGAACCCTCCAGTTTTTATAGTGAAACTCAGCCATGGTCAGGGACATAGATTAGGGATGAAGGAACCAAGAAAATCCACTTTGTTTATTTTGAAGGGCAGATTTGCAGAACAAAGATTCTTTCTCTGCATTTTTAATATAATGTAAATGGCTGATGATCTAGCATAAGTCTAGCATAAATGATTGTACAGTTGTACAATCAGAGGTGGTATTCAGCAGGTTCTGACCAGTTCTGGAGAACCAGTAGTGGAAATTTTGACTAGTTCGGAGAACCAGCAAATACCACCTCTGACTGGCCCTGCCCCCATCTATTCTCTGCCTCCTGAGTCCCAGCTGATCAACTGGGTCTTCTTTTGTTGCCCTGCATAGGAGAACAGAGCTGGAAAGCAGGTTAGGGGGATGGGGTGGGAATGGGGATTTTGCAGTATCCTTCCCCTGCCACGTCCACCAAGCCATGTCCACCAAGCCATGCCCACAGAACCGGTAGTAAAAAAAATTGAAACCCACCACTGCATACAACCATCCAACAAAATACTGCAAAGAAAAGCAAACATTAGATAGAGCCCCGTGTTGCTATGAGAGTTTGGGGTCTATTTTTAGCAAAAATAAAAAAAATGTAAGACCCAGATCACAACAGAAACACAACAGGACAGTCAAAAGGTTTCAAGTAAGGAAATAAACATAAGTCAACTTATCAACTTTCATCTCACCATGAAATCGCCAGGAGAGGAATACCTATTTCACTCTCAGCAAGGTTAATCCTGATGAAAGAGAAACACAGTCAAGGGAACTTTTTGACTGTGAGAATAGTTGTAACGGATGTAATATTTAGAGGTACAAAAAAGGTTTTGAATTTGAAACATTTTAAAAAGCAAATCATTTCATTGTTGAGCTCTAAAAAGTTGCTTTGAATTCAACGTGAGTTATTCCCTTCCAACTCTGCTATTCTGGAGATGAAATGACTTCGCTGCATTTTGGTTCCATTTTGAATTCCAAACACCTGCTTTGAATAAGCTTGAAAGGCTTACAGAATGGTTGGAAGAGCTTGTTTCAAATTTAGAACATCTGTTTCAGTCTTGAAAACAGGACATTTCATATTCAACATGTTTCAAAGGTGAAATGTTTTTGTACTTCCCTAATATAAATCAGATCCGCTTCTATGAAAGCTATTTCTAAAACTGAAACTGAATGTCCTATGTCAGTCAGTATTCTACACTGGTTTTGAATGTTCCTGTAAATAGTAAAATTGGTTCTTTATTTTTCTAATAATATGACAGCAGATTGTATATTATGTATACCAGGGGTCCCCAACCTCTCTGGTCCAGCACTGGTCTGTGGCATGCCAGAAACCAGGCCACGCAAACAAGGGAAGCCCCAGCCATGAGATGCAGGCATCACATGAAGACCACGCCCCCTCTGGTGCATGGAACAACCTCTCTCGAACTGGTCCCTGGTGTCCAAATTAAGGTTGGAGACCACTGATGTATAGTATTCCCTTAGATAATTTTTTCTCTAGGCAATGTCCAAATATTTTGATTTTATCAGAGCATCAGGAATAGTACATAGGGTTATTATAAACATTTGAAATATAAATTTACACTTGATTTGTAGTACTTGAAGTAAATAAATTATTATTATTATTATTACTGGATCACTGATACACTCTGTGTATCAAGATTTAAATCACCCATTTTTTTACTGTGGCACAAGAAATGAGACTTCCAAGCAGTGGTGGGATTCAAATTTTTTTTACTACCGGTTCTGTGGGTGTGGCTTGGTGGGTGTGACAGGGGAAGGATACTGCAAAATCTCCATTTCCACCACACTCCAGGAGAAGGATACTGTAAAATCCCCATTCTCTCCCCACCTTTCCATCTTCTATGTGTGTTCTTTTAAAAATTTCACTAATCATTTTGGGCAGCCAGAAAGATTGACTTAAATTTTCCTATCAACTTTTTTTTCCTTGTTCAAATTATTTGCAATTATGTTTTTAATGTTTTGGAGGGTTATTTTTAGGAACTTCTGTCCATTGATCTTTTTCCATTAATTTGTTCTATCATGGAATCCTGCTGAACATATCATTGCTCAGAGATGTATCAAAATTCTGCTATCTTTTTGTGTTAGAAATTCTGTTTATATACAGAGCAAACGAAGAGTACAGTCACCATGTGCTTTACTTCTCAACTATAGAACTGTAACAGGAAACAAGAAACTACTTAGAACAACAGAGTATAGAGCAGTGATTGCCAACCAGCGGGCTGGGGACCACTGATGGTCAACAAGAAAATTTTGGTGGTCTGTAGAGAAATGTCCCCCACAAAGCACTCCCTCCAAAGCAATTAATCCAGGCTGCGTGGGAACACAAGGCTGCACCACCCACATGGCCCACCCACCTGCTGGCCCCCAGCCTTCGGCTGAGCACAAACCTTACTTTGAGTAGAGCCACCACAAGCTGGAACTGGAAGGTAAGACCAAAGGGAAATCTGCCCCAGGGTGGCCTGCTGATGTTGGTGGGAAAGTTCGTCCCATATTCCAGAGCTGCAGTAGTCACAAGACTGGCTCTTTGTTCATCCTGGAGCAGCTCCTCCATTGCAGGCCAGTGCACCCGGGTGGAGGAACAGCTCCAGGATGACCAAAGGGCCAGTCCTGTGACTACTGCAGCTCTCAAATATGGGACTGACTTTCCCACCAACGTCAGCAAGCCACCATCAGTCAAAATTCATATTAGTGGTCCATGGGATTTAAAATTATGAGTTTGGTGGTCCCTAAGGTCCAAAAGGTTGGCGACCCCTGGTATAGAGGGTATACCATAGATCCAAATATGTAAACACTGCCATCTACTGGCTGGATACTACTGTAGTTGTTGCATAAAAATACATTCCAATGATGAATTCCAATGTTTTGTCTACTAGATGACAAAATAATGAGATATGAGTCATGATTTCATGACATAAGCTCTATCCTTCCATGCTTGCATCATGACACTATGATGCACTTTTTTCACTATGGTCCTTTGCTCTACTTGTAGATGCTAAGGCATATGCAGATGTTTTCTTTCTCTTAATTACAAGAAATCCAGCATTACATTTGCTCCAACTATTCCACTAAATAATTTTTTTAGTTAGCTTCTGGTCAAGAATAGCTGATTTCCTTCTATTTTCCTTTATCCTCTGAGGATGAAAAATTGTCAGCATGTCAAGTTAGGATTTTTTAAAAATGGATTATTCTTGATAGTCTTAATCTCTTAACAGGTATCAGTGAATTAAAGTTCTATATCACAACTACTTTGTACCTCTTTCAATACTCCTACAATTTGCACTTTGTTGGTTTCTAATAATGGATAATAAAAATGATATTGCTTTTTCTTCTTACTACTTTTTAAAACCAAGTTACCACCAAATGTATCCCTTTCATTTTCTATAAAGGTGTAAATATTTTAATACATAGTGCAACTCCTCTCCCCTTTCCATGGCTTCTATTCCTTTTAAATAAACTAATTCTGTTGTATTCCAGTTATGACAATCATGTCAATGGGTCTTAGTTATACTACTTAATCATATAATGAGGATTATCATCCCTTAATCCCTTCCCGTAGTAACAGTCTTAAATCATCGTCTCCATTTTCCACATTTGAGCATGACAAGTAGCTCTAACTTGAAATAAACCAACTCATTTCAGAAGTGCAGACCCCTGCAACACAACTACAATTCAGCAAGTTGCAATGATGCAATACATAAACTTAAACTGATTTTGTTGTTCTGTATTTTGGATAATATAAAATCAAGATGGCATGAATAAGGCAAGGCTAATGTGGTTTTCCTCACTCACTCTCTGTCTTCCAATTCCCAGGGCAGTAGTTCCAATCAGTCCACCCATCCCCAATCTTTCTTCTTTGTTCCTTCCTTCCTTCTTCCCTTTTACTATGTTCCTGACTCTAGCCTTAAATCAATCCCCACTTCCTTCCCACCACTGCTTTCCTGTAGCCTCTGACTCTGAAGTACCACGAGCCACTTCTGAATAGTTGAAACTATATTATTTAGATCCATGCCCACCCTGAAAAGGAAATCTGCTTTGTCCTGCACACAGAGAAAAACATCTTTACAGATAACAGATAATCAGAGTTGGAAAGGACTTTGTAGGTCACCTAGTCCAACCCTCCACCCAAGCAGGAGACCCTATACCATTTCTGACAGATGGGAGTCCAATCTCTTCTTGAAAGTCTCAAGTGATGGCGCTCCCACAACTTCCAAGGACAAGCTGTTCCATTGGTTAATTGTTCTCACTATCAGAAAGTTTCTCCTTATTTCCAGGTTAAATTTCTCCTTGTTCAAGTTTCTATCCATTATTCTGAAGCATTATTTTTAACCCTTCATTATTCTTCATTATTCTGAAGGATGCCTGTTTCATTCCTGACACAAACCCCTCCAAAACCAGCTGTAAGAACTATTTGAGCATAAAATATTATACACCACCCCTCATATGACATAAACTCTGTGAGTTAATATTCTTCAGGATTTTTCACTAAATATTATAATAGATTCAAATATATTGCCCTTTTACATGTGTGCCTAGAGCTATTTGGGTTTTCCATCTACAAACTTGGAGGATTCCATTTAAAACATTTCTCATGAAGTTCAACATGCTTTCTGAGGTAAACTCATCTCGTGCCAATAGGCTATCATCCAGGCAACACAGAGAAATCAAAGCTCCTTTGTCATATTTATCTTCTTCCTTATCATTTCACACCTCATTTTTTTCTTTTATAGTTCTTATAAACTGGAAAGTTCAATTTCACATGCACTGAGGACACTTTAGTTCCACTGTCTGAAATCTGTTTTATTTACATGTCCTATTTAATAACCATTGAGCAATTATTATTTTGATTTGTTCAGCTTGTTTGTATTATTTTGTTGTACATGTAATAATTGTGATTATTGTACATTTAATAAAATGTGTGCTTTTCCTTGACCTACAACCAGTCACTTAGAACCATTCAAAGTTATAACAAAGATTATGACCGAGATTCAATATTCCAACAGCTGCTAACTACCCCATGGTCATGTCATTGCAATTTCAGCTCTGGCTCACATTTACAACCATTTGCAGCATCTTACAATCATGTGACTGTGATTTACAATTTTTTTTGGCAAAAGTTTTGTTCAATTTTCACATATTACAGAAAGAAAAAAAAATTTCAGTGAACAGCATGATTCCAGATTAACATGGATTTCCATTACAAACTTGACTTACACTTCATATTCATCTTTCACATTTGATAACTTATCTTAAACTTACTTTATATATTTTCTTTAAATCTAATCATCAAGCTTTTCCCATCTTATTTTGTAATTTTCCCAATACATTGCTTAATCTATTTCTTTAAATCCTTAATACATCATTATCATTATATATCTTCATATTCATTATATTTCATCTTCTTATTGTGTCAGGTCTGCAATTTACTCATCTATTAATTCATCATTCCAGCAATTCACACATTTTCAACATAGTAAAGAAAAAAAAATAACAACAATACAACACCCCTATTTGCCAATTCCAAGGTGCCATCCCTGTGGTTAAACATGTCACTTAATTAATCCTCCCTAAGATTCCCATAATTTAACTAGAGTTAACACTTTAAAAAAGAAGAAGACACAATAATAATTTTCTAGTAATTACTATATTACATATATCTCTTTTAAATCTGGGTCTGCAATCTTTCTCATTACCTAAAGAATATATCTAGATTAAGAAAATTATAGATAAAACAGACATAATTAATCCCATCATTTCATAAGAACTAATATTGTTTTCCCTTTAACATTACTCCTGCTCTGTTTGCCAAACTTATTAATTCACTTAGTATTATTAATATCTTTTTTCTAATTACCTCTCTTAATTTCATAACATAAAGGGAGAAGAAGCAAACAGTCACTACATTAGTAAAACAATATCAATCCCCATCTCCCATCTTAATACTCTATATTCCACTATTCATCATTTCTTATGTTATTGCTTATTAATTCATTAAATATTATTAATAACTTTGTTTGAGTTATCTCTCTTAATGTCATATCATAAATAAAGAAAAGCAAACGATCACAGCAATAACAAAACAATATCAGTCCCTATCTCCCCTTTTAATAATCTATATTTCACTATTTTCTAAACAATTTTATCATTTCTTATTTGTTTAAACTAGTCCTTATACTCTTCTTTATAATTCTCAATCAGCCATTATCTCTGTGCCTTTTAATTAAACAATTCCATTTCATTGTTATGTGCTTGCCATATTCCTTTCTTTCCAAATCCCGTTTCATTCTTGCCCCTTTTTATCACTCCAATTTCTATCTCCCTTCTTTTCCATTACTCCCCCCTGAAGTTTCATTTTCTGCTGTTTCCTTTTCTTTTGTTCAGTTTTTAGAATAAACCCCCTTTTAATTGCAATGTTAGACCTCCTATTATTAATTCTCTTTCTATTCCTCCTTTGCTTAAATTTCTGTTGATTCAAGTGTTCATTTAAGATGGCCACTTCTTGCGTTGATTTCTCTTCTTCTTGTTCTTGGTATTTTGAGACCTCCATTTCCAGAAATTGCAGTGCAAAACCAAATGATTTGCCTTCTTTTTGTAGCATGTCTTTCATGTTTTTAAGTTCCAATTTAAGGTCCAGTAATATTCCTGCCATCTTTAGACAATGTTTATAAAAGTTTTCCAATGTTTTATTCTTATTGACTCCTCTTCCAAAGATTTCCAGATTAGCTCCACTTTTCAATATCCATTAATTAAAGTTATAATTCAAAAACATCAAATACTTCCACAATTTTCCTTTATTTTCAAATTTCACTTTCACTTTCCAAGGTCCCTATTTTGTAGTATCCTAATTCCACTTATTTTGTATCAAATAAATCTAACGGATCCAAGTTTCAGAATAGAAAGGGATATTTATAAACAATTCCCTTCTCCACTAGATGGCACTCTTCGCTATGTTTAAAAGTCAATTCTTTTCCTTTTTCCCGATTTTTTCTCACTCGTTCATGATTTTAAAGTTCCAATATCAGTAAATCCAAACATTAATTTCCAAGTTTTATTTTCTACCTTGACACAGCCCAGTCCAGCTTTAATAAACCTGTTTGGTGTCAGGGTTGTATATTTAATTATTTCAGATACAAGTTTCTTCTTCCAGCTTCTTCCTTTTGAGTACAAAGCCACTTCATCTGTCAGAATTTTTCTTTCTTAATTTCTTTGTCCATCGTTTAAATCCACTTTCTTAATGATTTTAAAGATTTCAAAACCAGGGTGCCTTATGTCAAAATTCTCCTGGTTTCTATGCTGTCCTCTTTTCACCCCTCTTCCTGCACAATCTTATTCCAGCAATCTCTTCCCCTTCAGGGTGGCCATTTTAGACCACCACTTCAGACATCTTCAGGCGGTAGTGCTGCTAAGTCAGGGAGGGGATACGCGGCTCCCCTCTACCAGGCTGGTGGTCTCCCCTTCCTCCACTGCCCCTACAAGACAGCTTCTGCCCCAGATCTAGACGATCGGGGCTCTCCAATGAAGAAACACAGACCAAAGCCGTGGACGATTGCAGCAGCGGTCCGTCTTTGGGGAAGTTCAACCGGAAGACTGTGATTTACAATGTTGATTGATAGAAATGAACCTTTACTTCTGGTTGCTAGCAAAAAAATAACCATTCAGGACAATGAGTTCGCTTAACAATTGCTGTGTTCACTTAATGACTACTGCAAAAAAAAAACTCTGCAAAAAATGTCATAAAATTAGGTTGGTCATGTGAGTGCCTTGGCCTATGACCATCATGACATACAATGGAAACTCCAGTTGTAAGTCAAAGACTACTGTATTGATGGCCAGCAATTCTCACTAGACTTTGCTGAACTTGTGCTAGCTACAGTTGATGGGAAGATCCCAAATACCTGGAAGATCCCAAGTTCCTCCTGTGATGAAAACCTAACAACCACCTGAATTTCAGCATAGAAACTCTTTATCTTAACTGATTATGGTAACACATTTTCATTTCATTACCTTTGAAATGAAAAATAAATGTTAACTAGATTGTAGACCAAGTATCACTGGAAATGAATCCTAATTTTAAGCTTCATGACTCAATGAAATCATTTCTAAAATGAAAACAACAAAATCTTCTAAACCAAGGACAACAGCTTTCCAAGGGTGAATTTGAATAAAAATTGCCAAAGACTAATCAGTTTCTCATTTTTCCCTTTCATCACCTCTTTGCTTTAATAGGAATGTTTTGAGTAAAATATGTGGTCCCTGGAAGCACAACAAAAGATACAATAATGAAACCATTGGTCTTTCTTTCTTGTTCCAAAGGCAGAACAAGCCAAAGAAAATCTAATATTGTTCTACAAAACCGCATTATGTGTCTGCCATGAACTAGTGAAAACCACAAAAGGTTATGTCTTTGGCTTATTTGTCCTGTCACCTTCAGCCCTCCAGCTGCCCTCCCACGTGGTATGCTTTACCCAAAACTGCTTTGCAAAAGGCAACTGTCACATTAGGAGAATAATTCTTTGAAGGAGTACCAATGACAACAGACACACTCCCCCGTCTACATTCCCAAAGCCTAATGCATGCCAGTCCCAGTGTGTCTTGTCTAAGTTGCCCTCATCCAGTATGTTTTCCAACTGGTTTAATCTGGATGATGACTACCAAGTCTAGAAAATGAAATTAACTATCTAATTCTAAGTTATTGTTCCAGCAATCTCACTTACAAGCATTTATCCCATTATCTCAGAAGCTCATTTATTCCATTGGTTACCATGTGTTTAGGGTTACTTGATTTATTTATATCTGTTTAAGCAAGTCTTAATTACCCAGAAAAGATCAATACCACCCAGCTTAAAATTGGTTAGTTGTGATGTCTGGTTGTTTTCTTTATCAGATAGTATGTTTAACATATGTTTGTATATTGTATTAGTGGAAAACTACCTGGTTTTTACTGAAAAGAGCAGGACGCTTATAGTTCAAATAAATATAAAATATTTATATTTTAATACAATGTTAAAGATGAAAATATGAAGCATACAGCCCTGCTTTTCTTTCCACCCTACTCTCAAGTACATGGCTGAGATTTGAAGACAGGAAAGGGTCTCTACAGAGAAAGGTCAAAAAAAGCCTTGGTGGTGCAGGCTGTTAAATGCCTTTCACTTACTTCCACCTGCCTGCAATTACTGCAGGCTCGAATCCCACCAGGCTCAAGGTTGACTCAGCCTTCCATCCTCTCGGGGTAGGTAAATTGAGGACCCAAGATTGTTGGGGACAATAAGCTGACTTTGTAAAAATGCCGCTTAGTAATAAGCAGGCATATACAATGGAATGAAGGCTATTGCTGAGCGCATTGGGTTGCGCTCCAAAAATTGCAAGCTGCCCTGAGTCTCCGGAGAAGGGCGGGGTATAAATATGAATTTTTTTAAAAAATTAAAGATAAGTTCCAATCATGTACATTTTTACATGCATAGCACAATAAAAGTACATAAAAAGGAGTGGAACTTTGATTGCACCTGTCATAGCCTTTAACCCCTTTCCCATGAATGCTTCTATGTGCAGAGCAGGAACTCACTTTCTGCGTGAAGTCTTTAGCTTGAATCATTCCTCAACTAGATTTGCATAAATTATCCCTATTGACATGGAGCCCTACATATACCTTCAGCTGCTTTTCGGTAGGGAGTTAGTGTAGTTGCTTTTAGAATAAAATTTAGAATTGAAATTAGAATTTAAGCTGGATGAAATAAAGTGAATTTGATGCAATTATATTCTCAGTGATTCTGATTATGTTTCCTCGGAATTCTTGGGAACTGTATGTAAAGCTTGTGGTGCTGTTTACAAAACAAGGATTTGGTTCATGTATGATTGGTTGAAAATTAGTACAGAAACTTCTGGATCCCTGTCCTCTTCTCCAATAGATCTGGCCTGAACTTAAAAAGAAGTAAAGGAGCTACCTCAGACAATGATTTTTGGTATCACAAAGAAGTAGCCCTTGCTGATGAGATACTGTATTTTCTGTCTCAGGTTCTATGGTAACTGGTCAGGGTTTGAATATTGTGAAATACTGACTGGGAAATTGCAAATGATTGCATTTTAAAGGGCTAGTGTTAAAACAAGTGGATATGGGAAACCAAAAAGAATAAATATACAATCAGTTCTAAGTGAAGATAGCTAAATAGTCTCAAACTTTCATGTTTCTGAATGGTATTTGATAAGCAGAGGCAATGCTATTAAATAGATCATAAGCTTCCTCTTCAAGAAGAGGCTAAACAAACGTTTGTTTGGGAAACTTAAATTGGATTCCTGCACCAACCACCAAGTTGCATTTAGTAGCCTAAATGATCCCTGCCAACTCAATAATTCTATGATTTTACAAGCGCAATGGGAGTTATTGTCCCGAAAACCAGATGTCAGCATTCCAACTAACAAACTCCAACCCAATAAACTCCGAGACAAGCATTTTCTCAAAGTTCCACTTTATTAGAGTTGTCATATTGGCACATATGGGAAAACCCGAATCTAAGAATTCCGAGTTTTCCCTCCCAAAAGAAATTCAAAGATCCATCCCCTGCACTCAGCAATCCATCACATGGTCCAATCAAACTGTTATCCCATCTGGAAACATTCCTCCAGACATTCCTCTCCAGGTGCAGGGTAACATGTCCTTGACTTTCTGAGAAGAATGATGTTCAGTCTAATCTTCCACTTCTCCACTAATTCCCCCCTCCCAAATTCCCAGTTACTAATTGTGGCAGCCTGGAAACTTCCAAGTAAAATATGCCTTCCAAGGCTGACACCAAAGTGTGGACATTCCACAAAACTCTGGCCGATGTGGAATTCAGAAAAGTTGGAGAAAACGGATTATTTGTTGGCTGCAACAAACTTCCTTTTATGCTCCTATGTTGATGAAGTAGACATATTTTCAAAATATACCCCTAGCTATGTTCTACTGGAAACTTGCTCTCAATAATCTCACTAAAGTCAACAGGACTACCCTAAAGTAAATGGCCTCAGGATCAAGGGCATGGTAAATCAGTTACTATATGTGGCTTCTTTCCTCTACTGAGAAAAAAAGAAGGCAGTACCGTCATTGCAGCTGCTCATTTGAAGGTCAGGAAGCAGAAGTGTAAAAAAAAAATCCCAATAAATCATTAGGCTAGATTAGCTGATTACAATTGTTCTTCAATTTTATCTTGGCAGAGAGAAAGGCAAAATCAAATTTATGAGTCTAAGAACTCTGTAAATGGAAGCAAAGTGCAGGAAGGATGAAAAATAACTAACATATGCTGAGAGGCTAAATTATGAAGACATCAGTCACTGCATGATAGTGCTAGGCTAGTTAAGGAAGTAAATATGCAATGTTTAAACAGGGACCCAAATTACATCTCAGCTTAGATGAGTCCCATTTCTCACAAGATGCAAATGGGATTGTAAATCTGCTTCTGGATTATGCTGTTTCAGGACAGAGAATGGGGAACTGCAGCAGGAGTGTTCATCGGTGATGGCAGTGGTGGGATTCAATTTTTTTTTTACTACTGGTTCTTAGGGCATGGCTTGGTGGGTGTGGCAGAACTACTATATTCTGTTATTCTATTATTCTGCAACCAAGTCCTTGTTCCTTTTTGCCTGGATGCAATGTGTGCAGCACCTTAAAAAGGTGTTAGCCTTTGAATGTAGGTGCCATCTTGAAGCCAGTAATTATGGCTTATGGTATAGTTCAGCAGGCAGTTCTGTATTATAGGATCAAAATCTTCTCTAACAAAGGATCAGGTTCTTAGGAAAGTGGCCGATGTTAGAAAAGGCCGAGCTTAGCTGAAAACTCTTCTTTCCAGAAATCTCACTTTCCGTGAATCCAGAGAAAGACTTCAGGAACTGGGGAAATGATTTCTGCAGACTGAAATTGTGAAATCCAGAAAGAGGTTTGAGGTGGCCTCATCAATTGTTTATGAGAGCTAAGCCCAAATTCTGGATGCACAAGAAATGAGCCTAAGGTTGAGTTTTTTGAAGTGACAATTGACTTAGGTAGTAGCAAGTGTTCTTAACCTTAGAACCTTTAAGATGTGTGGATTTCAACTTCCAGAATTTTCTGGGCAGCATGCTGGCTGGGGAATTCTGGGAGCTGGAGTCCACCTATCCTAAAATTGCTAAGTAACTCTACTTTAGAATGTTTAAAAAAATGGCATATTGTCTCTGAAAAGCTTCAATAATCCAATATTATGAATTTCTATATAATTTTGGTATGATAAATAATACTGTTTTCAACTTTGTTCTCAGGCCATGATTTTTCTGTGAATTTCCACCTATTAATTGAATTACTATTTCACTTGGTAGTTTTTATGGTGAGGCTGTAAAATTGTGGTTTTAGAGGAAAAAAAGGAATATATGCTAATAACATAGCATGATTCTTCCAGCTGTGTTGATGCGCCATCTAGTGAATTTCCAGGCTTACTACAGTTGAACGACAAAGAAGACAGAATCCTATTCCCACATATTTTTTCAGATTTTTTTAGCCAATCTTTATTTTATTTTTTATAAATAACTCAAAGTGGAGAACATATCTAATACTCCTTCTTCCTCCTATTTTAATTTAACCTCATTCTCTTGCATGTATCTTTTAATTCCTAAACTATTCAGAGGGTGTTATGATGCTGTCAAACAGAAAAGAAACATCTATAATATTACATTTCAAACTCAGGAAAGAAACAATCTGCTTTCATATCAACTGCATGGGATAATATAGGACTCTGTTTTAAAAGCAATTCACCTCCATGGAATAAGAAAATTAACATTAAAAATAAACAAAAAAACACAAAAAACCCATAGCCATTTATCTAGGACAGAGGTCTTCAAACTTGACAACTTTAAGACTTGTGGACTTCAACTCCCAGAATTCTTCAGGCAGCTATGGGAGTTGAAGTCCACAAGTCTTAAAGTTGCCAAGTTTGGGGACCCCTGATTTTGGACAACACTTCAGAAAAAGTATAGGGAAAATAGGGCATTAAAAAAAAGGGAGGGAAGTATTCTGAGCATATGTCAGCACTCTGTATATACTTCATGCTGGAGATAAAATTGGGTTTTACTTGCATTGTGAGACACTGGTGCAGTGATGCTCAAACTGGCCAGTATAAGCCTGTTGCTTGCAAGGAATTCTGATTAATTTACTCCACATCTGTTGTACAGCGTTATGTGAAAGCTCTGATTGACCAAAGGTATGACAAGTAACTGGCGTCTCTGATAATAGCCTTACTTTTAAGGAGATTGGTTACAATGATAGTATTATAGAGCCTTGGTGGCGCAGTGGTTAGAGTGCAGTACTGCAAGCTACTTCTGCTGCAGCCAGCTGCCTGCAATTTGGCAGATCGAATTCACCAGGCTCAAGGTTGACTCAGCCTTCCAATCTTTCCGAGGAGGGTAAAATGAGGATCCAAATTGTTGGGGGCAATATGCTGATTCTGTAAACCACTTAGAGAGGGCTATAAAGCACTATAAAGCAGTATGTAAGTCTAAGTGCTATTGCTATTTTGCATATCTGTACCTCCTCCACCTTCTGAATTAGGAGGTGTCTGCCTCAGCTTCTTCTAAATGTTATCTTGCTGTTTTGGACTTTAAAAATGCTCCGGCCCTTTTTGCTTAACCAACAGCTTCTGCTTCTCTTCTCCAGGATGTTCTTCCTTACTCTCTGCACCACTTCACATTTGTTACTAACAGGTAATAAATGGGATAGTGCCTGGAAATATTGATGTGGTATCAGTGTAAATACAGGTAGTTCACACTTAACTATCATTATTGTGCATTATTGTGTTCTATGAATTATTTGTGTGTGATGTCTTTTTAAGTTCACACAGTTATCCCTGCCAAATGTACCTAGTACACATTTAAAACACAACTATTGCTAATATACATATAAAAAAACTCTGTAATTATCTCAAAGATGCCTCCATAGTAAATATTTGTAAAGAACTTTCATATATATATGGTTTCATATATATATGGTGGTATTCATATATATATGTGTGTCTGGCAGATAGCCAGCACAAATAAACTCTGTGGCCAAAACACTAATTACCAGAACCAAACGCCTGGCAGACAAGGCACACATAAAAACAGAACTATGCACCCTACTGATAGATAACAGCTTCCACAAAAACAAAATCATGAGCCTAATCCACAAAAACACACTGAAACACAATAGGGACCCAAAAGATGAACAGACCTATGGAACAGCTGTCCTGCCCTACATAAAAGGTACAACAGACAAAATCAGCAAAATACTACGCAGACATCACATCAAGACTGCCTTCAAAACAGACAAAAAAATAGCAGCCATACTAAGAAACCCCAAAGACAAAATTGACCTAGAAAACCAAGGCATATATGAAGTACCCTGTGCATCATGCCCTGCCACATACATAGGACAAATCAATAGAAACACAAGTACCCGCCTTGAAGAACACAAGAATGCAATAAAAAAGCTAGAATACACTTCCTCACTAGTCCAACATATGAAAGCCACAGGCCATAGCATCGACTTCAATGGCACCAAAACCATAGCTCCTATAGAAAACCCCAGCCGCAGAATCATCAGAGAAGCAATAGAAATTTATTATTTATTTATTTATTTATTTAGACTTGTATGCCGCCCTTCTCCCTAAGGACTCAGGGCGGCGAACATATAAAAAGAGAAATATTTACAATAAAACAGTATTAAACAGAACAAGTCTAAAATTGCTAAAAACATTAAAAACAATTAGAATTACGATAAAGAACAATACAATTAAAACAACCCACCCCCGGGTCAATCCAGGCCGGCCTGCTGAAACAGCCAAGTCTTCAGGTCTCGACGAAAGGAGCGGAGATCAGGGGCCAAATGAAGATCTGCAGGGAGCTGATTCCATAGGGCGGCGCCCCCACAGAAAAAGCCCTAGCCCTGGGAACTGCCAGCCGACAATGCCTAACTGACGGTATTCCCAGGAGGCCCCTCCTGTGGGAGCGCACGGGGTGATCGGAGTGTGATGCTGGCAGGAGGCGTTCCCGCAAGTACCCTGGACCCAAGCCATTTAGGGCTTTATAAGTTGTTACTAACACCTTGAAGGAGACCCGGAAGGCAACCGGCAACCAATGCAAGTCGCAGGAGGGGTGTAACATGGGAGTATCAGGATACCCCCATCACTGCCCACACGGCCGCATTCTGCACCAGCTGCAACCTCCGAGTAATCCGCAAGGGTAGCCCCATGTAGAGAGCGTTGCAGTAGTCGATTCTGGAAGTGACGAGTGCATGAGTGACTGTTCGAAGGGCATCTCGGTTCAGATAAGGGTGAAATTGATAAAAGACCTAATAGACTATCAATCATCTGGAAGCCTGCACTCACAAACAAAAGGATCTCTATACCACAATACAAACACCTAGACACAACCCCCCCCAAATACCTCCAACCCAAACACGCCCGCAATACACAAAACACAATGTTGCCAGCCAATCAAGAACACAGCAACTCGAGCACCGATGAACACAGACCTAGACTCCCAGCCAATAGGGATGAAAAGAGGACCATTCAAATAAAACACAAGGCCAGAACCAAATTCAAACAGACAAAGGCTGCCAAGCCTGAAACACACAATTTAAAAAAAGAACCCAGTACACAAGCCTGAAGATGGCAGATGGGATTCTGCCGAAACATCGCTATAAAAGCACAACTATTACGTGGGAAAATACCCAAGAAACCTAAATACCATACATACATACATACATACATACATACATACATACATACATATACTTTATTGGATGATCTTTATAAAACGTTGAAAGAAATATCCATCTGGTTTGATTCCAAGAGGGGAGAAAGACACTGGAAACATGGAGGCTGCTTCGAAAGATGGTTTATTGATGAACAGGACCACATGGGTTTGAGGTCCTGGGCAGCTGACCACATGGAGTGGAGAGTGAGGGTTATTTATACCCTCTCTGAACTTGAGCTTCTTGTTCCTGTGGCAAGGGCATGTATTCTATTGGCTGTTGTCAGACTCCCATCCTAGGCATTTGTCTGAGATAAGTTTGGTTGAAGTTTGGCTGATGCAATGAGGGGGCTTGTTGTGCAATTCCTATTGTGGCTGAAGGTTAACCCTACCTTTGTTCAGAACCAGACCTCGCTGCAGGCAGTAATGGATTACCAAATCTGCATTTTTAAAGCTGCCCCAGCTCAGTATCTGTTTGGGGATACTGAGCTGAGGATCTGAGTTTCTTTCTCCCTTAATATTTCTCTTTCTCTTTTAGGGGAAATATAATATTCTGCCTTTTTAAAATTTCCCAAACTATTTCATTCTTATAGGGGAGGGATGGGTGCTAACTTTGTACAAAAATATGCATTTATCTGTGCACATTTGTCAATGGACCATGATGGAAATTAGAAGATCATCTTCACTCCTACCCATTCATGCTGTGACCAAGTTGTTGGATCATATCATAGCCCCTAAAAGGCATGGATGATTTCCCACCCACCAAATCCGTAACAAGGCAATTTGTTTTAAACCAGAGAGAACATACTTTCATGTAGTTCTAAATAACAACGCTAGATGGCGTGCTTAAATAAGTGTTTCTTTTAAAAAAACTTTAAAAGTCTTAACTCGTTTAGGTAATATACTCTACAATTTAAAATCTCACTGAATGACTGAATGCAATTTTCCAAGTCTTGCAGTATAAAGCAGTACTAACACATCATATCAAGCATTGTTATCTCTGTTGATGCAACCTAGGATTGATTTGGGGTTTTTTTGGCAGTTGCATCACACTGCTGACTCATAGTTAAGTAGTTATCCACTAGGACTTGTAGATCCACAATGGATGGAAACTAATCAAGGAGAAAAGCAACCTCGAAATAAGGAAAAAAATTCCTGACAGTTAAAACAATTAATCAGTGGAACAACTTGCCTCCAGAAGTTGTGAGTGCTCCAACACTGGAAGTTTTTAAGAAGAGATTGGGCAGCAATTTGTCTGAAAAAGAATAAGGTTTCCTGCCTGAGCAGGGGTTGGACTAGAAGACCTTAAAAACCCCTTCCAGCTCTGTTATTCTGTATCCCTCTCACAGTTACTGCTGTTGAGCCAGATACCATTCATTCTATATAGGTACATACGGCTTTTCTTGCCTAGGTGTAAAACCTTACTTTTCTCACAACTGAATTATTATTTTTTAAATTGAATTGCATAGGTAGTCTAACCTACCTGACAGAGTTGTGAGAAGTAGATTTTAGACTTGTTTTTGGGGAAAAAGCAGGATAAACATGTGATTAATAAATAATCACAGCAAGAAACTGGCAAGACATTACCACCCACTGTGCTTTTTTATAAGAAAACTGTTTAAACCTGCGTTTTCTAACTCCAAATCCAACAAGCTGATTTACTGACTGCTCAAATTATGTGGAAAAAAAATCACATAGAAACCAACAATCCCTACCACAAAATAACATGTATTATCTGAACCAGACAGTAGGCCTCAATCTCACAATCTTGGCACTGGAATATAAAGGACAAAGTTCAGCTAACAAATTAACAAAGAAACTCAATCTAGCCTTAATCCCTCTAAAACTCAGGATCTTGAAGAACCCAGGATGTATTAATAGCACCTACTTGGAAGGTTTTTTTCACAGCAGTTGGAAGACTTTTTCTGCTTCTTCTCTCATACATAGAGAATTAGAAGCTGTTATGTATGCAGGTTTGAATGTCATTGGTTTAGTTTGAACTGTTCTTGTAAAATGTCAAATATGATTGGTTTAAAAAGTGCGGGAAAAACCCTGCACTCTGATTGGCTGGCAACTGCGGCTGCTGGCTATAAGTAGCAGCCACAGCCCAGCCAAATTGGGTCTGTTATGAGCTGTAGTCACTAATAAACTCTTCACTGAAGCACTCCACGTCTGACTCTTCATGCAAACTTAACACAAGCAATGGGTCAGTTGAACTCTATTTATTCTTATGTGTAACAAGATAATTAGTGAAATACATAGCAATAGAAATAGCACTTAGATTTATATACCACTTCATAGTGCTTTACAGCACTAAGTCAGGGGTCTCCAACCTTGGCAACTTTAAGACTTGTGGACTTCAACTCCCAGAATTCCTCAGCCAGCTTTGCCATTTACAGCTTTGCTGGCTGAGGAATTCTGGGAGCTGAAGTCCACAAGTCTTAAAGTTACCAAGGTTGGAGACCACTGCTCTAAGTGGTTTACAATGTCAGCATATTGACATTGGGTCCTCATTTTACTGAAGGTTGGAAGGCTCAACCTTGAACTGGCCAGGATCAAACTCCTGACAGTGAGCAGAATCAGCTTGCAATACTGCATTCTAACCAGAGGTGGTATTCAGAAGGTTCTGACCAGTTCTGGAGAACCGGTAGCAGAAATTTTGAGTACTTTGGAGAACCGGTGGTAACCTTCCCTCAGGAGTGGGGTGGGAATGGAGATTTTACAGTATCCTTTCCCTGCCGTGCCGACCAAGCCACACCCACCAAGCCATGCCACGCCCACCAAGCCACGTCCACAGAACTAGTTGCAAACGTTTTTTTGAATCCCACCACTGATTCTAACCACTGCCCACCATAGATTTGCAAGATAAAGCAGTCAGCAGCTTTCTTCGGATTGGAGCAGTGAACCAAGAGGGCTAGAAATCATGTCCTAGAGCAGGGGTGTCAAACTAAATTTCATTGAGGGCTGCATCAGGGCTGTGGTTGACATCGGGTGACCGGGCAGGCGTGACTGAGTGGATGAGTGTGGCTGATTGGGTGGGCATGGCCAGCTTGATAGCTAATGCAATAACACAAATATGGGGAAATGGTCAATTTATTCAACTGTACTATTTATACTAATAACATTTCCCCCTAAAACAGGTTATCTCATCTATACTTGTTTTGTTTCAATAGAAATATTGATGTTTCAATGTTTGTGTTTATTCTCCAGCTCACATATGCACATACCCACATGCTTAGTTTTCCTTGTTTTGATTTTTTAACTTCTCCTTCTGTTTAGTAACTTCTTTCTCTGTTTCTATAGTCATCGTCCTCATTGGACAATATGATTCTGACATGATGATGCTTTTTTTCTTTCCAGAGAGTTTGTTTTACAAAATGAAAGTAAACTTTCAGAGAAAAAAAGTATAATATTTAATAAGCTAGATCAAAGTGCACTACAAGGTTTCTCTTTCCCCACAATAAAAGGGAAAGATTGAGATAGTTTGGGTGGGAAGGGAATGTCTGGCCCAAAATCAGACCTTCTAAAGCTTAAAATTGGACTAGAATCTGAATCTCTTTGCTCTTAGTCTAATGCAATGTTTCTCAATCTTAGAACTTTAAGACATATGGACTTCAACTCCTAGATTTCATGCTGGCTGGGGGATTCTTGGACTTGAAGTCCATGCATGTTAAATTGCTAAAGTTGAGAAACACTACTCTAACACCTTAACAACTCCTCCACACTGGTTCTCACCTACACATTGAAATATGAAATAAATCACGAAATCTTGAATGACAGAAAGGCAGACAGAAGGTGAACTGACGGGCCTCAACAGAAGCAGTTTCCACTCATTCTTTTTTGGGGGGGAGTTTAATTGTACTTATAAAATGGTTTTTAGCTTGCTCTAGGATAGGGTGTCAAACACAAGGCCTGCAGGGCCATCCTGGAAAATGTAAGGGGCTGGCCTGAGTCGCCGGTTTACCCAATGAGAAGAGAAAACATTGGGCCAGCATGGCTTCGGCCTGGTCTAACCAGTGTGAAGCGGAAACACTCCAGCAGTTTGGGGAGTGGTAGCAAGCTGGCCACGGCCACCCAGTCGACCACATCCAGTTGGCCACCCCAAAGCTGGCAATGCCCACCCAGTCAGCCACACTCACCCAGTCGGCCTTGTCTGCCCAGCCACCCGATTTTTGGATTTTGTTGCACCAATTATACTTTGGTTTATTAAGTGTTGTCAAATAGCAACAGTTAGCAGTAAGTATTAAATCATGTTCTTATGGTGCATCTATCTGTGTGCATTATGACACACCGATAGTCAATTAACCAGTTGATGCCTTGTGGAAGTCTAGTGTGCAGATTGGGACTCTCTGATTTAAACTCTCTGATTTCTCTATAATTTTCTTTTTGCCATTCTGACAAACAAGTACAGTGTGGTCTTTTGAATACATACTGGAACATTTAAAAAAATGATACAAGTTCATGAGATCTACTAGCTTTTGGGTTGGTTTTACAGAAGCACATTTGAATTAATCAGCCACTAGCCCCACCTACTTTTTCCAGCTGATTAATTTCCCAGAAATTCCTGTAATACTTCTGTCAACTCTGAAGCTGGCCTGATTGAAGCCATCTTGGAGGCTTCAGTGTTGCCAAAATGGTGATGAGGGATGGGGGGGGGATAGAGATAGTTGGGGTTTTGTAGCCATAACAATATAGTTTCTCCTGAGAACCAAGGACATTCCCACCGGTGGCTGAAGAGAGGAGGAGTGATGTTTCCAAGCAACTGGACAGCACCTTGATTAGACCATGTGATGGATTGTTTGGGGGGGGGATTTTACTTTTAATTAGATGAAAATTGTGGGTTTTAGAGTTGGTTTTCACCAATCTGTACCAATATGATATATCCAATAAAGTTGTTCTTTGAGGAACCTGTTTGCCATGGGTGTATTACTTGGAACCCTAACAACTTCATTCTATTAATGGACCCTCATCCATTAACCAAGTAGGATTCAAAATTGCCCTCAGATGAATTTTAGTTAAAACTGGTCTTTTTTATTGAGTTGTGAATTCATATAACATACTGAATAAGCTGATCTGTTGTGCAAAACTGGTTCTGAATTAAAATCACTCTTCACAAGAATGGTGGACCTGGAAGTGGAAATGAAATTGAAAGGACTCAATTGTCATATTTCTGTAGTGTTCCTGGGAAGAAATTCCTGACCCAGTGGCTACTACTTTCAGAAACCTTAGCCTCTCATGTCCTCTCATTGCTTAATGCTCTCAGGATGGTTTATAGATCCCATACTGATTCCTAAACTCCAGCTTTTCAACAATTCCTATTAGTGTTGGTGATGATGGAGAACCTCTAATTCATTGTTGGTTCTTAGTGGTCACTAGATCAAACAAAAAGATATAGTGTTTTAAAATGTTCAATTAGCAAAGAAATAAATTGCAGTGCATGGAGTAACATGTGGTGGAATGTAATCCAGAGTCATAGGAAGAAGGGTCTCTTTTCCAGATTGCAAGAGAGAGTGGAGTTTGGAATGTCTGGTGGCGCAAGAAGAGAGCAAGGTCTGATCCTCCCTAGCAATTCACATGGTGTATATTGCAGATATTGCTTCAGTCTGGCAAGATTCTGTCTGTAGGCAAACAACAATGAAAGAACTACTCAGAAGTAATTCCACATGCCATTCTTGGTTCTTTGAGCACAGCATTATACATATCAACTGAAGGAAGCTTATAAGGTAGTAGATGAAATTGAGTAGGCTGGAATTTTAGGTGAAAAACCATCAGTCCTTGTCCTCGGAATCTGTGCACCCTAGACAGACAATTATACAAATCTGTTCCAAGTGAACACTAAGGGGCACAGTGTAAAGACAGCAAGATTTAGGTTGGCATGATTTCCTGCTGGATCCAGGATAGGAGGAGAGCACAGCCAACCAATTCTTTGTCTTAGTGATCATTTAGATAGGTAGGTAGCCTTAGTGATCATTTAGTGGTTTTGTATACACAGTTCTTGGATTGAACTTCAAACACCTCTATTGTTCTCAGTCATACTGTGAATTATTATTATTATTATTATTATTATTATTATTATTATTATTTTATTAGACTTGTATGCCGCCCTCTCTCCCTAAGGACTCAGGGTGGCAAACAATAAAAACCCAATATAATTACATTAAAAAGACATTAAACCAATACAAGCCTAATCAATCGTTAAAAATTTAAAAATTAAAACAAGTAAAAAACAACCCACACCCCCAAAGTCACTCCAGACCAGCCTGCTGAAACAACCAGGTCTTCAGGTCCTGGCGGAAGGAGCAGAGATCAGGGGCCAAACGGAGGTCCATGGGGAGTTGGTTCCATAGGGTGGGTGCTCCCACAGAAAAGGCCCTACCCCTGGGCACCGCCAGTCGACAATGCCTAACCAATGGCACCCCAAGGAGGCCCCGCCTATGGGAGCGTACTGGGCGATCAGAAATGTGATGCTGGCAGGAGGCGTTCCCTCAAGTACCCTGGCCCCAAGCCATTTAGGACTTACTGAGTTAGAGTATTACGTGGCCATAGCCACTGTTATGTAAAACATGTTTTATGGTTTAGCAACATAAGGTAAACCTTACCTCAGCTTCTAACATGTATACTTAATGTTTGTGGTCCTGGAGAAAACTGAAAAACCTGAATAACCAGCTAGGTGATAAATTTACCACTTTTAATACAATTGAATAAAACCTCTCAAAATACATATTTATGTGGAGCTGTTGGTACTCTATGAGTTTGGTTGTTTTGCTTGCAGATGCTTCACTACCCAAATAGGTAACATCACCAGCATGACTGAGTGTCAGGTTTGCTGCCTATTTCTATAGATTGGGTATATATTTGCCCTGGCAAAAATTCTCACCAAATTTTTTTTGTGACAATATATTATTGTCACAGATGAGATATATCTGTCTTTGGAGACCATCCATTTGATTAAAAGAACTATTTTATTAGAGCTCTATTTCTGTCCAAGGAATCAACACAATACTCATTCTCAGCTGTATAAACTCTCTGATTATACGATTTTGAATCAGTAAACTAGTGTTCAGCTAAATTAATGGGTGGATCTGCATTTTTCTTCTGTCTCTGTATTGTTTCCTAATTCTCCAAAGAGGCCTTGTGAAAGTTGCAAAACACACCTGTTCCGATTAAATGGGAAAGAAAAGAAAAATGAAAGTTTATTACATAATAAAATTTAAGTGGCAAATTTTAAATGTCCAGAATATTTCAGCTTTTAAAGTTGTAGTGACATTTCGGCAGAATCTCATCTGCCATCATCAGGCTTATGTATTGGGTTCGTCTGTGTGTCAGGCTTTGCAGCCGTTTCTGTTTTCTGTTTCTGCAAAGCCTGTTTTCTGTTTCTGCAAAGCCAATTCACAAGCCTGATGATGGCAGATGAGATTCTGCCGAAACATCGCTACAACTTTAAAAGCACAACTATAATGATGTGGGAAAATACCCGAATACCATACATATAAATACCCGCGAAAACTTAAAATATATATATATATGTCTGTCTGTCTGTCTGTCTGTCTGTCTGTCTGTCTGTCTGTCTTGGTGTATTTGGGTCTTATCCCATGTAAGATTGAGAGTATCTTGGCGACATTTCGATGAGATCCCACTCACCATCTTCAGGCTGGTGTCTTCGGCTTTGTGCTTGTGCCGGCAAAGCGTGATCGGAGCTGCCTTCTCTCTATAAATACTGGAGGGGAGGTGTGGTGTGCTGGCTCTGTTGTAAGCGGGTTGGTTGGCTGTGTTGTTGGCTGTGTTGTTGCTTCTTGATTGGTTGATGGAGTTGATGTTTGCTGATTGGTTGGCTGTGTTGTTGGCTGTGTTGTCTCTTTATGAAGACATATTTATTTATAGAGAGAAGGCAGCTCCGATCACGCTTTGCTGGCACAAGCACAAAGCCAAAGAACTTCTCCCAGAAGAACGAAGCTGAAGACACCAGCCTGAAGATGACAGATGAGATTTCATCGAAACGTTGCCAAGGTATTCTCAATCTTACACGGGACAAGACCCGAATACACCAAGACCTACATACCTTTACCCGTGAAAATCTACGTAAACATATATATATATATATATATATATATATATATATATATATATATGTAGGTCTTGGTGTATTCGGGTCTTGTCCCGTGTAAGGTTGAGAATACCTTGGCAACGTTTCGACGAAATCTCATCCGTCATCTTCAGGCTGGTGTCTTCAGCTTCGTTCTCCTGGGAGAAGTGTGTGATCGTGGCTGTTTTTCCCTTTTAAACTCTAGAGTTGGATGTGTTGTTACTTTTGATTGGTTTGTGGAGTTGATGTATGCAGATTGGATGGCTTTTCTCTTGTTGAGGTTAGGGAAGCCATGTGAGTAACGACCCCCATGAATAAGGGATGATACTTCCCGCCTACCAGACATCTGGAAATAGTAATCAACAACGAGTCCCAGCCACAACCAACACGGACCCAAAATAACACATGATGCCACCACCAATTCCTTCACCAGACTCAAACCCAAGCCCACGCCACAGATGAAAGGCAACCACCATCCAGAAACCAGACCATGGCTGCAACACCAGCTGCTACACCCCTCCAACCCCAAACTAAGCAAACTGACACACGCTATAAACACATAGCCAGACCTCAAACTCGGAGCCAAACCAAGGCCCAGAATGCCACATCACAGCCTTCCACCCAGGATACTACATCACAGAACTCAGGAGATCACAACACAAAACATCAGGAGGTTGCAGCACAGACAACGACCCAGGAGATTACAGCACCACACCCAGGACATCACAACAATAGAACTCAGAAGGTCATCACACAGCCCATTACCCAGGTCGTTACAACACAAAAGGCTGAGAGACACACAGCCAGCACCTCAGCCACACAGGGTCTCAGGAAAAAGCCATCCAATCTGCATACATCAACTCCACAAACCAATCAAGAAGTAACAACACAGCCAACTCTAGAGTTTAAAAGGGAAAACAGCCACAATCACACACTTCTCCCAGGAGAACGAAGCTGAAGACACCAGCCTGAAGATGACGGATGAGATTTCGTCGAAACGTTGCCAAGGTATTCTCAACCTTACACGGGACAAGACCCGAATACACCAAGACCTACATACCTTTACCCGTGAAAATCTACGAAAACAAATATATATATATATATATATATATATATATATATATATATATATATATATATATTTGCTGTGAGCTTTTATTTCAGTAGAATAAATGAAGGCCACAAGGGTTTTTAAATTATTTTTTCCAGCTGTTTTCATGCCACTTTTAAATGGATAATGATGTGATTTGTACTTTATTGCATTTGCTTTCTTGCATACCATGATGGTGATTTTCTGGAAAGCAACGCATGGAATAGTTTCAATGAATAAGGCTGAGCAGTTGGGGCAATCCCAAATCCTGCTACTCTACTGCAAATCACCCTAAAGGACCATGTTTTCTCTAAAGCACAGCTAGAGGTTGGCAAGATGCAGCAATGCAGGCAGACAGCAAGAAGCTTCATTCATGTACAGGAAGTGATAAACAAAGCTGTGGTTTGTCAGGGGCCTCCTGGGAACTTAAGAAATGAGTACCCTCCTCCCCACCCACACCTACCCCCAGTTCCTCATGAGCAATCAGATCATCTCCTCCCCTGGTAAGCAATGTTGCAAGCCCTCTGGTTTCATTCTTTAAAATTTAATTAAATAGCCAAGAAAGAACACAAGAAACAACTGATTAAGATGCCCAGCCAGCTGGCTACAATAAAATGCATTTTTCTTCAAGGAGCAGAGGCAGCCAGGACATTTTTAATCCACAACTCATCTACCTGCCATGCTTCCAAACAAAAGTTTTTCTCCCACTTTACAAACCTCGGACTTTTTAAGCTACACAAGGAGCCCCATCTGTTACACATAAATACAGGGGTTACATTCAATATTCAATTATGTGGGAGTAAGGACCATTTGTCTACAATGGAACTGTAATTCACCCCAGTTTTCTACTCCAAAGAAAACCCCTGGTGACTTGTGCTGTTTTATTAAACAGTGTCATAAAGTGGATCGCTATGAACTGTCATTAAAGAAAAGATTCATTTTTCATATTTTGCCATTCCCTGAGAAATAGCCTATAAATATTGCATGTTCCTGGAAACAGGGAAATGTTTAATCTTTATGGGGATGAATTTGACAGATAACATGGACCGGGATGCCCTGCGCACAGTCACTCAGGCTCTCGTTATTTCCCGCCTCGACTACTGCAATGCTCTCTACCTTGGACTGCCCTTGCGTACCACTCGGAGGCTTCAGCTGGTGCAGAATGCAGCCGCACGGGTTGTGATGGGAGCTTCCCGATACTCCCATGTTACACCCCTCCTGCGCGGCCTGCATTGGCTTCCGGTTGCCCTCGGGTGAGATTCAAGGTCTTGGTATTAACATTTAAAGTCCAACAGGGCATGGGTCCAGGTTATTTACGGAACGGCTTCTCCCAGCATCTAATGCCAACCGCCCTGTGTGGCGCACAGGCAGGGTCTCCTCGGGTGCCGTCTGTGACACAATGTCGCTTGGCGACCGGAGAGGGCCTATTCTGTGGCGGCTCCCACTTTGTGGAATCTTCTTCCGCTTGAGCTCCGTTTGGCTCCCGATCTTCGCTCCTTCCGCCATGATCTGAAAACCTGGCTCTTCCTACAATCTGGGTTGTGCTGACTCTCCTGGGTTGGGGTTATCTAATTGGGGTTTTAAACGTTAATTCGGCTTAAATGTTTAATATCTTTTTAATTAATTTAATTTATTCACTGTTGTATTTTAATTGTAAGCCGCCCCGAGTCTTCGGAGAGGGAGCGGCATATAAGTCGAATAAATAAATAAATAAATAAATAAATAAACATTAGAGAGATTCCTCCTCCATTACATGACAAGCTGTTCTACCTCTATAGATACCAGGCTATTTAGTTTCACCTTTCTTTGGTCTGGGCTAGTCTGGGCCACAGTCATAAAATCATGGTATCTAGAGTTGGAAGGGAGTTTTCTAGATCAATTCCCTGCCCAGGCAAGAGTCCTCAGACCACCTCAAAGAAATGGTAGCTCCACAAGAACCTCTGGTTCCTAAATGTAGGAAGTAGGTTTTCCATTACTTAATAGCTATCCTTATTTTAAGAGGGGATCTTCCTCACTTCACAATTTCTACATAGTTGATCATATTAGCACTGCAGAGGTAATATTTCAGTGAGTTTTATGGAAGTTGATTTGCAAGATCTGCCCCCCCTTTTTAAGTACAGATAAAAACAAGAGCCCATTTGGTACAGTGGTTAAGATTGAAAACTTGAAAACTGTGATTTTTAGTGCTGCCTTAAGGCACAAAGAGATATGGATGACCTTGGGCAGTCACTCTCCCTTTCACCTGTAGCCCTAGGGAGCAGGCAATGGCAAACCACTTCTGAAATCTTTCCAAGAAAACTTGAGGGACCAGTACTGGCTCAAAGTGTGTGTGTGTGTGTGTGTGTGTGTGAGAGAGAGAGAGAGAGAGAGACAGACAGACAGACAGACAGACAGAGCACTGAATGAGTCTACAACCATCTGTCTTCCCTCTCTTCACAAACTCACTTGAATCTTTTGAGAAACTATCCAGTTTCTGGGCTCATACAAATTAACCAGTCTGACTGAATTCAAGTAACAGAGGAAATCATCACCTCATCAAAAAAAAAACCCTAATCAACCAGCCTAGTAGGCCATTCAAATCCTTAGCATGGTTTTTCTCTGATCTTGCTAAGAACACAAACAATGTGTGACCAAGGGACAAAATTCTACTCTTAAAAACTTGGCCTCAGAACTGAGACTGATTATTACAAAAGAACTAAATTTTTTTGAGAAGATCACCTCTCTGTGGAGTCTGTTATGGTTTGTGTGGTTGGCCCAATAGTAGAGGGGTGATAGAGCTGCATCGGTGGCCCAAGAGGCACTGACTGAACAGTGCCATGGTGGAAGACCAGAGCTAGCTTGTTACATGGTTTGCACCATCCAAGCTCCCTATAATGATATTGTCCCTGCTAAGCAGTGGTGGGATTCAAATTTTTTTTGCTACCGGTTCTGTAGGCATGGTTTTGTGGGCATGACAGGGGAAGGATACTGTAAAATCTCCAATCCCTCCCCATTCCTGGGGGAAGATTATTGCAAAATCCCCATTCCCTCCCCACCCCACTAACCTGCTTTCTAGCTCCTGTCTCCTTGCAGGGCAACAAAAGAAGACCCAGCCAATCAGCTGGGACTCCAGAGGCAGAGAATAGATGGGGGCAGGACCAGTCAGAGGTGGGATTTGCCGGTTCTCCAAACTACTAAAAATTTCCACTACCAGTTCTCCAGAACTGGTCAGAACCTGCTGAATACCACCTCTGATGCTAAGAGACAAATCAGTTGCTCATTTGGTCTGCCAATGAGATGCCATCATGTCTGTTGCTTCAGGCAGCAATAAACTTTGAGACTGATTTTACAAGTCTGCTAATTACGATTTGATTAAAAAGTGGCCAGAGCAGTCTGATTATTTTAATAATGTTCTACATCAGGAGTAGATTTTGATTTATCTGTAAATCTTTTCATTTTATTGTTATGTTATCCCAAAGGCATCTAGAAAACCTTGGGACATTTGAAACAAATACTTAAATCCCACTGTAATGAAAATAATTTATGTAAAGGTCAAGTAGCAACTTTTTTGTATTTATAGAGAGTTCTTTTGGTAAAGTTTTATTGCTAAAGCTGAATGGAGCACTTTCTGACAATCACAGTGATTTGTTTTCTTTTTTCCTACCAGAACCTCTCACCCCAAACCTCAAAACTTGTGTTTAAAAGGAAGTGAGGGACAGAGCAGGGAGAAAGTGCGTTGTGTGGTTTTCCATCTTTCTTTCAGTTTGATGTAGACAGAAAGGAAGATTTTTTTAAAAAAAAATTATATGAAGCAGCACTTAAGCTTTCAGCAGGATTACAATACTCACCATGTGTCGGAAATAACCAAGCAGAACACAGGGGGAAAAAATTATCTGCTAAGGCAGTAGTTGCACAGACCATTACAGAGAGGAAGGAGAAGAGAGCTGTTGCTAAAAGGGAAACATCAAGGGGAAAAACAACTGATTTGTAAACTTATGGAGAATTTCCCCTCACACTCATTCAGCCTCCAGGGAAATTATTTATTTATTTTATTTATTTATTATGAGATTTATATGCTGCCCTATCTCCCCGAGGACTCAGGGCAGCTTACAATACTAAAAACCACAGAATACAAATATTAAAAGATGAATTAAACCCAAATCTCATAAATCAATAAAGTTTAAAATTTAACAAATTTAAAAACCACTAAAAAGACCCCCCCCCCATCAGTCTGGGTAGGCCAGTTGGAACAGCCAAGTTTTTAGGCCACGGCGGAAAGATCGGAGGTCAGGGGCCACCCGGAGCTCCAGAGGCAGCTGGTTCCAAAGGGTGGGTGCCCCCACAGAGAAGGCCCTACCCCTGGGGGCCGCCAGCTGACATTGCCTAGCTGATGGCACCCTGAGGAGGTCCTGCCGGTGGGAGTGCACAGGGCGTCGGGAAACCGTTATTGGCAGCAGGGTCTCCTGCAAATACCCCGGCCCAATGCCATGAAGGGCTTTATAGGTCAGCACCAGCACCTTGAATCTTACCTGGAGGGCAACTGGTAAACAGTGCAGCTCACGCAGGAGGGGTGTAACATGGGAGTATCGGGATCCTGCCATCACAACCCGCCGCTGCATTCTGGACCAGTTGAAGTCTCCGGGTGGTCCTCAAGAGCAGCCTCATGTAGAGAGCGTTGCAGTAGTCCAGACGGGAGATGACGAGTGCATGAGTGACCGTATGTAGGGCATCTCGATCCAGGAAGGGTCGCAACTGGCGCATCAGGTGAACCTGGGAAAATGCCTCCCTGGCCACGGCCCCCACCTACTCCTCTAAACTAAGCCGTGCGTCCAGGAGGACACCCAAGTTGTAAGCCCTATCTATGGGGGGCAGCACCTCTCCCCCCATGGCCAACGATGGAATAGCCTGGCTAACTTGAGATGCCGGTACATACAGCCACTCGGTCTTAGCTGGGTTGAGCCGGAGTCTGTTCCTCCCCATCCAGACCCGCACCGCTTCCAGGAATTAGAACATAGATGGGTTAGAACAGTGATGGCGAAACTTTTTGTTGTGGTGTACTGAAAACATGCGCGCACTTGCCGGCACCCACAATGCAATGTACCCCTCCCCTTGTGCACCCCATCCCCCTTACCTGCACTGCACATGCGTATGCCTCCCAGCTGATTTTTGAGGCCATTTTTGCCCACCCAGAGGCTTGAGGGAAGCTGCTGCAGCCTTGGGAGGCCAAAAAACAGGCCTTCCGGAAATACCATTTTCAGCCTTCGGAGGGCCTCTGGAGCCCGAGGGAGGCCGTTTTCACCCTCCCAGAGGCTTGAGGGAAGCCTCTGCAGCCTCAGGAGGCTGAAAACAGGCCCGTTTCGGCACTTCCAATATGCAGGTAAGTTTGGCTGGGGCTTGCGTGCCCGCACAAATGGCTCTGCGTGCCACCTGTGGCACGTGTGCCATAGGTTCACCATCACGGGGTTAGAATAAGAGGATTGGAAGGGACCTTCAAGGTCTTTTAGTCCAACCCTCACTCAAGAAACCTTATACCATCCCAGTCAAATAGTTGTCCAGTCTATTTTTGAAACACTCCAGGGATGGAGCATCTGCAACTTCTAGAGGCAAGGTGTTCCACTGATTGTTTTTACTGTCAGGAAATTTCTCCCTATTCTAGTTGGATCTCTCTTTAATGAGCTTCCACCTACTACTTCTTTTCCTGCCCTCAGATGCTGTGGATAATAAGTCAATCTCCTTTTCTCTGTGACAGTCCCCCATCCCAATGACTGGAAGATAGTTATCACGTCCCCCTTAATCCTTCTCTTTGATAGGCTAAGCATAGCTAGCTCCCTCAACCATTCATCATATCATTTAGCCTCCTAAACCATTTATCATCTTTTCTGCACACTTTCTAGGGTCTCAGCATCTTTTTTTTGTATTGTAGCAACCAGAATTGTATGTAGTATTACAAGTGTAGTATAAAGCAGATTAAAGTATAAATTTACCTAAAGAAATGTCTCTGAGCCCCATAACTGAGCCCCTTAGAAAATCAAAATGGTGGGCAGTTGAAAGCAGGCCCATGTGTTCAGGTAAAAGAACAAAGGGAAGTTGTAAGCTATATCTTACATCCTTGGATGGGAGTAATCTCAGTAATTTGCCTTCGAGCATATTTGTGATTGGACATGCCCATCATTTGGTGACTCGGAAAACTTAGCCCCCATACCTACCCACCAAAAGCAACTATTTTGTGACAATGCCTACCTCAGTTCCAAATGTGCCTTTGTCCTAAATCGTTGCTCTCTTCTGCTATCAACCACTAAGGTTTGGGTGACTTCCAAATACCCTCCACCAACCACCAAGACCAACAAGGACATATTTATTTCTAGTTTCCTTGCTCATGCCACAACACAAATTAGGAAGCTACAGTGTTTCCTACAATCATATTTAAAATATGTGATATACCATTCAATACACCAGACCAATTTCCAATGTTGTCTCTTTCTCATCCTTGCACAGAAATGAGGCCTGTAGGAAAGAAAGAGTAATCAGACAACCAGAGAACTCGTGTTCTTAATTGTGCTGGTGCCTGCCTTTAACATTGGATCATCATGTCAACAAACATCTGCAGTCATCTTCCAGTGTAATTCTTTTGCCTCAGATTCCACCCCTTGAAGACTTCTAGGAATTATAATGGCAACACATCCCTTTCCCCAGGCCCATGGATGGCCTGTGATTTGACTTTTGCTGCTCTTTGTTGATAGAGTTGACCTATCTATTATTTCTAAGTGAGATTTTGGCAGAGGCTGAGTAGCTTTTCAATAGTCATTCGGAAAGCCAGTAGAGCTTGTAGCCAAAGTGTTTTTGCTTTCCTCTTCCTCAGTCCACCCCTCTCCCTACTTCTGCTCCCTGCTTCCTTCAGACAGAAACAGGAAAACCAGGACAATGAAGGGTTCAGCCAGGTTCGCTGAGCAAATCTGTAACTACTTGAAGTGTCACTTCCTGTTTTTATAAACAGGAATTTCAAGACTGTCCCAGGGATCCATACTGTGCATGGAACTTCTGGGTTTTTTTCCAGAACATTTTATTCACGTTTTGCTCTCTAAGCATTCCAGACTGTCCAAAAGGAGCTGTTAAATTGAAATGAAGGAATTAATGGCTAATTTGGGATTCAATACCCCATCGCCCTTTTCTTTTGGTGTTCACATTTTTACTTTTTACAAATGAGGCTGCCTTTCTGAATCATATTATGGCTTATTTCTGAGTGTCACTTGCCTAAATCCTGAGTGTCACTTGTCTACAGCTTTCAATGTTTTATTAAATCTAAACATGTTGACATGGAAGCACAGTCCAAGGCTTTAAGAAGAGATTTTTTACACAGATAAGAATATAAAAGAAATTAACAGAAGATTCCACTTGGAATAGATTGGGGCACTTCATTCCCGAACAAACTTCAGAAAGGTCTGAGTACTATCATCAAATTAAGCCAACTAGTATTCACTTTGCCTTGATTTAAAAACTACAACTATCTGAAAACAGGTTACTGTTCTGGAAATTACAGCTATATTTTTAAAAGAAAATTTTCATTGAGAAATGTACATATAATAAACTTATATTGAGAAAATATGTGTGCTAAAGAATCTTTAAAAATGGACAACTAACATAAAATCAGGACATTCTGCAAACATATGTGGTTACCTTTTTTTGCTGATTGAAAAAAAATAACAATATAACCCTGCCCATGTGGACAATAAAAAATATTCTTAATGATATGTGTATCTCTACCCAGTCCAATTAGCTAGTCATGCAAGTAGTCTACTCAGATGAGCAATAAATTATGTCAGCCTTAATCAGTTGAGGAGGAAATAAGTTGAATTTGCTGCTTGGAGAGAAATTTGGAAGCTATAATTTGAGACAGAAAGGGGAGTAGCGGAAATAAGGACCATGCAATAAGAACACTGCTTATTACTGTTAAGTTTGCATGAAGAGACAGACGCGGAGTGTTTCAAGCTCTTTGTTTATTAGTGACTACAGCTCAGAACGAACCCACTTTGGCTGGGCTGCGGCTGCTACTTATAGCCAGCAGCCGCAGTTGCCAGCCAATCAGAGTGCAGGGTTTTCCCACACTTTTTAAACCAATCATTTCTTACATTTTACAAGAACAGTTCAAACTAAACCAATGACTTTAAACCTGCATACATAACAATTACCTCAGAAATCTATCACTGTAAAGGAATTTAGAGATGGCCTTGGTTTAAAAGAACCATTAAGGAGGGACTTAGAGGAGTGATAAGATAATCCAGAAGTTTAAGCAAGTGTAAGAAAGGAACTCAGAACAACTCCTCCTTGATTTAGTAAATATAGGAGAAGAGAGACAGGCTCTTTAGGTTTTGTTATTATACCTTGGTATCAGAGGTGGTATTCAGCAGGTTCTGACCAGTTCTGGAGAACCGGTAGCAGAAATTTTGAGTACCGGCAAATACCACCTCTGACTGGAGATTTTACAGTATCCTTCCCCTGCCACGTCCACCAAACCACGCCTACAGAACCGGTAGTAAAACAATTTGAATCCCACAACTGTTGGTATAATAAAGCACATTCCTGGAAAACCAGTGGTGCGTGCTTCTTGAAATGCTTTCCCCAAAAGCTGACAGTCATAGAAGGTGTAGTCTTTGGTCATAGTGGGCATTAATCTGTCTGTTCTTGTAGTATTTGGAGACGTATGGAAGCTCCAATTAGAGATAGGGATATCAATATAGCAATTGTGCCAACAAATTTACCTTTAATAATGGCTTTTCTATTCAGTAGGGCATAGAACATGAAACAGTAAATGTTTTTTAAACAAATACCAGATAGATTGACCTCCATATTCTCCATACACAGTTGGAGGAAGCATTGGATATCTGTACTAATAAAATAAAAACTCAGGTACTGAAGAGCTAGAAGAAGCTATCGATGTGTGTTAATGTGTATCGAAAGCCAGATGTGGGATTATTCAGCCCAGAGATGTACAATCCCCCCTCCCCAGAAAGTCTGTGACCAAATAATACAGTGTGGTGTGTGCTTCAATGGTGCGGTGTGTGCTTGCTCCCAAAGAAGACTATAGAATTTTGATCATCACCTCTTAAATTGCAAGTAGTCACAACTACTTGCATCAAGTAAGAAAAGGCATCAATGCTGAGCTTTCAAAAGACACACCAATGTATCAATGGTGCATTTCAAAATAGTTTACCACCGGTTCGGTGGGCCTGGCTTGGTGAGTGTGCTTTGCACGCGCACACACAATTTGCGCGCACATGCACACCAAACACACACTTTGTGCAGGTGCAGAGGCTTTCTGACTCACCTCCTGCAATCCTGCACTCTCCCTGTCATTTCAGCAGCTGATGCATGGCAATGAGACTTGGTGGCTCAGGCTGTTAATTGCCTGCACTTAAGTTCCAGCTGCCTACAACTGCTGTAGGCTCGAATCCCACCAGGCTCAAGGTTGACTCAGCCTTCCATCCTCTCGGGGTAGGTAAATTGAGGACCCAAGATTGTTGGGGGCAATTAGCTGACTTTGTAAAAATGCCGCTTAGTAATAAGCAGACATATACAATGGAATGAAGGCTATTGCTGAGCACACTGGGTTGTATCCCAAAAATTGTAAGCCGCCCTGAGTCTCCGGAGAAGGGCAGCATATAAATGTAATTAAAAAAAAAAATCTGCTGTGCCGCAAAGCAGCTGCACTTCAAAAGCAGGGAATAAAGGTCAGTATGGAGCCCGGGCGGGCACGTGGGCCCAACTGTGGCTCCTCAGAGACAACCAGTTCTGTCTCTGCTGATCTTCGGCGCTACCAGTATGCCAGAACTGGGCCAAACTGGTAGAATAGCACCACTGCAATGTATGCTATCCTTTAGTCCTTTATGTATACTATCTAAACAGGGGTGGGTTTCTACCGGTTCTGTCCAGTTCTGTAGAGCCGGTAGTTCTGAAGAGCAGCAAACAGAACCGGTTCTGTGTCTGCTGCTGTTTTGGCCCATCCACCCGCCTGGGCTCTTATCTGATCTTTATTTCCTGCTTTTTCAACTTCATCTGCCATGCAAGGCACAGCTGTGGTAGAAAAGCAGGAACAAAATGTTGTTTCAAACGCTGCTGATGAAGATTTACAGGCGTGCACGCAGTATGCAGAGAAGCACATCGTAAATCACCAAACATCGTAAAACATCGTAAATCACCACAAACCAGTAGCTAACCCTGTCAGATCCCACCCCTGTATCTAATACTCTTTCACAACATCCTTGTCCCAATGCTAAGAGAGCTTGCTAACCTTTTGTTGTTTCTTCCTGGCAGAACCTTCATCTCAGTGACATCCTCCTTCTAAGGCAATCTGCAGCCATATCAAAGTTATCAACCAGGAGGAGTGTTCTTCCATTGAAAAATCAATATAACACACACACCCCAGGGAGCATTCTGATACACCTAGAGGTGGAACCTGCAGGACTCCAATTGACCAGCTCCTTATCTATTCCCTACCATCCAGTCACAGGACTCTGTGCCTCCATGATAATTTCTACTTTGATGCCAGAGACATAGAATCTCTCACAATTAAACCTTTCTCTTTCTTTTTCTTTTTTCCATTTTAAGCTCAGGTAGGAAGAGCAACCTTGTGGACTATCAGGATCCAGGAACCAAAAAACAAAACAAAACCCCACATAGTGATTCTTCCAAACAAGATTTTTTTATGGTGCCATACGTATGGACAAAATCTTGCCAAACTGAAGCAGATTACTATTTACATGAAGCATATTACCTAGGACTTATTGGGAAGGGACTGTCTTTACCCTCTTTCTCTCACACAAGCTATCTGAACTGAGTTGCCTCTTACTTCTCTAGAATGCATGCCTTCCGTCCTAGGAATTCAGACCACATTCCATCACAGGAAAGAATTCATAGGAGTGCTATTCCTACCAGGAAGCTTCATTGCTTGTTCTTTTCCTCTTTAGCAAAACACTACAGTGTTTTTGTCTTTTCCAGCAAATACAGGGCCTTGCTAGAAGGAGAAAAACTTAGGGAGATAGGGATCTTCCTGTATCTATCTTATAGTCTCCCCCACAAAAACCTTTGATAGCCACAACCCTATTGTCATGGGAGGTAGCATGTCCACTGGCCTCTTTTTGGAGATACATCAAGGACACTGTGGGGACAACTGTTTTCGAAGCATGTAGAGAAAGCACTTCCCTGTGGGTAATGAGGAAAAAGGCTCAGTTCCATATTCTTAAGTTGAATCAGCTGGGCTGTTTTGTTTTTCTAGGTGTCTTTCTCTCTCGACACTTTGCCATAAAAACAAAGAAGTTGATATACTTAACAAGTATCTGATTCAACAAGGTTGAATTGCAAGAATAGGTCTTACTCATGCAGCCAGGACTGAAGCCATGAACAGCATGTAATACAAAATAAAAATAAGCATGTGATAGTGGTTGCTTACAGTGTAGGGAGGTAAGACTTCCTGAAAAAGTGATGCAAAATGGCCATCTAAAATAATAATTATTTTTTAAATTAGATTTATATGCCGCCCTTCTCCGAAGACTCAGGGCGGCTTACAATTTTTGGGATACAACCCAGTGTGCTCAGCAATAGCCTTCATTCCATTGTATATGCCTGCTTATTACTAAGCGGCATTTTTACAAAGTCAGCTTATTGCCCCCAACAATCTTGGGTCCTCAATTTACCTACCCCGAGAGGATGGAAGGCTGAGTCAACCTTGAGCCTGGTGGGATTCAAGCCTACAGTAATTGTAGGCAGCTGGAACTTAAATGCAGGCATTTAACAGCCTGAGCCACCAAGGCCCTTTCAATTACTGTGTTTGTGATACTTAAATTAATACTGAGCGAAGGTAGTAGGTGATGGGATCATCCTCTCTTGGGATTATCAAGAACCATGAGTTGTCAAAAAAACCACAATTGGAGTTCATTAGATTTGGGGCAGGATGACAAGAAATAATAGGTGGAACCTTGTTAAAGAGAGATCCAACCTAGAAGTAAGGAGAAATTTTCTGACGGAGAATCATTAATCAATGGAATAGCTTGTTTCCTGGAGTTGTGGTACACCATCACTGGTGATTTTCAAAAACAGACTGGACAATCATTTGACTTGGGTGATATCAAGTCTCCTGCCTTGAGCAGGGGTTGGATTAGAAGCCCCTAAGATTCCTTCCAGATCTATGATTCTATGTTCTATTATCCATCGTTGTTAAATAAATAAACACGATTGCAGAGCTGATTGATCAAAATATTGATATAAAACAAGTAATTTTACAAAGAAACCATCTGATCTTGGGACAGACTTCAACATACAATGCATACACAGCTTGTTCTCAACATTTGCATCTATGGATTAAGCAAACATCAGAGCACACCCTTCATACCAGACAAAAAATGAACTTTCCCCCCTCCTCCTTTGCAGTCCCCAGTTGAAACAGACTCCTCTCTGAGCTTGCTCTTTTTTTGATGCCTTCTTCTAGTGCCCCTAATTTTCACCCATCTGTTTAGTTTTCAGAGCTGTCCTGTAATAGATACCGTGTTTCCCCGAAAATAAGACACTGTCTTATATTTTTTTTGGCTCCCCAAAACACACTAGGTCTTATTTTCGGGGTAGGTCTTACATATTTATGGTGCCAAATAGTGGGTGTGAGTGTGTGGGGGGGGTGTTTCGCGGGTGCACGGTTGCTCCCTGAAAAGTCTTCCTGGAACTGGAGATTTACACTAGGTCTTATTTTCGGGGTAGGTCTTATATTAGGGCAGGTTTAGAAAATAGTGCTAGGTCTTACTTTCGGGGTAGGTCTTATTTTCGGGGAAACACGGTAGATGTACATAACACTGGGTCCCTTAGTAGGATTCTTCTTTTCCAACATTCCGTTGAGTTGGGAAAAATGAAAAGATCTAGTCCAAACTCTATGTAGTGCATACCACCTCTTCATTAACATAATAAATTGGATTGTTCATACTCTTAGTACACTAATACATTGAACAATACATTATTCAGTTTTTCTCCTAGATTCTTAGAAGGCTTAACAGTTTCTCAGGGCTACCCAGCAGTATTCTGTACAGTTAATTAGTTTGTTTCACTACCAGAACTCTGCTAGATCAGTTCAAGGGTTACAGAGCCAGAAGCCCCATTCCCAAAATTGGATACTATAACTATATTTGGACGATAAGTGAGGACAGACCTTGTAAAAACACCATGGTTGCCATCTAGCAGTCATTCTGACTTTGCGCCTCAGAGCTGGTAGTTCTACTAAAGACACATTCAGTGAGCCAGTAGCAAACAAAGAAACATCTCAAATAGGCAATAAATACTTTGGCAGGAAACCAAGCCCAGCCACTGCTAAAGTAGCCTGAAGGCTGTCATCTTCTCCTGTTCAACTGAATTGAAGTTAGACTTAGACTTAGTCTTAGAATAACTTTCTTATCACTTTAAATATACTCTAATCGGCATACATTAAAATGAAATTTTGTTGCATACAGCTCTCAGAAGGTCACCACCTCCAAAATACACTACATAAATAGGACTGACTGATTGACTAAATAAAGAAATAGATAAATATGCATATACCCACATATATCGTATGACACAGAGAAACAACACAGTCTAGTTCAGATGTATACATGTACATGGCGAGAAAAATAAATCTTGTGAGTTTCCCAGGCAGATGGTACAGGGAACAAAGCTGTTACAGAATCTGGTAGTCTGGCTAGAAATACTTTTGGAAATTAAAGCAACTGCTCAACCCATTCTCACTCATCCACTTTCTGCTGAGGTTCCACCATCTTCCCAACATGGCCAGGGTTTGGCACAATCAGGGGTGAAGATTCTAGAGCAGTGTTTCTCTATTTTGGTACATTTAAGAGGTGTGGACTTCAATTCCCAGAGTTGGTTGGGTGGGGAATTCTGGGAATTGAAATCCACACATTTTAAAAGTTGGCACAGTTGAAACTTGGAACACTGCTCTAGAATATCGCTTTTAATGCAGCAAATGAAAGAAGAAGGGAAATAGTCAGTAATGCAAACATTTTGGCTACGGGGGCAGAAAACCTAAAAGCTGAAAACGGAAAAGATGTTTCAGTGCTTTTGACAACATTGAAGAAATAAAGCAGGAATTTCAGCTTGGCTCAGTTGAAGCCTGATCATTCCATTTCAGCTTTTCCATAGAGAGAACTGAAGTTTGTTTGTCTGGCTTTCATTTGAGAGAATATTTTAAACACACGCAAACAAGCCAGAGATTATTTTGCAGGCATAATTTACATATACAGAGATAAAGCTACCCTCCAGGGGTGAGGGGTGGGGAACAGCAAGAGAAAGAGATGGGATCCAAAAAATATTTTCAATGGCCTACAATATTTTCATTTTGACATTACTAATGTGCTTCAGGAAACCATGATGTCATTTCCTTTCTGATGCTTAGTTACATAAATGCTGGAAAATAGCCATTGCAAACAATCCTCAAACAGATGGCCGTGTGTGTAAAATGCAAGAAAGCAAGATCAGCCACTAACTGTAAAAATGCTCCCCCGCATATGGTATAATGTTTATTTTATAATATTCCCTCCCTCTCTGTTTCTTTCTTGGATTCTCTCTCCAAACCTTCATGTATTCATTAATTTTTCCAAGCATGAATTCCCAGGAGATTACTGTACACTTGTAAAGCTAAATAAATGACTATGTCCAATAAAACCACTCAAATATACATTAATCTAAACAGATTTTAATCCTTGTAACACAATATTTATTGACCAGAATAGATCATTATTTGGGAGGGGGTATTGAGAATCAACAATAAAATTATTGATACTTTAAAACAAATTGTTAACACCACTAGTGTTTGTATATTTACCAAGAAATTGATCTTACTGAGTTTAATGGTACTTCCCACAGATACATAAATATTGTATAGGATTCCAGATTAAAGATCTCAAACAGTGAAGTCCATGAGTTTTGTCTTCAATTGTACTTGACATTAACTTTAGTCATTTGGCATGTTTGAATAATTTAATTTCCAGATTTTGTTCATGGTAAGTATTTTCATGAAACCATCACAAGGAGTTTTGTGGGTGTGGTTTTATGAGCATAATTCAATTGTAGACAGAAACAGTTTTACAGATTAGAGCAGAACAGTCAGATTAGGGCAGATCTAAGGCAGAAAAAGGCAGCAAAATCTGGAATCAACTAAGTTCCAGCATTTGCTGAGTGTAACTATAACAATTATAAGATTCTGAAATTTTATAAGCAGCAGGCTGTGGCTTAAATTATACACTTTTATTTATTTTATTTTCTCATTCTAGCCTCTTTCCAAAAATCTCCAAGGAATGTGATCATTCACAAAAATTTTGAGATGAGGAATCAGTGGGGGGAGATACATTAAGTGGCCCAACAGAACTGCCTGGTCTTTGTGGCAATTATGGTCTGTTTATTCATACATGATCACCATTTCCAAACTGCTTCATCAGGGAAGGACATGCATCTGTGAAAGAACATTCAGGTTGCATGAAATATAGATCTAATAAATTATACTGTTTCTTTGCTATTGACTAAGCACATATTGTAAATGAACAATGATGATTTAACAATTCCTGCCTAAGCATGATGTATAATAGTACAGTGATTGAAATGTTACACAAAGATGGGCAAGACCAAGGTCAGGTCCATGCTCCATCATAGAGCTCTCTGGGAAACTATGGTTCAGCTTACACTGAAAGTTCACTCAAATGGTTGATATTGTGGGAATAAAACTGCAGGAAGGAGTACCATGTAAACCAAATTGGGGTATTTTATTCCCCACCACCACCAGACCATATCGAGCCCCTTGGCTATCTCTGTCCAACTCACATGAGGTCAATCAGAAATTAGAAAGGGTTCCACAAGGGGCAGGAGAAGAAGCCCAGTTGGCTCCTTCAGTTGGCTGGGGGCCACAGAAGGCAAAGAAGAGAAAGCATTTTTCTGCACCTGTACAATACTCATCCTGTACCTAAACCAGCCTGAGGAGTTGAAGTGATAGAGTTTGAGGACATCAAATCAGGTAACATTGGTTTGGCCCTTTACAACAGTCACAGTTTCTCATGTGGCCCATTGGGAAAATTATCTGCCCATACCAGATGTAAATTGTCTTGAGCTTTTGGAGAACAAGGAGATATGAATCAAACAACAATCATGGATGTATTTGGCCACTTTTTAAAAAGGAAAAAAGTCCTGGGCATTCAGTCTTGAGCAAATTTGTAATATTGCCCCTTTAATTTCAGCAAAAGTTATTTCAGTGTGTGAGGGTGTTTGAAGCCTATTTCTTCCTTTGTTTTCATCTGCAACTGGGACTAGTTTTGCATACATTAGGGTTCTTGCAACCATAAGTAATTGCTAGATTAAAATGCCCAACACTAATAACATCAGGTAGGTCAATCTTATAATTTGAATAAGGTATACTTTGCCTCCAGCTTTTTGATATAATACTGTTCTGTGCTTCAGATTAATGGAGGGACTCATCCCAGAACAAATACCAATTTTGGCTGAGAGAGTTTCTTCAGGACCAAAACAGGGAAGAAGTGAGTTAAATTTCCCTTCTCTTTGCATTCTACCAGCACAAAAAAAAATCAGTTCTCTATGCATTTTAATTGCATAGTTGCAATTATACTGTAAGGAAGGATATATTCTTTGTGAACACCTTTATTTAAAAAATTGATTACAGTGAAAAGTATTATAAATAAGAAAACACAAGGTACTATTAACCTTTATGGTTTTTTTGAGCTGTAGGTAAAAACATGTTCCAGAGGAGTTCATGCATAAGCAGAACAGTGGCTCTTATTTCATTTGAAAAGAGCAGCTGCCAAATATTTAAGCCGTTTTCAGTTTAGCCATTGCCTGTAGATTTATAATCTACTCAAGTATCTGTAGTGAAAAAAATCTGATGTGGCCAGATTAAAGCTGAGCAATCCAAAATAATTTGCTTGCCTGTGGGCTCAACAAAGATTCAGTACTGTATCTTTGAGAATTCTGTGTGCAAATGCTACAGTTCAGATTACAGAATAGATTTTTATGAAGTCCCTATTTACTTATTTAAATGGCCTTTGATTTCTAGCAGAAACTGAACAAATAAAGCTTGTTAAGCTCTTGGGTAAAATACCCCCATAGGTACAACCAATACAATACTACTGCAGTCATGCTGGGAGCACCAAAGCACTTTTGGGTTGAAAGGATTGAATGGTGACATCTCTGTTGCCTGGGGGCTCCTTTCACGTCCCATTAAGTTGATCAATGAAGTGGTACCCATTTATTTACTCACGGTTGCATGCTTTCGAATTGTTGGATTAGCAGGAGCTGGAGCACGTGACAGGAGCTCACTCAGTCCCACAGAACCAACCTGAACCTGGTCCCAACGTAAGCCTGCCAATCATCAGCCCAGCATCCTAACCTTGTGAGCCACAGTGCTCCTATTACTTTCTTGATGGACCAAAGCACTGGCTGTATTGAACTCTATTGATATTTTCAAAGCACAGGTAGATGCTGTCACCAACTAGAGCTCAAAGGTAAAGGCTTTCTCAAGTTGAGCTGTACACAGCTGTGCAGTTGTTTTGGCAACAGGAGAGAATGAACAAGTTGTAGAATATATCAAGTTCCCAATTTAGCCCACTACTCTGGGATTTCTTGGGAGTCGACTGTCGACAATTGTGGCTGATTTAGTTGACTGCGATAACTCTAATTCTTTTGATTTGTCCCTTAACCAGAAATTGGTTAAGTAAAATTAATTAATTGTTCAGCGATTAGTCAGTATTTCACTGTCACTGATTAAGAATGCTCAGCCTTTGGGCTGGGTGTTTAATTTTGCTTGTGTCCAATTTGGACATTTATTCCAAATCAGGGGTGGCCCATCTGTGACATTCCAGAACTTGTTACGACACAGTTCCATCCTCTCGAAGAAACATAACCATACAAAACAATGTTGTGATTTTAGAAGCACCTGGAATGCTACCATTTTCTTACCCCTAAAGATTATAAACATCTGCAAAGCATAGGGTCCACACTTTAAAAAGTGGATGCCTTCCTCCTAGGTTTGAATCTGCTTAGGACTGAAAATGAGTCCATGATGAAAGATGCTTGCAGGTGATACATCAATCTAACAAATAAGTACAGATGATAATAAAAATGTAAATTGCTATGAAAAAGTACAGATATTCTTGAATCACACTCAACATCTGGTGGATCACTGTATGCATTGTTGTACATAAAGATAATTTGCACTATAAATATACTCAGAAAGATTGTATCTTTGCTTCCTCTTTTCTCAACAATGAAAATAAGTAAAACTGCAAAGCTCTTGACTTTTTAAAATCCATTCACAGTCTTACGATTCTTGGTATAAACAACTTGATGTCATACTACCTGAATCCAATTGCATAATGCCTATGGATTTCTATATAAACCCATCACATCCTTGGCTAATGTGAGATAATAACAGACACCTTTGTTTACAAGATTTTCCTAGCTATAATGGAGAGAAATTTATAGGAATAGCACTTAACAATAGCACTTAGACTTATACACTACTTCACAGTGCTTTACAGCCCTCTCTAAGTGGTTTAAGAGTCAGCCTATTTCCCACAACAATCTGGATCCTCATTTTACCGACTTCGGAAGGATGGAAGGCTGGATCAGTGAGCCGGTGAGAATCGAACTGCTGAGCTGCAGGCAGCCTGCAGGGAATAGAAGTAGCCTGCAGTACTGCATTCTAACCACTGCGCCACCATGGCTATAAATAAGATACAAGATGCTATAAATCTTGATATTCTTCATCTTCCTATTCTGTGGCAGCAGTTTTTGCATCTCCAAGGAGACGGATGGACTTTAATTACTCCAAGGAACTAAATTCCCCCTGTACTCACTTCCTCCCCCCTACATACACACACATTACTCCAAAGCTTAGTGCCATCAAGAGTTGAGAAACTGATTTTCTTGGGTAGGGAAGGAGCTAGAACAACTGCTCAAAAACGTGGTCCTCTTAAGTCTTGCATGGAAGACTTGATGTTTCTACTCATGAATCTTCTCTCACAGCCTTTGCACCCACTAAATAGCAAGAGAAAAAATGTTGAAATGATGCTCCTTCCTAAAAGGTAAGACTGAAGCCTCCAATTTTATAAAATTTGGGGCAGGCAGCTTGAACTTCAACAGATGTATTAATAAATTCCATATGTCCAGTTTATTTCCACTCTTCCCTCCCTCTCCACTTTTTCTTTTCAGTGGATTTTCAAAACATCAAATGTTTTGACCGCTTGGCTCACAGAGGGCCTGAACACAGTTATACACATCGTTTAGCATTTCACAAGGCCCTCACTGTTAAATTCTGGGAATAAAGCCAGAGTGATCTACCTAATGTTGAATTAACTAGCTCCAAAGAGAAAGGGGGGTGGATGGGAGATGTCAGTAGGAAAGCTCTATTGTGCAACTCAAAAGCATATCTGGAATTTAAGCAGTGCCAATCATTTCTTTGAGAGGTGCAAGTGGCGATTGGATTCACACATCCTGACAATAAGAGGAGAAAAGCTTTGTACAAACAAACAGAAACTTCGTGGAGTGTCAGAACAAACTGACCATGAAGAACTGACCAGAGACCAATGCAAACAGCTTATTATCTAGCCACATTTACTCACAAAAGAGCTCACTATTTGGGCTTCCTTCCACTGAAGTATATATGAGTTTTTCTGATATAAGTTTTTTTATATAGATATTTACTAATATTTGTTTTCGTAGATTTTCACGGGTAAAGGTATGTAGGTCTTGGTGTATTCGGGTCTTGTCCGTGTAAGGTTGAGAATACCTTGGCAACGTTTCGACGAAATCTCATCCGTCATCTTCAGGCTGGTGTCTTCAGCTTCGTTCTCCTGGAGATGACGGATGAGATTCTCAACCAAGGTATTCTCAACTGGACAAGACCAATACACCAAGATAATATATAATATATATATATATATATATATATATATATATATATATATATATGTGTGCACGCACACACATATACATACACACATACATACATACATACATACATACATAATAACTATATATATATACATAGTTATTACTGAAAGAGTAATCACTATGGTTAAATAACTCAGGTAAAAATTTAGTTCATTCAGGTAAAGAACATTATTCCACTATGCTTAAAGGCATTGCTATAGCTTTCATTGAAAAAATATCTCTGGTTCTCTTTACTTTAAAAGTAATTGACTAATGATTGAGTGAATGGATCAGTGCTTATGTGCTATCAAGTTGTGTCCGCTCATAGCAACCACTCAGATAGACCTTCTTTGCACAAGCCTCTTAACACTGGCCTACATTAAATAGTTTTGAATATAATTGGTCACAACAAGGCAGTGTTTTTCAGACCTGGCAACTTTAAGATGTGTGGACATGCTGGGAATTGAAGTCAACACGTTTGAAAGATGCCAAGGTTGAGAAGCACTGTAATTGCTTATGGGAGCATAGTTGGTATTCAGTCTTGTATGAATACTCTCCCTTTGCACATATGTGCTAATCATTTCTGGCTCTAGGGGGCGGTGCTCATCTCTGTTACAAAGCTGAAGAGCCAGCACTGTCTGAAGACATCTCCATGGTCATGTGGCCGGCATGACTAAACGCCGAAGGTGCAAGGAACGCTGTTACCTTCCCACCAAAGTGGTCCCTATTTTTCTACTTGCATTTTTTTACACGCTTTCGAACTGCTAGGTTGGCAGAAGCTGGGACAAGTAACGGGAGCTCACTCCATTACACAGTGCTAGGGATTCGAACTGCCGAACTCTCGACCTTTCTGATCGACAAGCTCAGCATCTTAGCCACAGAGCCACCACGTCCCCATGGCAATTACAGAAGGCCAATTTACTGGCAATTTCTCCCTGGGTATTCTCCACCTGCTGTATACGATGGAGGCACCTTCCATCCTTCTACTCTGTCGATCAATAGAAAATCTTCCCTTAGTGTTTAGAACTCAGACAAAAAAGAGACATCTCATCAAGCAGTTTGACAGCATAACAAAACACCTATCAATAGCTCAATTGCATCTAAGCCAAAATTGATTAGAATGAGAAGTTAAGTGCTTGGGCTTCGCCTCATTGCAGCCTTTAGCTATGATTCCTTTGAATCTCCAATCTATTCAGATTATTCTAACTAACTTTTTTTTTAAAAAAATCTGGATTTCAACACCTCCCCCCACTGTAGCCAGACTACTGGCCTAGAGTGTCTTTTTATAGACCACAGTTAGTGCAGAACTGATTGGTGGTTGCCCAGCTTCATTCTCCTTCCCACCCACGCCAGAAACACCAGTGCCAATTGCTTTCTGTTCAGTGAACAGTCTTCTGAAGACTAGTGAAAACAGCAATTTTATAATTCTTCCTTTCACTTGGGCTACAAGAGGAAACCTGGCAAAACTCTAGTCATTTTCACCTAGTTAAAAGAGAAAAAAAAACATGGCAAAGAAACACCAGCATTTCATTGTGAACCAAAAGAAGAATCTACAAAGAGAGTTCCAGTCCCATTACAGAACCTGTAAACACACACACACACACACAGAATCAGACACACACACACACACACACACATGATGCTTTGGTGCAGAATGCAGTGAAGAGCAACAAGGAGACCAGTCTACTCTATTATACGTATTATATTATATGTAAGGGGCGAGCATAAGCACACCAACATGCCTACCATCCCTGTCAATGTTCCCTTTTATTCGTATCTATTTCATGTATTAAAAATCATGTTTATACTTATATAGATTATCAAATGCATACATACATACATACATACATACATACATACATACTAAATTTGGGCCAGCAGAAAAATAGTCTGCTTCTGCAGAGACAGAAAGATTGGGTAGAGTCTGCTGAGCTGGACTAAGGGCCCTGTGATTTGTTCCTTCTCTCCCCAAAGAGTTTGCAGGCTATCCATACACTTGGGGCAAGCAGGAAATATAGATCAGTCTCTCTCAGATATTTTAATGACTTTCTTGTTACATAGCCATGGCCTCAAAAGATGCGATATCATTCCGAATTAGGTACTGATGATTATCTTGACCCTTTCCTTTGAACTCTGCTTAAATTCTGAAGTGTAAGTGCTAGGGTGTTCTGCACAAAATTGGCCATTTCTGATGGTCTTTTGGCCCCATGGGCTCCAATGACATCAGAAGGCAAGTATTTTGTGTCCATTGCAACATTCAATATTCCTGACTCACCAGGAAGTGTCTGAGAAAGTTCACTTCATACCTCCCACCGAGGAGTACAGGATAAGGAAATGCTAGTGAGTCACCCTGCTATATTTGTCAATTTTTAGTAACATTTTAACTGGTCTTTGCATACGGTTCTTTTGTAAAGGAACAACACTTTTGTCAAGACAGATATACTGTCTCTTTCAACATGTGCAAAATGGATGTGGAGTGAAATATTTTTTAGAAACTGGGCCCAGTACAGGACAAGATCAAAAGGAAAGTTAAGGGATTGTTTTCCCCTTCATTTTCTCCCCAACCCCTCTTCCTCTACATTCCTTCTAATCATTGATTAATCAGTTTTTAAATACTATCTTTGAAGAAACAGAAACAATTGGATAAAATAATTAGCCCCAAATGTGAACTAAAGGCATGCCAGGAAAGCCAAAGTCTACTTACTTTAGAAAATAGGAATTATTTTATTACAGCATGAAATTCTACCTAGTTTTTATTATCTTCATAAGCACTTAAAGATGATAAATAATTGTACAGCTCTCTGAATATGCACAAAGTAGTTGAGTATTAATAAAGGTAAAGGTTCCCCTTGTACATATGTGCTAGCTGTTCCTGACTCTAGGGGGCGGTGCTCATCTCCATTTGTAAGCTGAAGAGCCAGTGCTGCCTGATGATCATTCTGTGGTCTTGTGGCCGGCATGATTCAATGCCAAAGGCGCACAGAATGCTGTTACCTTCCCACCAAGGTGGTCCCTATTTTTCTACTTGCATTTTTACATGCTTTCGAACTGCTAGGTTGTCAGAAGCTGGGACAATAAAGGGAGCTCACTCCATTACGCAGCGCTAGGGATTCGAACCGCCGAACTGCTGACCTTTCTTATCAACAAGGTGAGCGTCTTAGCCACTGAGCCACCATGTCCCCTCAGTTGTTGAGTAGTAGTTGAGTATTACAATCCAGCAAAAGCCTAGCCATATTGAAGGTAGCAATTTTTCCCTTATTTTCTTGGGTCTGATTCTTATGGAACTACACAGGTGTTATTTCTGAGTAAACACACAGAGATTCTAGTGAAATTTCATTGATTTCAAATACTATGGATTTAAACTCAGGGCTAGATTATGGGTTGTTTATTAAAGTTGGACAACAATTTAGACCCCCTCTTGTGCAACACTTAAGCGGAAGGACAGATGCAAAGGTCTAGATGCCCACTTATTTACAACAATGCACAGCACTTGGAAAGAAAACCCAGACAGGATCTGGTTTATCAGGGGTGTTAACTTGGTTAGAATATAATGTAAATATCAGTGGCTTCCTTTTTGCTGGCAACACTTCAGATTTCCCCCCCTCTTTTCCTCCTTGCTTCATCAGCTATAATAGGTGGAAAAAATAAAGAGGAAAAACAAGGAGAAAGATTGCAAGTCAGAAAATAGGTAGCTGTTTAAAAAGACCCAAATGGAGATTTAAAGTTAATCGAATGACATACAGACTGGCTTAGTTTAGACATAGCTTTAAATTATGGTTTGTCTAAATATGGTTCATTTAGTAAGTCAAGCTGTTCTGGATCACTCATAATATTAAACCATGTAGGTTGGATTCACACGGGGAGCTCAGTCAAAAAAACACAAACATCTTAAAATATAATGTGTTCAGATTAACGTGGGGTTTTTCTTCTTCCATTCATTCAGGTCTGATCTCAGAGATGCCTAGAAAAAAATCTCTGCAGTTTTCTTGGCAAGTTTTCTCAGAAGTGGTTTGCCATTGCCTCTTACCTCTCCTGAGAGAAAGAGTCTGGCCCAAGGTCACCCAGTTGGCCCCGGGCCCAAGGTGAGAGTAGAACTCATGTCCTGCCACTTCCTAGACTAATTCCTTAACTACTACTCAAAACTGGCAATCTAAAGGAGGCTTAGCTCAATTAAACAGGAATGAGCTTAGTCACTGGAAGATACAAGACCCTTTGTCCCTTAATCCCTTTCTAAAGTTCAAAAGGCCCACCATTTTGGCCCTTTGGTCACTGCCTCTTCAGTCCTCAAAGGACAATTTTAAAAACTATGGCCTTCTGTTACAAAAAAAAAGTTGTTGATTCCTGTTATTTTGTTAAAGTTGGCATAGTACTTTCTTCAATTATTCTCGCAAAGGTATTTATCCAATTGTAGTTCTTGTATAATGTTTTCCCCTCTCATGGAATGACAGCAATCTTATTCAGCAATGAAGTTCAGCATTGATGAGTTGACACAAGGTACATATGACCAATTAGATGCCCCTAATAAGACAAAGGGCATAAGGCCTTATATTTATTGTAACTGATGTTCTTAAGCTCCATTGCACTTTTTCCTCATTCAAAACAATTCCAAACTGAAATGCCAGGGAGGAGAAGTCAGTTGATATTTCATCAAGAGAAGCTAAAGGTTAGCAGCCTGTTTCCTGATAGCTCAAAGTCTCTCTTTGTTTTAGGATAAGATACCCATAAAGGTTTAGACAAGCTGACATGTCCTTCCAACAGATATCAGTATATGTATGCACAGGTACATGGGCATCCGGGAAGAACCCTTCTCAAATGGGAAAAACAGAGCAGAGACAGAAAAGAACTTGAATGTTTTCATCTTGGTATCTCACTGGACCATCTGCAGAGGTTAAAGACAGGAGGTGTTGTTTTGTAATGATTCCACTGCTTCCTCGGTAGACAGTTCCAGACTGTGATGGTGCAGGATTAGAGGTCAGCTCTGTGGCCCCTAATGTGTCCTCTGTTCCCTGCTCTTAACTTCTACATGAAGCCATTAGGAGAGGTTATCCAACATTTTGGGGTGCTTCATCATCAATATGTTGATGATACCCAATTGTACATCATTTCCCTGGGCTATAGGGAAGATGCTTTCAATGTCCCTTCCCAGGGTCTGGAAGTTGTCAAATTCTGGGAGGAAAAAATAGGCTGAAATTGAATCCTAGTAAGTCTGAATCCAAGTTTCCCTGTCACCATCAGAATTGTTCCTTGACACTATCCATCAGGGAGCAGGTTCACCACTTAAAGGGGCTTCTGGACTGATAACTCTTACTGGAACAGCTGTGGAAGTGATAGAGCCTGATGACTTGTCCAGTGAGTCAGTGGTAACCCTACCTGGAGCAGGAGGATCTTGCCAGAATAATAATGCTCTTATCATCATCTAGTTGAACTACTGAACAATCTTCACTTGGGTCTGCCTTAAAACATACTCAGAAACTACAATTGATCTTAAATGCAACAGCTTATATATTCCAGGTCCTCTCATTGGGAGCATTTAATCATAGTTGCACTGTCTGTTGAGTTCCAGGAACAATTTAAGATGTGGTTTAACCTATGAAGGCATTTATGGATTGGCAGCTGGACTGATAACCAGTATTAGCCCAACCAATTGAACAGAAAGACATTGCTATGGAGCTCAAATTGGGGGATGGGGTTCTGGGGATTAAGGCAAGAAAGCACTGTTTTTCCACAGGAATGCTCCTTCTCTGGAATAGTCTTCCCACTGAAATCAGGCTAGCCCCCACTCCCCTGGTTGATCTTTCAGAAACTTTTAAAGAAAGTGTTGTTTGGGGTAGCTTTCTTTTGATTTTATCATATCATGGTCATTTTTAATAGTTTGTAGTTTTCTTTTTGAGTGGTGTTGTTTTACTGATTTATAATTACACAATACTGTGGATGTTTTATTTGGGTTTCATACTCTGTAAAAGTTGCCAAGATTGTGGTGGAGTAAAAATGTGGACCAAAAATAAATAAAACTTGTGTTCCACTCTGCAAATAATAACATTGCCTGTTTGCCTATGTTTATATTCTCCTTAAATATTACTGAAAGGAGCAAACACTATAAGAACATCAAAGTCTTCAGTAGACTCTCTCTCTTTTGCTCTTTGAACTCTGTAGTGTTTGGACTATTCTTGTTGCATGTAATTGCATGTTTCCTTTGTGTATTACAAGGATGTGCTGACTTGGAAGCTTGGGAAATGAAGTTCAACATATCTGAAGAACAAGACATTGCCCCTTGTTGTAAAACAAGACTGTTGAAATGGTTCTCTCTTTATTCTTCACATATTTCACCATCATTTTTTTCTCTGTTGATTAGGACTACATCTAATATATCTTTGCATCTACATGTAGTATATATTTTAAATATGTAATTGTAATGATATAGTAAACTTATTGCCAAAAATATATCTTCCATCTTATAAAGAGTGCTGAAAACATCGGTAATCATTCCTACATTGATCAATCCTGCATTGATTGGTAATGTAAAAGCAACAGATTAACAGAAACATTAATGGAAACAAGACTCAGCTTTCAGATTATGAATCCTGTGCTGAGACACTGGTCAAGAAAAGACCACACTCCAAGAAAACATTCCCCAAAGAATGGGTGGCCTGAAGGGAGATTGACCACATGGAGATATCCCAGCCAAGAAAAACTGTACGTGCAGGACTTTAAAACCCAAGAAGAAGCCTTGGGCTTCCTAATCTTGCTATCAATGCCCTCTGGAAAGACACTGAGGGTTATGAGGTATGAATATCTTGTGACACAGCTTAGCTCTGGTTGACCACATTCTGAGTCTCCAGCTCAGTGCGAAACCCAAACATCTGATGTTCCCTTTCCTGCTAGTTTCTTAGAAATATAGGAAGCTGTCTTATACTGAGGCAACCCCATGGTCTTTCTAGCCTTGTGTTTCAGCACTTTCCATTGAAGCCTTTCCAATTCAGCCAAGAGATATCAGATATTGGAACTAGGATTTCCTTAGCTATTTTGTTTTTTAAATGTCAACTAAACTTTATGACTAATCATAACTCTAAGGCAGGGATCTCCAACCTTGGCAACTAAAAACTATCCTGTAATCTGCAACTCTTACATTGCAAAAACATATGGACTACACAACTTGATCAAGGCAAAGCAATAGATGCAATCTACATAGACTTCTGTAAAGCCTTCGATTCAGTGGTACATGACAAACTACTACTAAAACTAAAATCTTATGGTATCTCTGGACAACTGCATAACTGGATAGAAGCATTCCTGTCAAACAGACAACAAATGGTCAAAATTGGGAGCGTCCTATCAAATTCTGCACCTGTCAACAGTGGTGTCCCCCAAGGCAGCGTTCTAGGACCAACTCTCTTCATACTCTACATAAATGACCTGTGTGATCATATTAAGAGCAACTGCGTTCTCTTTGCTGATGATGTAAAGCTATTCAACACCACAGATAATACTGCTACCCTTCAAAAAGACCTCGACTATGTATCAGAATGGTCAAACAAATGGCAACTTCAAATCTCAACAAATAAATGCTCTGTCTTACATATTGGCAAAAAAAATCAGAAAATAAAATACAAGGTAAATAAATAAATAAAATAAATAAAAACAAATCAAGACCTTGTTGATAATCCAAACTCCATCAAGGACCTTGGAATACTCATCTCTAATGATCTAAGTGCTAAAGCCCACTGTAACTACATAGCCAAAAAGGCATTAAGAGTTGTTAACCTAATCCTACATACCTTTTTCTGTGGTAATATCACACTACTAACTAGGGCATACAAAACATTTGCTAGACCAATACTTGAATACAACTCATCAGTCTGGAACCCACATCACCTATCTGATATTAACACAGTTGAGAAAGTCCAGCAGTATTTCACAAGAAGAGTTCTACACTCCTCTACTCATTGCAGAATACCTTATGCCACCAGACTTGAAATTCTAGACCTAGAAAACCTAGAACTACACCTTGGTCTGATCTAAGTATAGTATATAAAATCATACATTGCAATGTCCTTCCGGTCAATGAATACTTCAGCTTCAACCATAACAATACAACACAATAGATACAAACTCAAGGTTAACCACACCAAACTTGATTGCAGGAAATACGACTTCAGCAACAGAGTGGTCAATGTCTGGAATACTCTACCTGACTCTGTGGTTTCTTCCCCAAACCCCAAAAACTTTAACCTTAGACTGTCTACTACTGACCTCACCCCTTTCCTAAGAGGTCTGTAGGGGCGCATAAGTGCACTAATGTGCCTACCGTCCCTGTCCTATTGTTTTTTTATTTTTCTTATATGTATTCATTTCATGTATTCACAACTATGTTTATCCTTATACTTACTGTCTTGTAAGCGATTGACTAAATAAATAAATAAATAAATAAATAAATAAAATTAAGACTTGTGGACTTCAACTCCCAGAATTTGGGAGTTGAAGTCCACAAATCTTAAAGTTGCCAAGGTTGGAGACCCCTGCTCTAAGGCAAATGCTGTGGAATTATATCTAGTTGTCATAGCCATGAAGCTTTAATTAGCACACATGTCTCTTCAGGCTCAGAGTTAATGATTAAAAAAGAGACATGACTTTCTCTGTTTCTGGTAGATATTCTGCAATCAGCCTTTCAAAAACAATTGCATAGACATTCATGATCATGGATCACTGGCCCTCCAACAGCCTCCTTCAACTAGATCTTCAGTTGATCCATTTAAGGTTTACTCCTCTGTTTTTACGACCAATAGGAAGCTGTTTGTATTCAGCCAGACCATTGGTCCTAGTTCCAGGGAGATTCTAACTCCAGAATCAAAGATGAGCTTGAGGGGAAAAGGCAAGAAATATTCTGTAAGCAAAGAGGCATGAAACATTCCTTAAATTCTGAGAAATATGATTGTATTTGGAAGAAACTCAAGCAGCTTCTTCATAATTTGTTGGGATTGAAGAAGGAAGATAGGTAAAGCACAATCAGGCTTGCAAATTTTCTGTTATTATATGGCATATTTTCGGTTAAGTATAGTTCTAGTTTTCTAATGGAGTCTATTTCCTAAGCTGGTCTATCTGAAGGGCTGGCACAATGGTACATATTGGTGCCAATGGCGATCTTAAATTTCAAACAAAATAGTTTTGCAGAAGCAAAGATATTCATTAGGATGCTCTATATTCAAAGCAATTCCTATAAACTTCAACAATTCCCTTCCCATAAATGAAACTTCAGCGATTCCTTTCCCATAAATGATACTTAGGTCTTCTCAAAAGACCCAAGTACCTTTTTTTAACTACTTTTCTTTCTTTTTTGTCAAACCCTGGACATATAAATCTTTCCTTGCTTCATGTTTCTAAGTAAGACCAATCTCACCAGGTGATAGCACTTGCCTGACATCATCAAGGCTTGGAAACTAAACAATTAAGGCTTCATTTATACTGGGATGAAAGCCCACCAGGGGATACTGAGAAATCATAGAAACATTCAGAAGACACTGACAAATTGCTTTCCTATTGCCAAGAAAAATGTACAGGTACATACAAGGGTTTACCAGAAGTAGAACTCAATCTGAAGACTTTTTATTATTCATTTTATTAGTTGACCAGTAGATAGGGCAGTCTGTTCTCTTCAGCAGATCTTTTGCTTTGAATGCTTGCTTTGAAGATAGCTTGCTCAACACTCTACAAAACTGGCAGCAAAATTCCAGTCCCTTTCAGCAGCATGGAAAGAATGCACCGTTGTTGCAGAAAATTGGTGTCAAGTTTACCCTACTGGCACTAACTAAATTATAGTAAACAAAAATTATCCTGCCTTGGTAAACAAAACAGCTTAAAAACTCTTTTTGTGCCCCTTGAAACTGCTGTCTGCTCTGTCCAAATAATGAATCACTCAAATCCCACACCCGTTCCCCATTGCTGGTAGAAAATATGAAACATGCTTACATAATCAGTAACCAACAATGCCACATGCAAAACCATTAATTATAGCCAGGAAACAGCTAGGGATAAAATATCCAGCTAAATGAGAAAAGTTTCAAATATTGCCTAGGAGTAACAGAGCAGAAGCATACAATATTTTCATCTTTTCTCACATTTCTGTCTTAGAAAAACGTAGGAACTTTAAGTGCATAAAACTAAACTTTCGGTATTTGATTTGTCAATTATTAATATGGCCCATGTTTTTCCTCTTGTATATTACTCCAGAAATGCAAAAAGAGGAAGAACAATGGTTTCTTGGGAATTGTCATCACTCCTTTTTAGAGGAAATCACCCTTATTCACCCAAAGCTTGCTGGGTATTCTCTATTGAGCAGACTACAGCATTTTTTCTTTCACAGTAAAATGCTGTTAAAAGATGATAATAATATGGAGGGATTTTTTGTGGGAACTTTTAATCCACAATTTTCTGAGCAATTGCTCTATTGCTTCATGTTCAGTAAAACTTGGACAATTAAAGCATTATTTAAGGTAATAATCCATTTCTGTTCTTAAGGATTGGAAATAATTTAAAGTTTCTGTATAATATTTCATTATTTTTCATTAAATCACTCCTATTTTAAACCAACCCTTTTCACTGATAATAGAATGACCTTCGTCCTTTTGATATCTTCCTTTGGCTTACTTCCCTGCCACAATCAAAACCCTGGGAAATTTAAAATGTATAATCATTAGGCTTATAACAACAATCCAAAAGAAAACTATAAGTAGTGGGTGACAATAGAATTACCAAATAGCCTATCAGGAACAACCATGCTACCAGGTACAAAACAAACAGTACAAAACATACACCAAGAAGCCAGATCACAAATAACAGATCCTGAGGAGCTTCTGAAAAAGATTTCAAGGGGAAAAAATTCCAACAAGGAATGACAGGCATAGCTAAGAGAGGACCTATCTCCAATGTCCTGCATTTTCCAACTTCTTAGGGAACAAACCAACCTTGTCAGATCTTCCAAACAAGGAGAAACACTAGGAGAAAGGAAGAAAGGAGGAAGGGAAGAAAGAAAGAGAACTTTCTTTCTTTTTTCTTTGTTTCTTTCTTATTTTCTTTCTTTCTTTCTTTCTTTCTTTCTTTCTTTCTTTCTTTCTTTCTTTCTTTCTTTCTTTCTTGTTTAAAATAATAAGAAGAAGAAGTTGTCAGGTTACCAAGCAATTTTCCAGATTCCAGCTTTATCTCTATTTGCAGAAATCCCTTTAGGGCTTACAAAATCATTATTAGAAAACCAAAATAGTAAAAAGCATGTTTTCTTTGGAATTGTGCCATCTGCCCAGAAAGAGAAAAGCCAAGGTACATAAACCTGGGGTGGTAAGGAACATCAGTAGGCAGCTAGAGAAGTTGTGAGTTATCAGTTTGCATGATGATTTGGATGAATTATGTCTGAACACTCCCATTCATACCCATCATGACAGTCATTTGTGAATAGCATCCTCCATGGTAGCTATATTATGAGAACACCGTAAAATAGAGGTCATTTTAAATGCTAACCTTGTTACATGAAGTTTTTCTGTTGGTGATTTGACTTCTTCAGTGAAGAATGCATAAAATTGACCTGTTGCTGATGCATGTAATGAAGCTTTAACATATCTTAAGGTAGCAGACCAAACATAGCTTGAAGCCTTCCTGGTCCTTCAATATCCACTGTTTAATGATAGATTTGGCTCCTATGGAGCTAGAGTTATATTGGAATGACTTACCTAACATAGAATTGTGTCTCTGGGAATTATAATTGTTATGCAGGTTTGAATGTCATTGGTTTAGTTTGAACTGTTCTTGTAAAATGTCAAATATGATTGGTTTAAAAAGTGAGGGAAAAACCCTGCACTCTGATTGGCTGGCAACTGCGGCAGCTGACTATAAGTAGCAGCCACAGCCCAGCCAAATCGGGTCTGTTATGAGCTGTAGTCCTAATAAACTCTTCACTGAAGCACTCTGTGTTTGACTCTTCATGCAAATCTAACAATAATCTCCCATGTTTCAGAGGTTGGATCCATGCAATTGGCATACACAGGTCATTTCCACATAACCCAGGAACTGTTTGTAACAGGATAGGACAATATTTAAACATTATAATGTCACAGAAATGCTGGTGAATGGACATATATTTAGTAGCTTCCTATATCAAATTTCAATGGTAGAGAATGCAGCAGACAGATCTCACTGCAGAATCAATGACATTTCAGTTGGGTAGAGGAACCCTCATGCCTGAAGCTCTGAGAAACTTTGCCTAGCCCATCTAGATGAGTCTTGGAAATTTCTGGTCCCCCAGATACTGATGAACTATAACTTCTATGAATCTGAGTTAAATTAACTATTGAAAAATTGGGAGTTGCATATCAGAAACATCTACTGTGGTTCCCCGAAAATAAGACTCAACCAGAAAATAAGCCCTAGCATGATTTTCCAGGATGCTCGTAATATAAGACCTGCCCCCAAAATAAGCCCCAGTTAAGATCATCAACCAGATGGGTGCATTTAGTACCATATTTCCCTGCAAAACAAGACCTAACCAGAAAATCAGCCCTAATGCATCTTTTGGAGCAAAATTAATATAACATCCAGATCTTCTTTTTGGGGAAACATGGTAGCTTGCCATTGCTTCCACCTTCCTGCTGTGGACAGTAACAAGTTGTTAGATAGACAAATTCATTTTTGCACTGTATATTTTCAAAGTTAGCACACTGAAGGAAAGTAAGGTAGGGTTATTTTCACCAGTGTGCTAACTTTGTTAAGAAACACATTCAGACTTGACATTATCTCAATTTTCTGAGGTGGCTTAGTTCAACAAAACATAGAGGATGTTGTAGTTTTCTGCTCCTAAGAATTAATTTTCGAACTTAACTATTTCCCATTTCCTCTTTGTTTTTAAAACACTCCATCATGTTCTCACTTTGAGATGATTCAGGACTGTTTCAACAATTCCCATGTTCATTTGCTGAAAGATACAAAACAAAAGTTGATTTACAGGTGCTGAAACAATAGAAAGCCTTTTCCGCAGTAAGTAAAACTCCTGGGTAGCTGAACTTATGTCAACGGAGAATAGCTTGAATCTGACCTTAGTTCTTGTTCCAGGTAGATACAGGCTAAATCTGGAATCAGTACTGCCAAGATATTTTGCATGACCTTGACTGCAAGAGCATGTGCCAAATGGGTGACATTTATTTTTTCCTTTGACAAAAAATAATAAACAAACAGAAAACCCTATGCACAACTTCCTTTTATTATCTGGAGATAATACAGCAGCAGTTCTTCACATTATTTTTTTTCAAATGTCAAAAATAAGTAACTAATAAAATGTGCCTTAATGTTTATCTCCAGACAGATGACATAAGAAGAAATCTTTGCTCTTTGTAGCGGATCTTACAAGATTTGGAGATTATCAGAATTATCTAGTTAGGAAAAGAAATGGCTACCTTTATTTTCCTGGTGAAATGTGAAACATTTCAGTAAGTTGATGATCAGGTGGTAGTTGAACATATGACCACCTGAACTAGAGGGGAAAGAATGTTAGTATATGCTTAACATATCACAAAAGGTTATCTCCGATTGATAAACTGACAACAGGCCAGATAAGAAAGCTCCACTCATTGTACACGTGTGTAGATATTCCTGAGGGTACACTTTTAAAGGCAATAACATCAATTTTCCCTATGTCTACAATCATTTATAGAAGCACATCTTTATCTCCTTAGTGAAACTGGGGTGATTAAAAAGTGGTCTTCCAAACAGATAATTATGACTATCATCATCATCATCAATCATCATTAATCATGTGGTATTAACACTTCAGGTGATCTTGATTCTATCCCTCTGTTAATACACAGTTCTAGGCTGCATTAACAGAGGGATAGAATCAAGATCACCTGAAGTGTTAATACCACTTTATAACACCTTGGTAAGGTCACACTTGGAATGCTGCATCCAGTTTTGCTGCCCCAATGTAAAAGAGATGTTGAGACTCTAGAAGGAGAGCAACAAAGATCATTAGAGGACTGGAGGCTAAACCATATAAAGAACGGTTGCTGTAATTGGCTATGTCTAGTTTAATGAAAAGAAGGACCAGGGGTGACATGATAGCAGTGTTCAGGGGTTGCCATAAAGAAGAGGGAATCAAACTATTCTCCAAAGCACCTGAGGGTAGTACATCAAACAATGGATGGAAACTAATCAAGGAGAGAAGCAACCTAGAATAAAAAGAAATTTCCTGACAGTTAGAACAATTAATCAGTGGAACGACTTGCCTCCAGAAGTTGTGAATGCTCCAACACTGGAAGTTTTTAAGAAGAGATTGGGCAACCATTTATCTGAAATGGTATAGGGTTTACTGCCTAGGACTAGAAGACCGTCTTGTCTAGTCTAGCATATTCATTTATCCTGCTACTACTTGATGGATTATGTGCCATCAAGTTGTTTTCTACTTCTAGCAACTACATAAATAGATTTTCTCCATGACAAATTATCCCTAACCTAGTCTTTCAGTCTTCCAACATTGCACTAAACTCCAGTGTATAGCACCCACTTTGCTGCTGGTCATTGCCTTGTCTTTTCCTTCCACTTTTCTCAGTAATTAGAACCTTTTCCAGCTTTGTATGATGTATCTAAAGTACGACGTTGCTGTTACTACCATATTATATTATATTTCTTCTTAGGGTTCAAGGTGACACAAAAAGGAAGAAGTCTCTCTTCCTTTTATACTATCACAATACCCTACAGGAGAAATGCTGACTGATGAAGTAAGTTCCATGATCTTGAACCAAATCTACCTAGACTTAAGGCAAAAAATTTTAATCAGGGGTGGGCTGCTAGGTGTTCGGAAGGGTTTGGGAGACCCCTAGGTAAGATTCTGCACAGTTCAGAGAACTCCCAAATCCCACTCCTGGCTGGCCTCACCCACCCCACCCTGCCTCTCCCAGGAATTCCCACGCGGCCCATTTTGGATGCAGGTAAGTTCAGGGTGTCAGGGAGTAAAAATCTTCCAAACATCCCTGCTAATTAGAGGTGATAGACCGTGCCTTTCTTTGCTGTCAACTTTGATAAAATAAGACCCGGAAAGTAATCTAAGAAACATTTTTTTATTTACAAAAATAAGAAAACCTAACGGAGCTACATACCAGCAGCTTAATCTCACACCAAGGCATATACAGAAAAAAGTACAAAGGAAGTTACAGGAAGTGAAGTAAAAACTCTTTGAAGCATGCACAGTAAATCAAAAGTCACAAGACAGTCTTATCTCATTACTATGGAGACAAGATAACAATTCTAGCTAGCAGACACCTGCCTACAAATATTAGCTTAGGAGCTTAGCAGACAAATTACAAAAAATGTAGTGACACAGGGCACGCGTGGAGGCTCATGGAGTGTGAAAAATGAGCCTCCTGAAAGTTCGGGGAGGTTGGAAACGGGCCCATTTCTGCCTTCCAGAGAGCCTCTGTAGCCCAGGATGCCATTTTTGCACTCCTGGAGGCTTGAAGAAAGCCTCCAGAGTCCGGGGAAGGCAAAAAGCCCCCACACTGGTGCAGGAGGCAGACTAGGTCATGCCCATCATGCCCACACCCACACAGCAACCAGGCAGAGAACCCATTGCTAAAATTTTTGAAGCCCACCCCTGATTTTAATCATTACATTGTAGCTAGACAGTGTTGGCTGGCAATCCCCAGGGGTAGGGCCTTCTCTGTGGGAGTGCCCACCCTGTGGAACCAGTTGCCCTTGGGGTTGCGGTTGGCCCCTGACCTCCATTCCTTCCATCGTGACCTGAAGATGTGGCTTTTCCAACAGGCTGGCCTGGACTGAGGGGGGTGGGTTTTCTATATATGTTCTTATGTCTAGTTTTCTTATGGGTTTTAGATAATTGTTTGGCTTGTGGTTTAATAATAATTTTAATAATTTTTTAAATTTTGTATTGTGTGTTTTTAGGATGTGAGCCGCCCTGAGTCCTTCGGGAGATAGGGCGGCATATAAGTCCAAACAATAAATAAATAAATAAATACCTTTCAGTGTAATCCTGATTATTGAGGCATTTCAAACAAATCCTGGTTTAAAAATGGGACTTAGTATGATGTATGAATCCTACCAATCATCTGCATCCCTGCACTTGTCAGGACAACGTTTTTGTAAGATGATCTTTAGAGTGCCAAAGATCTTACTGGCATTTTCCATTCTGCAGCAAGTACAAGTAGTATCTTCAGATAGTCAGAAGAAAGACAAGTTTTCCAAGTGTCCTGCAAAGGTTTTTTTTTAAAGCTTTCCCCTGTCTCCAAAAAGAGAGAGAGGCTACTCTGCCTTAATTTCAGAGTGCTTCAACTGTCTTTTCAATTTCCCTTGGTGTTTCTGAACTTTCTTTATTATTGGGATAGCAGAAAAAAGCTTGAATAGGAATTATTTTTGTGCACTGTGATGGAATTCTTTAAGAGTATATTATCATATCAGCTGCTGCAAATACCAAGGAATATCTTTAGGAGGTTGGCACACAGCTACCCTGGTGGGAAAGATTTTTATTTCTATGTTTTGGAAAGAATTCTTGTTTGAATGCCTAGGAAAACATGGGTGGAACCACAGGCAGCAAGAAAACTATCTTGGTTCTCTTCCCACTCAGATACAGAATAGCATAATTCTCAAAAAGGCTGCTTGGCTCAGTTTCTAAATAGCACTCAATATGCAGTTAGCAATGCAGTGAGTACTCATTTGAATGTGATTGTATCTAATTTTGCACGTTCACATCAATATGCAAACAAAACATAGACATCTTTCAAACTAAGGATGTTTGCAAATATTTCTATGTAGTTCTCCAATTTGTATCTTAGGGATACATAAGCTCCTAAATTCATAAATTCATAAAAACAATATATTTAAAAAATCCCTTATATATGAGAAAATATATAGGGGATTTTTTAAATATATTGTTTTTATGGTGGCTCAGGCTGTTAAATGCCTGCACTTAAGATCCAGCTGCCTGCAATTAGTGCAGGCTCGAATCCCACCAGGCTCAAGGTTGACTCAGCCTTCCATCCTCTCGGGGTAGGTAAATTGAGGACCCAAGATTGTTGGGGGCAATAAGCTGACTTTGTAAAAATGCCGCTTAGTAATAAGCAGGCATATACAATGGAATGAAGGCTATTGCTGAGCACATTGGGTTGTATCCCAAAAAAATGGTAAGCCACCCTGAGTCTTCGGAGAAGGGCGGCATATAAATGTAATTTAAAAAAAAAATGACTGAAAACAATTTGGACATATCTTCAAATCAATATAGTTAGAGAATTGTGCATTGCAGTTTTCAAGCTAGTGTGGGAGCTGACTGAATCACATTGATGAAAGGGAAATTGGGAAATGGAGAAATGCCACAATTGGTAGGTTTACAAATATATATATATATAAAAAATCCAGATTGAGATTTTTTTTTATCAACTTTAGTTCAGGTTTGGCACACTGATCCTGGTCTATGGCTTGTCAATGAATGTTAGAATTCTTCTTCCTCAGTTACAGGTGGAGTTTGTAGAGCATATTGCTTATGGAGATGGCCTAAGGTCAGAGGTGATATTCAGCAGGTTCTGACCAGTTCTGGAGAACCAGTAGCAGAAATTTTTGAGTAGTTTGGAGAACCGGCAAATCCCACCTCTGACTGGTCCCGCCCCCATCTATTCTCTGCCTCTGGAGTCCCAGCTGATCAGCTGGGTCTTCTTTTGTTGCCCTGCATAGGAGAATGGAGCTGGAAAGCAGGTTATTGGGGTGTGGAGGGAATGGGATTTTGCAGTATCCTTCCCCTGGAATGGGGTAGGAATGGAGATTTTGCCGTATCCTTCCCACACCAAACCATGCCCACAGAACCGCTAGTAAAAAAAAAATTGAGTCCTACCACTGCCCAAGATGAATCCATTATTATCCACAGATAGTGAGATATGAGTTGTAGTCCACCGAAATCAGGAAGGTATCACACCAAGGATTGTTAGATAGCATTGGAATTTCTCAATCACTTTATTCAGCTGCCTTCACAAATGAAGTGAATTGGAATGGAACTATTTATGTATGCTTTGCTATTCTGTCCCTCTCCATATCTTTTCCTCGACTTATTTGATAACCATACAAAATCATCCCCTTCAATTATTCACATATATACAATTTCTCCATGCAAAAGTAAGCCCTGTTTGGCATAAATGTGTGGCACCATAGCCAAAAGTGTCATTAGGAGCATGGTGGACCAATATCCCATGAATGGTGGTTAGTCATTGTTAGCTGTACTGCCTCCAGATATAGTCATTTAACAAGTCTGCATAATACTCCTGAATGATACTCAAATACTCCCAAGCTTCTGCTGAATGCTGAATAAATTGAATTAGTTTATTCGTAGCAAATTGGTTTATTCATTCTTCTTGGAGAAGGGTAATAAAACTGTGTAATTTTTGGTAATGAAAAAGCCACATTTGGCAACAAAATAAATATATCTGGAGACTGATTCTCTCATTGCCCATTGTAGAAAAAAAAATCCTCTGAACCTCTGCTTATAATTTTAAGTAGTTTATCTGATAAACCAGAACATTCCAGAAATCTCTCTCTAGAGTCCATTATTTTTAATATTTGACATGGTAAAGGGATGTGATTCTGTACATGATTAGATGCCCCCACCACATATAATCTTCCTACATATTTAACTCTATTTTTCTCAGTTGAACTCATATCAGATTTGAGAAAACTTCACAATATTTCCAGGAGTATCTATGGGGGATTCAGAAAAATCAAGGCATGTCCCACCCAACCCACCCCTACAAAATGGGGATTATCCAGTCAGAGCTACCATCTTGATTTTTTAAAATCTCATCCCATCCCTTCCCATCCCTGCAGATGCTACTGGGTAATTCATGGATGTGGGGCTACCTTTTAAACTTTCTGAAGTGATCTTGAACAACTTTGAGATTATCGGCCATTAGGATCAACGAATGGAGGTCAGTTTCTAAATTCAGTCACCCAACATGATGAAGATGAAGCTGAGGGCCCTATCAGTCCCAAAGAATTCCACTTTGTTTCTTCTCTTTAGACTGCAATTCATAATGACAATTTTATTAACAGCAGTTAAATAGTTTAAACAGCTTTTTTCATTGGAATTTAAATTATGCTGCCACTCTAAACTCACTGACAGCAGGTGAGTTAGAAACCAAAGACTTCAAGTTTAAAGCATGATTCAGGACCCAGAAATTCTTCTGAATGTGAGTCTCTGAGTTCATTTTTGTTCTGAAGAAGTTCCCAGTTTCCATATTGAGCAAGAGGAACAACCTTTCTTTCCTCACATCCCTCTAAAAGTGCAGTTTGTACAAATGTTTTGTTTGTCTTAGGAAAGATTTTTCCCAGAATGAAAGTCACCAGCATGTTGTTGCTTTAGGAACAAATAGCAGTCACCAAAATAACTTGACACAGTAGATGTATTCTTTGACTTTATTTTAAATTAATTTCATAAAAGTTCTAAAAAAGCAGGGGGGGGAGTGGTTTTTTATTTTATTTATTTTCTGCTGGGAAGAGGATATTATTTTTCTGCCAGTAAATAATAATCGGGCTGGAAGGAACACATGAATTGTCACATGTCAAGAGACTAGCATTGAATTCTGAAAAGCCAAACATTTATAGTTCAGGAAACATAAAGAGCTTTTAAATATTCTACCTAAGCAGAAAAAGATGGCACACATTCTGTCCATCTATGCTTACTGGCAACTATTTTAATTCTCTAGAATCTATTAATCCCAATTCTTCTTTTGTTGTTGAAGGAGGTCTTTGTAGAGTCTTTTAAAAGTCCAACCAACCAGCAACAACAGAGTGGCTGTTGTGGGGAACAAAATAGGAGGGAACCAGTGGTGGTATTCTACCAATTTGGCCTGGTTCTGCCGAGCCGGTAGCAGTGATGAGCAGTGGAGACCGAACCAATTCTCTCCACCACTCTGTTGTTGGGCCCACCTGCCCACCCGGATTCACATACTCACCTTTATCCTCTGCATTTGAAGTGCAGCTGCTTTGCGCGGCACAGCAGAGTATTGTGCAGCAGCTGCTGAAGCGACCGGGAGAGTGCAGGCTTGCAGGAGGTGAGTTGGAACGCCTCTGCACCTGTGCAAACACCTCTGCGCATGCACAAAGTGCACATTTGGTGTGCGCGCGCACACAAAGTGTGTGAACGAAGGCAAAGTGCGTCCACCAAGACACACCCACCGAACTGGTGGTAAAATATATTTGAATCCCACCACTGGAGGGAACATAGTATAAACATCTGATAAATATTGAGGAAAGGGTAATGGTAAGGTTGCATTGAAATGGCCTTTTTATATTTGCCAGCCTATTGCACAATGGAACAAGATGACATTTTGGGAAGCATTTATCATGACCAAGGGTTAAATGGACATACTTCTTGCAGGCAGAACAAGTCCTATAGATGAAGAACTGATTATCAATATCTTGCCTAAAGTATCAATGTGGATTCAATTTCTTATGCAGTTTTGCTTCTCTGCAGTTCCTCTCTCAGTTTCAGTATTGTTTTCAAGCTCAAAGATTTTCAGTCTCAGGTCCTTAACATCTTGGTATACTGTATTGTACAAACACTTTCCACAGTTATCATTATCCAGTATTTGTCAACCTTGGCTGCTTTAAGCTGTGTGGACTTCAACTCCCAGAATTCTATATACAGAGGGATTCTTTTTAATTCCTTCATTTGTTTTACTTCATTTTCCAGGTTGGGTCTGAACAGAAGAATGGTATATGGGGAAATGGAGAAAGATCAGGGGATACATGATAGCAGTGTTCCAATATTTGAGGGGCTGCCATAGAGAGGAAGGGGTCAAGCTATTTTCTAAAGCACCTGAAGGCCAAGGAATAATGGATGGAAATTGAACAAGGAGAGATTTAACCTGGAAATAAGGAGAAACTTTCTGACAGTGAGAACAATCAACCCATGGAACAGAAGTTGCCCTCGGAAGTTGTGGGAGCGCCATCACTTGAGACTTTCAAGAAGAGATTGGACTGCCATTTGTCAGAAATGGTGTAGGGTCTTCTGCTTAGGGGGTTGAACTAGATGATGTACAAGGTCCCTTCCGACTCTGAGAATCTGTTATCTGAAATAATTTTAAAATAGCTAAATGGGTATTAGAGGTAGTCCTCGACTTACAACAGTTTGTTCAGTGATGGAAGTTACAACAGTACTGAAAAAAAGTCTATCTGTCACATCGCATTTCCCCAAGGGCTTATGTAACTATGAGAGGAATAAGAACATAGAGACAATCCAAAGGGACATTGTGTTCACAAAATCGAAAGCCATAATTGACTTAGAACAGTGAGTAATTTCAGTTTGACATTTAGACTTTTTTTTGTGGGGGGGAGAGAGAAAGACTTACATGTTATTCCAACTAAAGCTGCAAGGAATACAATGAAATTATATGTAGTAACCCAGCCTTCCTCAACCTGATGCCCTCCAGATACGTTTAATCACAACTCCCATCCTCCCCACAGTGGCCCTCTTGGAATTACAACCTAACCAGTGGTGGGATTCAAATTTTTTTACTACCAGTTCTGTGGGCGTGGCTTGGTGGGCGTGGCAGGGGAAGGATATTGTAAAATCTCCAGTCAGAGGTGGCATTTGCCGATTCTCCGAACCACTCAAAATGTCCGCTACCAGTGCTCCAGAACTGGTCAGAACCTGCTGAATACCACCTCTGATTCCCCCCCACACACACTCCAGGGGAAGGATACTGCAAAATACCCACTCCCTCCCCACCCCACTAACCTGCTTTCCAGCTCCTTTCTTCTGTGCAGGGCAACAAAAGAAAATCCAGCCGATCAGCTGGAACTCAGGAGGCAGAGAATAGGTGGGGGCGGGGCCAGTCAGAGGTGGTATTCCGAACTATTCAAAATTTCTACTACCGGTTCTCCAGAACTGGTCAGAACCTCCTGGACACTTCTGGATTATGGCTAACATTTCTGGAGCCTCCAAGTTAGTAAACAATGTGTTAGATGATCATCTTATTCATTTTTTTCACTGAAAAATATTGGGGTGGCTAAATAGATATTACGGGTAGTCCTTGACTTGCAACAGCTCAATTAATGACCGTTTGAAGTTACCACAGCACTGAAAAAAATGACTTATGGCCATTTTTCAGATTTATGACTGTTGCAACAGACTTGCAGCATCCGGACTGGTCATGTGATCACCTTTCGCGACCTGACAAGCAAAACTCAATAGGGAAGCCAGATTCACTTAACAACTGGCTTACCAACTTATCGACTCACTTAACAACAGTGAATCACTGCAACTGCAAGAAAGGTTGTAAAATGGGGCAAAGCTCGCTTAACAAATGTCTCACTTAGCACCAGAAAGTTTGGGCTCAACGGTGGTCGTAACTCAAGGACTACCTTATGTAATTTATATAATCCACACTGCCACAGACTGAGGAGACAGCAACAATTTGATGAGGGTGAGGCTGCAGTAACAAATGCATATAAATCTGAAAGCATAAAATGTTGATTTTGGCTGGAGCTACAGCTGAACAGCAGGAGAAACACCGGAAGCTCCTGCTGCTTCCTTTGCTTCTCAGAATACATTCTCTCGCAACCTTCACTTGGATGGATTCCCTGTCAGCCTGCAAACACAGCCCAAAATACATGAAATTAGATTTTCCTTTCCTCCTCTACCTGCCCCTCACCTGATTGTTTCAGCTTTTAGTATTGCTGAATCCATAGCACATGCCTTCCACAAGGCTACATTTGCGATTGCAAAAAAGAAAATGAAGGGTTACTGAAATTCAGGAAGCTGCATCTTGTTTTGTTTGTTTTGTTTTGTTTTATTTGGACTTATAAGCCGCCCTCTCTCCCGAAGGACTCAGGGCGGCGTACATAAAAGACAGAAAGTACAAAAGTTAAAAGAAATTTAAAAGTTATTAAATTATGCCAAATAAACAATCGAATTAAAACCCCCGATCCTCTGTCAGTCCAGGCTGGATTGCAAAAATAGCCATGTTTTGAGGTCGGAAGGAGTGGAGATCAGGGGCCAAGCGCAACTCAAGGGGTAGTTGATTCCAGAGGGCGCCCCACAGAGAAGGCCCTACTCCTAGGGGCTGCCAGCCTACACTGTTTAGCTGACAGTATCCCCAGGAGGCCCCGTCTGTGGGAGCACAGGCGATTGGTTTTTTTTTTTTAATTACATTTATATGCCGCCTTCTCCAAGACTCAGGCGGCTTACAATTTTGGAGCACAACCCAATGCGCTCAGCAATAGCCTTCATTCCATTGTATATGCCTGCTTGTTACTAGCGGCATTTTACAAAGTCAGCTTATTGCCCCCAACAATCTTGGGTCCTCAATTTACCTACCCCGAGAGGATGGAAGGCTGAGTCAACCTTGAGCCTGGTGGGATTCGAGCCTACAATAATTGTAGACAGCTGGATCTTAAGAGCAGGCATTTACAGCCTGAGCCACCAAAGCTTTGTCAGCGGAAGGAGACGTTCTTGCAAGTACCCGGGACCCAAGCCATACAGGGCTTTATAAGTTGTTACCAAAACCTTGGGCTAAGAGTAATTGGCAAAAGCCTAGCACAGAAACCATAAATGACTTCGATTGCCTTGCTTTAAAAGAACAATGGGAGCGGGATGTCCAAGTGAAAAATAACAATTGTTTAATTTGGAATTATTGGATATTAACCCGGGTCCCAGTTAAGAACTATCATCACTATCTGGAGAGAAAAAAAGAGAACCACTTTGCTCCATGCATGTGATAAAGCAAGATAATGACCCACACCTACACAACAATGTTAAGAGGATCAGAAAGAATACAATACATGAAAATAGATATGAAATTCATATATGGGTCAGTTTAGAATTCTGGGTTACCATCATCCCTAATAATTTAATTATTAATTAATTATTTTAACCACTGTAAATTTTAGTTTTTGTATTTTTGGGCTTGTGAAATTAGTTTAATTTCTTTTTAAGTATTTATTGTTGTTGTTTTAGTTGTTAGTCTTCGAGATGGGGCAGCATACTAGCCCAAAAAAATAAATAAATAAATAAATAAATAAATAAATAAATAATTGGATGTTTTCGGGCCCAAGAAACACAAGTGATACATTGAGTTCCTTCTGAGTAACAGATAAAAATAACAGATAACAGACAATCAGAATTGGAAAGGACCTTATAGGTCATCTAGTCCAACCCCCCCACCCAAGCGAGAGACCCTACACCATTTCTGACAAATGGCAGTCCAATAGAAGGACCTTGGTGCTCAGGCTGCCTACAATTACTGTAGGCTCAAATCCCACCAGGCTCAAGGTTGACTCAGCCTTCCATCCTCTCGGGGTAGGTAAATTGAGGACCCAAGATTGTTGGGGGCAATAAGCTGACTTTGTAAAAATGCCGCTTAGTAATAAGCAGGCATATACAATGGAATGAAGGCTATTGCTGAGCACACTGGGTTGTATCCCAAAAATTGTAAGCCACCCTGAGTCTTCGGAGAAGCATATAAATCTAATTTAAAAAAAAATCTTTTCTTGAAAGCCTCCAGTGATGAAGCTCCCACAACGTCTGAAGGCAAGCTGTTCCATTGGTTGATTGTTCTCACTGTCAGAAAGTTTCTCCTTGTTTCCAGATTGAATCTCTCCTTGTCCAGTTTCCATCCATTATTCGTTGTCTTGTATACAGGCGCTTTAGAAAATAGCTTGACCCCTTCCTCTCTGTGGCAGCCCCTCAAATATTGGAAGATTGCTATCATGTCTCCCCTGGTCCTTCTCTTCACTAGTCTAGCCATGCCCAGTTCTTGCAACCATTCTTCATATGTTTTAGTCTCCAGTTCCCTAATCATCCTGGTTGCTCTTCTCTGTACTTTTCTAGAGTCTCAACATATTTTTATAGTGTGGTGACCAAAACTGGATGCCGTACTGTAGATGTGGTCTTACTTATTATTGAGGAATGTTGCCTAAAGCAATTATGTGCATAACTATAGAAGTACTGCTAGTGAGGTCTATCCTTGCTCTCTAAGAACTAAGGAGAAACTTCCTAAAGGTGAGAACAATTAACCTTACCTTCAGAACAGTGGTGGGATTCAAATTTTCTTACTACCAGTTCTGTGGGTGTGGCTTGGTGGTCATGGCAGGGGAAGGATACTGTAAAATCTCCAGTCAGAGGTGGTATTTGCCAGTTCTCTGAACTACTCAAAATTTCTCCAGAACTGGTCAGAACCTGCTGAATACCACTTCTGCTTCAGAAGTCATGGGTGTTCCAGTACTGAAGGCTTTTAAGAAGGGATTGGACAACCATTTATCTAAAATGGTATAGGTTATCCTGCTTGAGCAGGGGGTTGGATTAGAAGACCTCCAAGATCCCTTTTAACTCTGTTAATCTATGATCTCTTCCTGGCTACCAGACATTCCAAGCTCTGCTGTCTCTTTGCCCTCTAGGAAGGACTCCCTCCCTCCTGCAATTCCAGACTATGTTCCACTACGACATGCTGGTTTGGGCTAATGGAAACTGTAGTCTGAAACCAGTGGACTAAACCCTGTTGGGAAAAACTGTAATTGGGTTGTCACAAAGCAAGTCTAACGTTATATATTTGGACAAACATTCTTCGTTTACTCCACTTCTCAAAAATGGCTCATTCTTTGCATAGAATTGGAGAGATTAACACTTAAATTAAATGAAAAAGAGGACTTGGATTACTATAAGGCATGGGATGTATGGTATAACTGGGTAGAACGCAAGAATGGAGGGAAAGGGAACATAGGGAAATAAGGCACTATAGTAAATAGAAGAAATTCATAGATAACAGGAGATGTTATGCAACAATTTAGAAAAAGACATAAGAAATACCCTAAAATAACCCAAACCAAGCAAGTTGAAAATGAAAATAGTTATGGTTATGTATAAATGTAACTTTATGTGAAAAAAATGCATATTCGATCTGCAACCCAAAAACAAGCGGGGAAAATGAATTACGCACTGTTATGTATTTATGTTATTTGTGATTGTAAGTCTGTGTGTCTTGTTTTTTTTTAACAATTGTAAATAAACTTTTTTAAAATTTAAAAAAAATGGCTCATTCTTTTACTTCATGATTTTTCTGTCCAAATTCTTGCTTTGTATGCTTCCAAGTTTATATGTCATCAGATAATTGGCCGTTTCACATGTGTTGAGTGAAATAGAGTTAAAACTGAGCAGACAGAAACAGAGCAAATAAAAATGAAATCATTCTGTGTTTGTGCTCTGCAAACTCACTGCTAACTTTTATGGAAAAACCAACAGTAGTGTGCAGTAATGGTGCAGTTTGAAAACCTTGTCATGCTAAGGCAAAAAACATATACAGTAAATGAATTTCTAATTTATTTCATACCAAATTGTGGCAATGATAAAGTTAATTAGATAAAAAGCCAGACTTCTCACATCTTCAGGAATTTATGGTTTTAAATGCAGTTAAATGAAGGGATCTTAATCAGAGATTATCTTTTTATTGTTCCTTATCTTCTGATCATCTCTTTTCCAGATTATGAAGTGTCTGATAAGTTACATCAAGTATACCTATGATTTGCTTAAGGACCACTGTAAAAACAGTCATAAAATCAGGCCACGTGCTTGTTTAAACTTATGACCATCATGACTTATGACCAAACTTCCAGGAAGTGGAATTATGCCTAATTGCAATCATAATTAAGGATTACCTGTATCCTTATTATCTTGAGCATGGAGTTATCATACTACAGAATAATAAGAAAGAAGTTCTTTTTATTTGCAATATGGACCAGAAACAGAATATTACAATACTAAAATGGAGGAGTTATTGCTCTGAGATAGTGTGTTACAATCACACATATATACATAGGTATATACACATAAGCATATTGTACATGGACAGGTAATCCACTTTTTTAGCCTCTGAAGACCCCAGAACCTCTCAAACAACAACAAAAAGTTGTATCTATATGTGACTGTTTTTTATCTGATAAGCAGTGGTGGGATTCAAAAATTTTTAATATCAGTTCTGTGGGCGTGGTGTGGCTTGGTGGGTGTGACTTGGTGGGCGTGGCAGGGGAAGGATACCATAAAATCTCCATTCCCACCCCACTCCAGGGGAAGGATCAGTGGTGGGATTCAATTCTTTTTTACTACCGTTTCTGTGGGCATAGCTTGGTGGGCATGGCAGGGGAAGGATACTGTAAAATCTCCAATCAGAGGTGGTATTTGCCGGTTCTCCAAACTACTCAAAATTTCCGCTACCGCTTCACCAGAACTGGTCAGAACTTGCTGAATACTGTTAAGTTCGCATGGAGAGGCAGGACGCAGAGTGCTTCAACTCAAAGTTTATTGTGACTTCAGCTCAGAACGGACCCAATTTGGCTTAGCCGAGGCAGCTATATATAGCCGGCTGCCTCGGCTGACAGCCAATCAGAGTGCAGGGTTTTCCCACACTTTTGAACCAATGATTTCAAACACTTTACAAGAACAACCAATCATATTCAAACTCTGCATACATAATAAATACCACATCTGCTCATAAGGTGATTCTTAAACCATGAGTGTTTAAGAATTCAGAAGGCTTCCAACATCTATTTTTTTAATTCATATTTATATCCCGCCCTTCTCCAGAGACTCGGGGTGGCTTACAATTTTTTTTGGAGCACAACCCAATGCGCTCAGCAATAGCCTTATTTTGCATCTTAAGTTCACCAACCCCTTCCACGCACCTACCTGCACCTTCCATGCAGAGGTGGTATTCAACAGATTCTCACCAGTTCTGGAGAACTGGTAGCAGAAATTTTGAGTAGTTCAGAGAACTGGAAAATACCACCTCTGACTGACCCCGCCCCCATCTATTATCTGCCTCCTGAATCCCAGCTGTTTGGCTGGGTCTTCTTTTGTTGCCCTGCACAGGAGAATGGCCCATCAAGCCATGCCCACCAAGCCACGCCCACAGAACCAGTGGTAAAAATGTTTGAATCCCACCACTGCTTCCATGGTGATCCAGTGATATTATATATTACAGTTGGTCTCACAGTCAGCCATATGTTTGGGCTGAATGTGGCATTTTTAATCCACTAATCAAGTCCTTCTCAAGGACCTGGATAGGCAAATTTTGTTACTGTTATATGCATAAAAACATGAAAAACTGCTGCCAGTTCTTTTCTGGTGTTGGCCTTCAATCACTTTGAGTTCTTCCCAAGAACCTAGGATGTCATAATGTATCAGGATAGTATACAGGCAGATCCAAACAGTGGGGCCTGTTGTAATTGGCAGACGGATATTTTGTCAATGAGCAGATTTTCTAACTGCCATATAAGGTTTTTTGATCTGGGATCTTGTGTGGCACTTCAAAAATATGGTGCTAAATATCAGTTTTGCCACTGAATTTTGGTTGCACAAACTGGGGACATTCCAGGGATGGTAGAAAAGTGAGGTTTGCAGTCTACCTGTTGCCTCCAGGTATCTACTTCTGCCATTAACTATGATTTGAATAGTTCACAACGGTTGAGTTCCCAAAATATGCTAAAAACAAAGAAACCTGATTATGGGCGAACAATACATGAATCGTGTCTTACATCATATAATACCAAGAAAATTCTAAAAGGAAGATGAACAATGATTCTTTGCAACTAAAACTAGTTTTCCTTTATGCATGCTGATCACTGTGAAAGAAGATGTGTGTGATCTTGTACAATGTGAATTATACATTAAGGAGTGGTTTTCATGGGGAAAATTCAATTGAATTGGCTAATTCTTATATGCAAAAATGATGCAAAGACAATCGTTGGCTTGGCTTTTGCTGATCCATCTTCTTTCTGGGGCAAGCATCTATTTAGAGGCAGCTGAATTTCACCATCCATCCTGTGTATTTAGCAATCTCCTGCCAGTCATTTCTGGACAGCAGCTCCTGCCATCATGTGACTTTACACAGGCCAGCCGGAGAAGTTATTGTTTGACTGTAATGATGAATGAAAAGCAAATAGTTAACAAGTGACTTGAAATCCTTAGAACCTCTGACCTTTGACAGTCCATATAATGTGACTTCAGGCCACTGAGTAATAAAAAAAGGCAGAGGTAATATTTGCAGACATGTCTGGGATACCGTAAGTTATTTGTTCCCTTACTGAGAGTTATTGATGATCAGAGATGGAGGCAAGTGATAGCATATCTGTCCTGGCATTTGTGCTGAGCAGTCCTGGTTTCCTTCTGCCAAATTAGATGCACTGCTCTGTTTCCAGAGGACATGATCCAAATAAGTTCAAGATCTGTTTGAAAAATATTACAACTTTAAAATATGCAGTCATAAAAGGGGAAATGTGGGAAGCCTTTCTTACAGAGAAATCAAAACATGCATCTTCTAAGTTGAAAATCAAAATACCTAATTGAGAAGTGGAGTCTGTGATTGGAAATCTTAGTTTTTTGGCCTCCAGCAAATTTAGTTATTGGGCCTTGCAGAGGATATAGGATTTGCTTAGTTAAGAAGAGATACCATTTCATATTTCAGGAAAATTGCATTATTCCAAATCAAATTCATAATGAATCTTAGATCTCCCTGGGCATAGTTGGTAACTTTTTGCAGCTGACCTGAGGCTGTTTATTAAAATTCTACCCTAAGAGCAAAGACGGGGGAAAAAGGGGAGGCTAGCTGACAGTTTTCATTGATCCTGTAGTGTTGAAGGTATTCTGAATATTACTACCTTGTTTCTGTCTTTAGGCCAACAACAGAAGAATGCATAGATCTGTTTCCTATTTAGAAGAGAAATGTGTAATCAAATTATTTATAATATCTAGCTAAAAATATGTGAAAGGCACCAATTATCTTCAAATAGACCAGCAAGAATTTTTATTATTATTATTATTTTCAAGAAAAAACAGTGAGAAGGAAAACACAACAATGGGGAGGAAGGAAAAGCTTGAATAGTTGATAACAAGAACTATTTAGGCTTCAGTAAAGTACTTCTAATGCTAGTCTTGATAAATACAGAGCCTTGAAATGTGCAAGAGGAATTTCCTGCTCTCGTTTATAATTAGTTCATAAAAGTGAAGTCTCTGAATGATTGGAAAAGCTTCTTCCCAGGTTTGTGCTGCATTGCCCTTTATTAGAGAAATTGCTAATAGACTTGTTTTTAATCTCTTGATTGTTGGTGATGACTTTAATAGAAGGGAATTCTCTGGAAGGCACTATTGCATGAAAATCAACTAATGATCTTTGGGTCATCTTCTAGGATTAAATGTTTCCTTGATAGTCTAAATCCCATTATTGGGAGAAGGAAAGGGCTGATTCTGAAGTTCCCAGGATATAAAGTTCCCAGGATATACCTTTGATATAAACTATCTGCATCTGTTAGGGGGTTAATGGTATCTTCTAAATAGTGGTTGCAAGCAAAATGCATTGCTTGAGGTCATACACATTTAATATGATCAGCCTATAAAATTCTACTTCAGTGTGTGGGATATTTATTTATTTATTATGTTAGTTTTAACATTCAAAGTCCTACACGACATGGGTCCAGAATATTTACGGGAGCGACTCCTGCCAATATCGAGTGCCAACCGCCCTGTGCGAGCGCACAGGCAGGGGCTTCTCGGGGTCTCATCGGCAAGCCAGTGTCGGCTGGCGGTCCCCCGGGGATGAGCCTACTCTGTGGTGGTCCCCGTTCTGTGGAACCAGCTGCCCCTGGGACTTCGTCTGGCCCCTGACCTCCGCACCTTCCGCCACGACCTGAAGACCAGGTTATTTGACCAAGCCGGGCTGTGATTGCCTTCTTGGGGGGGGGGTGGGTGGGATGGTTTTAATTTTATTTTAATTTGGACAGATATTGGGGTTGTTTTGTTTAATTCCTTTTTAACTATTTATTGTCGATGTATGTTTTTAGTTGTGAGCTGCCCCGAGTCTTCGGAGATGGGGCGGCATACAAGTCCAATAAATATTATTATTATTATTATTATTATTATTATTATTATTATTATTATTATTATTATTATTTAATTGGACTTGTATGCCGCCCCCTCTCCGAAAGGACTTGGGGCAGCTCACAACTAAAAGATAACAATAAATATTTTAAAAAGAATTAAACCAAACAAGCCCAACCACTAAAACAATTAAAATAAATTTACTCCCCCCCCAGGAGGTCAGTCCAGCCCAGCCTGTTCAAACAACCAGGTCTTCAAATCGCGGTGGAAAGAGTGAAGATCAGGAGCCAAACGGCGCTCTAAAGGGAGTTGGTTCCACAAGGTGGGATATGAGACTTATCCAAAAAAAATTTTAAGTTTATTTGGTCTTATATGCAGCCCTATCTCCCTGGGGACTCAGGGAGGCTCACATCATAAAAAACATACAGTAACAAATTTTAAAAAGTTAAAAAATTATTAAACCAATACGACCAAATAAATTATCTAAAACCAGAACAAACATTTAAAAATGACCCAACCCCCCCCCCTTAGTCCAGGCCAGCTTGTTCAAATAACCAAGTCTTTAGGCAGCGGTGGAAGGAGCAGAGGTCGGGGGCCAAATGGAGCTCCAGTGGAAGCTGGTTCCACAAGGTAGGCACACCCACAGAGAAGGCCCTACCCCTAGGGACCACCAGCTGACATTGTTTGGCCGACGGTACCCCAAGGAGGCCCTGCCTGTGGGATCACACCGGGCGATGGGAATTTGATGCTGGCAGGAGGCGTCCCCGTAAGTACCCCGGCCCTAAGCCATGTAGGGCTTTATAGGTAAGTACCAGCACCTTGAATCTCACGCGGAGGGCAACTGGCAACCAATGCAGCTCACGCAGGAGGGGTGTAACATGGGAGTATCAGGATTAAAATGGATTCATCTAGTCTGAGTATATCAGGTCTTCCTTTGCAGATCAATGGGTAGGATATAATCCTACCTGGAGAACTAGTAGCGGAAATTTTGAATAGTTCAAGATACCATCTCTGACTGACCCGCTGCCATCTATTCTCTGCCTCCCAAGTCCCAGCTCATTGGCTGTGTCTTCTTTTGTTGCCCTGCACAGAATGGAACTGGAAAGCAGGTTAGTGTGGTGGGGAGGGAATGGAGGTTTTACAGTATCCTTCCACTGGAGTGGGGTGGGAATGGAGATTTTGCAGTATCCTTCCCCTGCCATACTCACCAAACCATGCCCAGAGAACCGGTAGTAAATTTTTTGAATCCCACCACTGATCTGGAGCATGCCCCTTGTGCCAGAGCAAGTGGGATGGGCTGATCGCACAGGGTGAGAAAGTTCTTCCTATTTAAATGAGACAGACTATAGTCACAATCTTGCAACTCTGTCTGTGTTTCCTTCCCTCTTATGTTCTTGAGAATCAAGAGGAGAATGTCTCTTTCTAATAATTCCCTTCTCCCTGTTTCTGCATCTGCATTTATTTTAACAGTTTCTGGATGGTTTCTCCAAGGTCATCTCCACAACTCCCTGCAGACATTTTAAAAAAAATAGTGTCCTGGAAGATAGCAATTCACTTCTGCTTTGTTATCAAGCAATAAATATGGATGTATCACCAGGTGTTGAATCCAAATCAAGGGAGCTGATTGTGAAAAATCTAAGCTAGATAGGAATTGTTTATACTTGGATGCGAGATTACTAGGAAATCCCAGGGCTGGGAAGTTGAAAAAACATCCCAGATGAAAGCAATGGCCAATTGTTTTCCTATTGCTGCTATGAAAAGATATTTATTTATTTATTTTTTATTTTATTGGACTTATATGCCGCCCCATCTCCGAAGACTCGGGGCGGCTCACAATTAAAACATACAGATACAATAAATAATTAAAAAGAATTGAACAACTATAAAGTCCAATAAGACCAGATTAAAATACTTTAAAACTATCCCATACCCCCCGTGAGGTAGTCACAGCCCGGCTTGGTCAAATAGCCAGGTCTTCAAATCACGGCGGAAGGTGCGGAGGTCAGGGGCCAGACAGAGGTCTAGAGGCAGTTGATTCCATAGGTTAGGGACCACCACAGAATAGGCTCGCCGCCGGGGGACTGCCAGACGACATTGACTTGCCAACAGGACCCCGAGGAGTCCCTGCCTGTGTGCCCATACAGGGCGGTTGGCACTTGATATTGGCAGGAGATGCTCCCTTAAATATTGTGGACCCATGTCGTGTAGGACTTTGAATGTTAAAGCCAAAACCTTGAATCTCACCCGAAGTGCAACCGGCAACCAATGCAGGTCGCGCAGGAGGGGGGTAACATGGGAGAATCGGGTAACTCCCATCACCACCCGTGCGGCCACATTCTGCACCAGCTGCAATCTCCGGATGGTATGCAAGGGCAGTCCTAAATAGAGGGCATTGCAGTAGTCGAGTCGTGAAGTAACAAGGGCATGAGTGACTGTATGCAGGGCATCTCGGTCCAGAAGCAGCTGGCGAACCAGCCAGACCTGGGCAAAGGCCCCCCTGGCGACGGCCCCCACCTGCTCCTCCAACTGGAGCCACGCGTCCAGGAGGAACCCCAGGTTCAGCCCTATCCACAGGGGCAACACCACTCCCCCTATGGTCAACGATGGACATTCCTGACTGGACCAAGATGCTGGTATGTACAGTCACTCAGTCTTAGCCGGGTTGAGCCGAAGCATGTTTCCATCCATCCAGATCCGCACCGCATCCAGACAATGAGTCATCATGGAGAGGGCATCACTGATCTGGTTTGGGGTGGAGATGTATAACTGGGTATCATCAGCATACTGGTGATACCTCACCCCAAAACCACGAATGATCTCACCCAGTGGTTTCATGTAGATATTGAATAAAAGGGGGGAGAGGACCGACCCTGAGGGACCCCACAAGTGAGCCTCGGGCCGACCTCTGTCCCCTGTCACACCACCGCGCCCCGAGAGGTAGGAGGAGAGCCACCGAAGAACAGTGCCCCCCACTCCCAGCCCCCTGAGGCGTCGCAAAAGGATACCATGGTCGATGGTATCGAAAGCCGCTGAGAGGTCTAATAGGACCAGGACAGAGGAACAACCCCTGTCCCGAGCCCTCCAGAGATCATCCATCAGTGCGACCAATGCCGTCTCTGTGCTGAAACCAGGCTGGAAGCCCGATTGGTACAGATCTAGGTAGTCCGCTTCATCCAGGAAAAGTGGAAACTGCTGAGCCACCACACTCTCAACAACCTTCACCAGAAAACGAAGGTTGGAGACTGGACGAAAGTTGTCTAACACGGTCGGGTCCAGGGCAGGCTTCTTCAGGAGGGGCCTCACCACCGCCTCTTTCAAGGCAGAGGGAAAGACACCCTCCCTTAATGAAGCATTGACCACTGCCGGAGCCAACCGCAGGTGACCTCCCTGGTGGCACAAGCCAACCAGAAAGGGCACAGGTCCAACAAACATGTGGTGGAACTCAGCGCGCATAATCCTGTCCACTTCATCCTCGAAACAGGATCAAACTCAGCCCAGATCACATCAGCCAGACTGCTTGTACCACGATCCTCAGACCACTGCGAGGTGGAACACAACCCGCCCGAATCCACGATCTTATCCTGACAGATATTGACCAAATTCCTCAGCCCTTCCCGAGAGGGTCCACCAGATGTAAGAGGGAACGGGTGGCCCTAAACAGGGTGGCTGGGCTGGACGCTATGAGGGTGGAGAGATAAGACCTTCTCGCCACCCTCATAGCTACCAGGTAAGTCCTAATGTGGGCTCTTAGCTGGGCTCGATCAGATTGGGAGCGGGTGGCCCTCCACCTGCTCTCTAAACCCCTCCGACGGCGCTTCATCTCCCAGAGCTCCTCAGTATACCAAGGAGCCACCTGGGATCCACGGCATGTGAGGGGACATGGGGACAACCCTGTTGAGGCAGCCCCAGCAGCCTGCTGCCAAGCGGCCGCCAGGTCCTCGGCAGAGTTGTGGGCAAGGGAAATGGGGAAAGACCCCAGTTCCGCCTGGAACCTCTCAGGGTCCATCAGGCGTCTGGGGCGGAACCATCTAAGTGGTTCCTCATCCCAGCAGTGGGGGGCAGCCTGTTGGAAGACCAGCCGTAGGAAATAGTGATCAGACCATGGGACGGGCAGTATTGTACAACTGGCCTGCCCTCTATCCCTACGCCACTGTTCCGAGACAAAAACTAGGTCGAGAGTGTTTCCCCCCTCGTGAGTCGGGCCTTGAATCAACTGGGTCAGGCCCATGGCCCCCATGGATGCCATGAATTCCTGGGCCAAACCTGACGCCCCCCCCCAGGGAGGGCAGATTAAAATCACCCAGGACAATAAGCCCTGGAAGATCCACCGCCACCCCCGAGAGGACGCTGAGAAACCCAGGCAGGGTTGCTGTCACACAGCTGGGGGAAAGGTATGTCAGCAGCAAACCCACCCAACCACCAGGCCCCCACCTCAGGAGGAGGGTCTCACTTCCGCCTATCTCAGGAACAGCGACCTCCCTTGGAGTCAGGGTCTCCCGAATAACCACAGCTACTCCACCACCCCTCCCCTGAGCCAGTGACCGGTGCAGAATCCGAAAACCTAGGGGGCATAGATCGACCAGAGGAACTCCTCCCTCCGGCCCCAACCAGGTCTCGGTGATGCAGGCCAGGTCCGCATATATGGACATATATTCACATAGTTAGTAGGAGCCAAGTTTAATACTGGGGAAACATTATCATCTCTGGACCCAAACAATGGCAGCTGTATCATCAAGAATTGGCACATTTACAACGTGAAGCTTGTTTTGCTATCTAGATAGTTTAAACCAGAGGTCTCCAACCTTGGCAACTTTAAGCCTGGCGGACTTCAGCTCCCAGAATTCCCCAGCCAGTTGGCTGGGGAATTCTGGGAGTTGAAGTCTGCCAGGCTTAAAGTTGCCAAGGTTGGAGACCTCTGGTTTAAATGGTTCAATACAGTCAAATATAGAAATATGAATCAAATATTAAAAATAACTATACATTACCATTCTGGTCAGAAACAGTTGATGCTGTATGGGCAGTATATTATGCTCCAGACTTAAATCCTTCACCATTCATCATGCTTTCTGGATTTCATAGCAATGTATCCAGAAAAAAGATTTATACCCACAACTAGTTCACACAACACTTCACGTACAAAAGAGCTTTAGTTAGTGTATGAGCCCAGCTAATAGTTTGTAAACTTGATTTTGTTACCTGGCATGTTATGCAAATCCAAATGGCATTTAATTTAATAGACTTCTTACTAGACTTCAAGTTATGAAGGACCTATGAGCTCAGTAATCTACACCCACACATCTCAATGGTTTTTCTTGTTGCTAGGAAACAGTCCGATTGTCAACTGTCTGACTAAAAATAGATGGTGTGATAAAATAATTTGTCTTAATCGTAACTCCCTTAATATGTTATTTTTTTGTGTCAGCTATCTGAGTTCTGATTAAGCCATCATTAGCATACAAATGAGAAGTTCATGACAGGAGAACTGCACAAACTGTCTCAACCATGAGCAGCATTGTCTAAAAGGCCAAATTAAAACCATAAATACAGCCACTAACACAGTTCAGGGAGAAACAGAGTTAGTTCTGACTTGCCTGCATCTCCAGGGGAATGATTCATTGCTTATACTTCTCTCTAGACATCTCTTTTCCTTTTTCACAATCTGGCTCCATTTCTGAAACTGGATTTTGCCAGTAGGTGAGTGGAATGTTCCTATATCTAGACTTTTAGCAAACTTGTTTGTCTTCTGAAAGAATAGGCCTCCTAAGAATAAGTCTTCTGCTTCCTCCATTGCGTCTCTTCTCCCCCTTCCCCCAAATTAATTTATCTGAGTTAATAGACTGCAACCCCTCACATCATTCTTAGCAGCCTATGTAAAGTTGTTTTGTCTCTTTCTTAAAACACTCAGTGTCCTGTTTCCAAACGCCAGATACAATGATTTAACAATGCTAATGGATTGGGTTATGCTGAGAGGAGACATCCATTCCACCAGCTTCCAATCAATTTTATCTATGTTTATCCTTCTGGAAGTAATTCAGAGGCTCAATTCATTCAAGAGAGCCACTTGGCACAAGTCCCATGATTATCAAGATATGGATGACAAATCATTAACATACTGCAGATCCCTCCTTACTGAATGAAGGCACATCTTTCCTAGGCTTTCAGAAAGATGTCAACATTTTCTACTTTATGGAATACGTGTGTATGTGAATGTGGCAATGGGGAGTAAGCAATTCAGCTATTCTTAAGCCATTAAATGGCTTCTATAAGATGGCTGGGCCCAGTTTTTAAAAAGTGCAGTTCTCAGTTGCATATTGCTTCATATGTGAGTGTGTATGTGTGAGTAAGTGGGTAAGTAGATCTCTGTGTCTATAAAATCAGCCAAATCATTCCACTGCAGGATGAAGCCTCTTAATTGAAATTGCAGATGATGATGACGATGACGACAACAACAACAACAACAACAACACTGTTGGCATTGACCAAAATCCCATCAGTCAATTGCAGAAGGTAGCTTTGCTTGGAACAGCTTACATCCTGCAATGATACCTTTAACACCATCAAACAACATCGGCTTTTCCCAAATCAAAAGATTTGATTGGTGAATAAAAATGACAAATCTAGTCTAAATATTTGGACAGTCTAAATATCCGGCCAGTCTAAACATCTGTCCCAAAGCTCCATGCTTGTTTCAACTCATTCCAAATCAGAGGTGTTAACTAGTTGCTTTGGCATAGTTCATGCAAATCCATTACTACATTTTTCCTTAGAAAAAGACAGACACCCAAGAGTAGGGCCAGACTGTTCAATCAGACATTCACACTGCCTGCATCCCTAGAAGCAACCACTTCTTCAGCCAGAGGCTTCAGCCAGAGGCACACTGCTACAGCTCAGAAATAAAGCTAGACTGAGTTCCCTATTAAGCCAGATCCATTTCAACAGGCTGAATAAACTAGAGGAACTGAAGCAAACTAAAGCTATCTGGAGTTTGAAGCAGAAGGTGCAGAGATAGAATGGGATGGAGGCCACATTTTAGGAGAGGCAGGGTGGCTAAGGAAGCAGCAGGTGCAAAAAAAAAGAACCACTTAAAATGTTTGGTCTTGCTTAGAAGATGACCTTGGAAAAACTAGGCAACAGCAATTAAAAAATAGGAGTAGGACAGAAAGAAAGCATTAGAAAGAAACTCAGCTAGCTCTGCCTTAATTATTTTGAGCATAAGAAGGAGGGTAGGAAGAATTTTGTCAGGCTTTCAAGATTCATTTACTGTAGCCCATGTTGGGTGTTCAAAAACCACAATTATTCTGTGAACCATAGTTAAGAATGTTGATATGCCCGGATTACTAATTACTTTGAGATCTCTTGTTTTGAAGACTAGAATGTTGAACCCTCAACAGTACTTGTTGTCTAATTTTGATATCACCCTTGCTCCAGACAAACTCCAGTTAGAACTTGTAACAGAATGTTACTTCAAAATTATCAGTGTTATAATAATTATTCCTATATTATTGTCTCACCCACCCTATTCTTTCACTTTCTCATACACATCTGTCATCTCAGAAAGAAGGGATACCATTTTTTCAAAGTCTACTGGGAATTTCATAGTACAGGGGTATCAAACTCAATTTCATTAAGGGCCACATCAGGGTTGTGTTTGACCTTGGGGGCCCAGGATGGGTGGGGCCAGGGTAGGCATGGCCAACTCAACATCATTTGTGTCAGGGGCACCTGTGGTGGCCTGAGCACTTTGCTAGTGAAAATGGGCTCCCAAGCTCTGTTTTCGGCTGCGACGGCCTCCTGCAATCCACTGCCAGCAAAAATGAGCTCCGTTTTCACTGGCAGAGGCACCATGGGCCAGTCCTTCGCTGTTTCCAGGGCAGCCCCGCAGGCCAGATCTAAGCACCCCACGGCCTTGAGTTTTACACTCCTAACACAGAACATCCATTCATCAATGCATTGTTTCCTGAGCTTTTATCTTCTACTGATGGACATAAAACATCCTGGGATGATGGTAAGGTACCTGTGTAACTTCATGGCAAATGAGCAACTAGATCAGTGTTTCTCAACCTTGACAACTTTAAGATGTGTGGACTTTAACTCCCAGAATTCTACAGCCAACCATGCTGGAATTCTGGAAGTTGAAGTCCATTCATCTGCTAAGGTTGAGAAATACTAAGCTAGAATAATATCTAAATTAGCCTTCATCCTTCTGAAGCCTTCCAGACGTCTTGTGACCCAAAATTCTCTAGCCACCATGATCAGAAAAAGTAGAAAACTGGGGGAATCTGAATTTCTTCAGCACATATTTCTTTAAATGCAGCCTTGCAGTTTCCCAAAATACATGCTAAATGCTCAGAATATGCTGAAACAGGAACTTTGGTTTCCTATAAATTTAGAATATGTTATTTTCTCGTGCAAGGATGGATGGGTTCTATTTCAAATGTTAAGGATCCCTTTTCATTTTAGAAAACTTCCCAGTCCTGGTGTTTTTGGGTGGGTAGATGGTAGAGGCCCAGTTATGAGGCTAGCTACAGTATAGATAAATTATTTTAAAATTCACCTTCCAGTTATTTAATTTTTATTGCTTCAAAAGTCTCCTTGGTTAGAGTGACCCTTAAAGGGACATTTTTCCAAAAGATGTGGTAGGAAGGGAAATAGATCCCTGTAATTTGTGTTTCCTTCTCTGATTCCAAATTCCAATGATAATTTTCAGTGAAACTTTTACAGCTGAGTTGGGAGTTGGAAGCAGCCCATCCTAGTTATTTGTTTTGGGGTTCACTGATTGTTGCTGTAATTATTATTTCATTCCACCTAAAATATGAGTTGTCTTCAAAATTCAAGCAAATTTCCCTTTCCTGTTGAGAGCCCATCTCCTTCCAAAAAAATTTGGATGGTAATATTCTTGCAAGAAATCCAGCTTCTTAGAGAAATAAGACATTAATTGTTTGCATTATATGGTAATAGAAATCAACATAATTGTAGACAAAAGTCTTTTTTTTGGAAAAGGGAAAACAAATTTAATTTCTGCATAGAATGCAGCTTCTATTTCCCCTTTTTTTCCTAAACAGGTTTTCTAAGATAGAAAAGGAGAAACCATGCAATCTAACTTGCCTCTCCCCTTCTCCCCTAAAATCCTTTTGGACATTTTAGGTCAGTAGAAAAAATTAGAAATGGATTTAACTTACACAAACTCTTAATTTTTATGAGGAAAATTAAAAGCATCAGTACAGTAAGTTATTAAGTACTTGTTGCCTGGCACTCGCATGGCTAGACTGAAATTGTTGTGTTCAGAGTATTGTTGAAACCCAGTAAATACTTTGCCATGTTGTGTGAACCAGGCCTTTGTATTAATCCATAATTCATTCTTCTTTCCTTGGATGTAGCCTGTTGTATGAACATAGCAACGATGCCTTGTTAATCCTGGTTTGTGATGTAACACTGTGTGAACCTAGTTTCAAAGGGCGGGGGCAGGAATTCTTTACTTTAAATTGGTCCTTTTGGAGTATTTAGTCTGTTGGACTTGATAATTTCAAAAACATCCCTACTTTATTTTTAATATTATTAAACTTCAAAAAAAATTGCAATACTTATTTTTCTGGGGAAAAAAAACTCGAGCAAGATTCGAACAACTTGATACAATGGTTAGATTTGGGAGACTCCATTCTATCCCATACAATGAACGTGCATGTATCTGTGGAGATCTGACTCATATATTATTCAATTGCTGTAGGGGGTGAGAGATAAGTACCTTGATCCACATATTAAACATATGGCCCTGTGGGAGGCCCATATTAAAACAACATACCTCATGTGTGGCCAGAATATGAAAATGACATTTAATACAGCATAATTTCTAACTAAAATGGTCTGACTGAGATTGGCATTTGTGGGCCTGATTGGGGTGGATTGCAGGGGTGATATAGAAATATAATTTTATGTCATTTTATTCTATTTTACATATTTATGTATTAAATTATTGTATTTTATCCTATAACTATTGTATTTTACCCAACTCTCATTTTAAATTGTTTGTTTGGAATTTTATTGGTAATATGTGTTTGAACCTGTACATTGATATGGTCTATATAGGCTAATCAATATATATAGCTGAGCTTGCTTGTTTTCTTGCAGATGTTTCATTACCTTAACTAGGTAACATCATCAGTGCTAGTAAGGAGTGCTATTTTCTGTCAGTTTATATTCTGGTGATTTGACTGTCCATGTGGGTGGCAAGTCACCAGAATATAAACTGACAGCAAACAGCACTCCTTGCTAGAACTGATGATGTTACCTACTTAGGGCAATGAAATGTTTGCAAGAAAACAAGCAAGTCCAGAGAGCACAAGAGTTCCTCATTTCAACCCTGAATTACAAATATTCTCCTTTAAAGTTCTTATTGATTATAAAAATGGCTTTTCTTATTTTAGGCCCTGAAACTTCAACATAACTCCTGTAAATGCCAGTGTGGCATAAAAGAATCACATCTTCCACACACCTTCATACTTCTTTCATTATTTCAGATTCTTTAAGGTTACTACATGGGGAATTAGTAAATTACAAAGAAAAAGTTGGCCCCATGCAAACTTTTATTTACCAGAATAACTAATATCCAAAGGCAGGTTCTTGGTAAGTCATATTGGAAGGTGGTTGCACATTTCATTGAAATAGTGTCTTTCTTCCAGACAAAAGTTATGGCAAGAAGTATCATGGTAGAATGAAAGGAGATGATGAAGGACAACCATCCCACTAGTCTTATGATTAGATGTTTTAAGTCTCTGGCTATCATGGAAACCCTTCTATGAGAATTATGTATTCTCAACATATCAAAGGTTGAGTATTCCTGGTTTAATAGCTCCTTGAGATATATCTTACTTTTTATTTAATTTCAATTATTTTGTTTGTATCTTCCATGTTTTGTGTCATTTTTTTTAAAGTCATTTAGAGAAAATGACAATAAAAGCACAGAGATCAGGATCAGATGATGATGATGATGTACAAAGATCAAGGTAACATCTTCAACTTGATACTCTTCAGCTGTTGGGGGACTACATTCCAAAATGGTCCAGCAATTGTAGCTCTTGGTCATGTTGTCTGGGAATATTCTTTAACTCTGGAGAACACAGACTGACTCTGCTCACAGAGAATGCTGAACCAAATGCCTGAACAGATTTTGCAATCAGCTTTTAAGACTGAGAATGCAACTCCAACTAGGATATTTGGAGGTTTTTAGCCAAAGCAGACTAAACAGCTGTTTTCAAGAAAGATAACCTGAATTACCTGATGTTCAGGATAGTGTTCAGTGGATTGGATGTATGACCTTAAACATATATTTTCTCTCTGCTCCAGGGCACCATGTCAACTGTACATTGAATTAGGGAGGAAACTTTGAACTGCTTGAAACAATTGGTTTATGGAGCACCTTGATTTGGCAGCTGTATAAATGTTTATTAGATTATTCAGATGACCCAAATGTAGACCTATAAGAAAATAACCTACTGTAATGGCTGGAGATGGAGCAGGTAGCTTGGAGCCTGGAGCTTTCCAGGTATTTTGAATTCTCATGCCTAATGTCTGCGGCCACCAAAAATAGGATATAAAATGGAAACTTAAAACCTTGAAAGTTGCCCTCCACCCTCTTATACCAAAGAAGATCAAGATGGGATAAACTTGAGCTTCTTTTTCACATCCTTTAGTTTTCCCAAGGTCAAGCTGATGTTTATTTAATCATTCTTACATTCTCTTCTCAAGCTCATTTCTGATGAAGATTAAACCTCAAAACATGAAAAAGGGCCAGTATGAATATCCCTGGGCTGCACAGAATTTTGTAACAGTTTAAGATCACCTCCAGGTCTGTCACTGGGTCAACAAGCAGAGTCAATCACTTTCTCCTGAGCCATATGACATCATAACACACCCACCTTTTATCTTGAACTGCTTTGGCTGGGCAGAACCTCTGGACCATCATTAATGGGAATTTTGGCTTCTCAATGTCTTCTAGCTTTTTTCTCTGAACATTAACATTGGTCTTTTCAAAAAGGAATGAAGACCACTGCAGGTTGGTTTCCAAATACTTCTAAAGTTTGGTGTGGAATTTGGTGTGGAAGTGCCATTAGAATGAAGCCAAGAATTATGAAAACCCAAATTCAACTCTCCATGAAGCTTACTAAATAACCTTGAGTTATAATGACTGTTTATCACTTATCCTGTAGGATTTCTACCAGCGCCCTGTGGGAATGTTTGAACTGTGTGCAGAATAGTTGTAATGAACCAACTCATGAGAATTTTATAGGAGACAGCTCAATTCTATAACTCTAAGAGTAATCTTCAGAAGCAAATGGAAGTATATGTGGCCAAACTGTTCAATTTTTTTAAAGATTTTTATTTTTTAAGACAAACAAGTACAGACAAAACATAAAAAACATAAAACCATCTTCCATTTTATATACATACCATGTGTCAGTTGGTTACAAATCTTTTGTGCTATCCTTTCATAGTCATCACTCACAGTTTATATAGATTCTCATATTGTCAATCTAACATATGCTTATATATTTATCAGTTATTAATCATTCATGATGGAATAAATAGTTTATTAATCATAAACTATTTATTCCATCATTTATGCAAGATATTCTCAATTTTGTTATAAAATTTCTATTACACTTTCATCCAATGGTTATAAATATTGGTTACAATATTTATATTGTATTTTATCTCAATCTATTATACTTCTATTATAAGATTTCTTAATGTATTACATTACCATTTCTTTTTATCCAACCATTGATAAAACAAATCCCATATCATATAAAATTGTTTATCTTCTTGATCTCTAATTTCAAATGTTAATTTACTCATATCAGCACAGTCCATAATTTTCTTAATAACTTCCTCCTGAATAGGTATTTTTTCATTTTTCCAATTCTTAGCAAATACAATCCTAGCCGCTGTCAACACATTTATAATCAAATATTTCAATTCTTTATTGTACATTTCCAGTATAATTCCCAATAAAAATATCTCTGGTTTAAAGTCTATATGTTGTTTTATCATTTTTTCCAACCACGTGTGGATTTTAGTCCAATATCTTTTTGCATCCGAACACGTCCACCACATATGGTAATATGAGCCAGGTGTCTGATAACATTTATCCGATTTATTCTTAAACATTCTCGCAATTCTCGTCGGGGGTAAGTGCCACCTGTAAAATATCTTATATAGATTTTCTTATAAGCAGTTGACATTGTCATTTTATAATTTTGAGACCATAATTTTTGCCATTTCTCTAAATCAATCCCATATCCAAAATTTTTCCCCCAAGCAATCATCGTTTCTTTAACTTGCTCCTCCTCCAATTTAAATTATAATAAATGTCCATAAAGTTTTTTAACTACATTTTCATCAGTACCTATCAAAATTTTATCTAAGTCAGTCAACTTATCATAAACACCTTCTAATTTAATATCTTCATCAAATCTAGATTGTATTTGCAAATATGAAAACCAATTCATTTTTATACCTTGTTCCTCCAGCACTTGCATAGATTTAAGTTCACCCTTTTCATTTAGTATCTCACCATATCTAACTGTTTGTTCCTTTCTATATATTATTGGATAGGAAAAAGCTTCAATAGTAGATATCCATAATGGAATTTTTAAGTAATATTGCTTTTTTATCTTCTCCCAATTTAAAAACAAAGCCCTAATGTCTTCTGAAGTACCCTTGTGTTTTGGTTCCCTTATACCAAAGAAAAGCATGCCATCCCAACAGCAGGTCATGTTCTTCTAGAGTCAATAGTCTACTGTTCCTTAATGTTATCCATTCCTTTACCCACATCAAATTTGCTGCCTGATAATATAGTTCCCAGTTGGGCAAAGCGAACCCTCCTCTTATTCTTGCATCTTGTAACAGTTTAAGTTTTATTCTCGCTTTCTTGCCCTGCCAAATATATTTCAACACAATTTTATTGAGATCTTCAAAAAACTCTTTCCCTAATCTAATTGGAATTGTCTGGAATAAATATAAAATTCTAGGCAATACATTCATCTTAATTGTTGATATGCTCCCAATCAATGATAATTGTAAATTTTCCCATTTTACCAAGTCTGTTGCAATCTGCTGTTTGAGTTTAAGATAATTATCCTCTTTTAGTGTACTACATCTTGATGTAACATATATCCCTAAGTATTTAACCTTATTCGTGACCTGAATTTCTAAGACTTCTTCCAACTCTTTCTTTCGTCTTGCTAACATATTCTTTGTTAATATCTTTGTTTTATCCTTATTAATTTTCAAGCCTGCTACCTTTCCATACTCTTCTATCCTTTCTATTAATTTAGGTGCTGTTTCTAATGGATCCTCTAATATAAATACCAGGTCATCTGCAAAAGCTTGCAATTTATACTCTTCCTTTTTAATTTTCATTCCTTTTATTTCTTTGTCTTCTCTAATATTCCTATTCAACACTTCTAGTGTTGTTCAATTCTGAGGTTACTTTTTAACAGCTTGCATTGTTATTCAGGTTGCTGGTTAGCATAGTCAACTCCATAGATATAAGGGGTTGTAGCATCTACCCTGGCCTCTATACATTCGCCTGGAAAGGAATACGGAGGCTTATGAAAGTAGACGTAAACTGTAATAATGTGTCATGCTCATTTGTATATACAGAAGAATCTGTGCTGAGTTGAGCAAAGAGCATGGATCGCAATTGCCATCTGTTTCTACACTGCAGAGCATTTCAAGATCTTTACTGGCAGAACCAAAGAGTGTATCTTACTCATTGTTGATAAAAAAACAAATGAACAAAATAGGAAATCCATTAGAAGAAATATGCAGTATGTGGAAAAGAATGTATAATGAGTACTATGTTTATAAAACATACATATTAAATGTCCCAAAGGTGCTTTTTTTGAAAAGTCAACTGAGCTTTCTTGATTTTTTTTTCCTTTGAAATGTTTTGCTTCTCATCCAAGAAGCTTCTTCAGTTCTGAAGTTCAGTTTGGTTCTTGGATGAAAAGTGAAACATTTTTTTAAAAATGCAAGCCAAGAATGTCCTGTTGTTTTAGAAAAAGCACCTTTAGGACAACCATGACCTGGATGATTGAGAATATTTATATATATGCATACTATTTATATTATTTATAATATTTAAATATATATAAATATAATATATAAATATATTATTTATAAATATTTATAGTATTTATATATATACACAATGTTTATATGTATACACACACACACACACACATTAGATGCATATGGAAGTTCTGTATTTCAGGGGAAAAGTAAGGTAAAGGGTCAATTCCAATCCTAATAATTTCATGGGCATAGAGCTTTCCTGACAGCAGTACAGAAGTATTTGGCCATTGCAACCTTCTGAAACATATTTTGAACTTTCTGCCTGGCATTTCCAAGTGATCTCCCACCCAGATAGTAATACAAAAAGAAATATGGTACACATGTGCATGTATGAACTAGACATAGAAGACCTCTACATATAGCTTTGACAATGGATCTCAATGGAAGGTGATGCAATAAAGGAAATTGAATGGCATGTTAAATGTGGTTGACAGGCATTCAGCAAGCTAAGCATAATTTTCAAGAATAACCTCCCCTTATGCCTGAAAAGTTTTCGATCAGCGTACGCTACCTTGCTCTAACATGCCGGTGAAACATGGACACTAACCTCATAATTGAAAAATGTCTATGGAGATTCTCAATCATCCAGGTCATGGTTGTCCCAACGGTGCTTTTTCAAGAGACGACTGGACTTTCTGGTTTTATTTTGAAGATATTTTGCTTCTCATCCAAGAAGCTTTTTCAGCTCTGACTGGATCCATCCCCACCATCTAGTCAGAGCTGAAGAAGCTACTTGGATGAGAAGCGAAATGTCTTCAAAGAAAAACCAGAAAGCCCAGTTGCCTCTTGAAAAAGCACCGTTGGGGCTCACAATTGATACAAAAGCTACGAGTGGCACAAAGAGCCATGGAAAGATACATGCTCAGCATCACAAGGCAAGATAGAAAGACCTGTACATGGATTAAAGAACAGACATAAGTATACGATATCATCAAAAGAGTACAAGAATTGAAATGGAAATGGGCTGGTCACATAGCAAGTAGAACAGATGGCAGGTAGACCAAAGCAGTCATGGAGTGGGTCCCACTCGATAAAAAGCATCCATGAAAGAGATCTAAAACAAGATGGATCGACCACATCAGCAAGTATCGTGGGCCAAACTGGCAAAAGGAAGCTCACGACAGTATTGGTTGGAAACATGCAGAAGGGGCCTTTGCCCTGCAATGGATAGACAATGGCTAAAATAATGATGTATTAAGAGCATTGGGTCTTAAACCAATTAAGAAAAGAAAGGAACTGGGATAATGACCTTTGAATGCAGACATTGCAAGAACCTGTTATTTTTCAGCACTTTGGTCTTCCAGCTGACATGTGACATCACTGGTAAATTCCGAGCCTGACTTCTGAATGAATGTTTAAGAACTTTAAAGTCAGTGATTACTCTACTCATTTCGTTTTTAATGAAGATTAAATAAACATGGGTGGGCAGGGCAGGAAAGGATTACATTTAAGCACTTGCTGGCAACAAGAGTCCTTTGTCTAGCATTATTTCTAGCTTTAACACATGCCCATGTTGGAACTGTGGCAGAGACACTTGCAAAACTATTTGAAGCAAAAAATACCATCCTGGTAAAATTGTTGAGGGGGGTGTGTGTCCTTTTTCCAACCAGGAAAAAGTCTATTTTGAGATCACCTTGACAATGTGCTGTTGTAGTACTTTTGTAGCAAGTACTGCAACTTCTGTTAGAACTTGCAGTAATTCTTCAGGATCCATTGCAAGGATAATCATACTGCTGTGAGTAATTTCTAAGTTGATGTCTAGCAGACTTTCACATCCTGGATTACAGCATCTGCCTGTTCTTAGGATTGACTTGCATCACTTCCCTTTTTTTCTGCTTGCGTGTTATAAGTCTATTCCTTCTCCTCCTTCAGTAGAGTTTTTTTTGCGATAGGGAAACTCTTTTAAAGGCTGCAGCTCAGTTCTTAGTGAGAGGCAGCCAAATGTTCCCTTTGCAGCTGCTTCAAATTGAAGCATGTGGGAGGCCATGGTAAGCTCAGCTCCTCAGGCCCGTGGGTGGCTGGTTATTCTTACGATGTTTACAATTTAGCACAATAATAAAACAGCTGCTGCAGGTGGTGAATTGCCAAACACCGTAGAATCATAACAGAGATTTAAGCATGGCCTACAATCGACGTGGAGAATATTTGATCCTGCAGAACGTAATGAATGATAAATCCCATTATCTTTCATCTATGATCATGGGGCTGCTATGAACTCTCATTTGGCAATCCCACAGGCTCATTATTCCTGAGCTTAGAGAACCAACCATGTATAGGTATCTATCTATCTATCTATCTATCTATCTATCTATCTATCTATCTATCTATCTGATTTATTTGATTTGTCAATCACTTACAAGATAATAGATATAAGTATAAAAATGAGTAAGAATACAGGAAATAAGTACGAATAAATGGGGACAATAGGACAGGGACTGGAGGCACGATGGTGCACTTATGCACGCCCCTTACAGACCTCTTAGGAATGGGGTGAGGTCAATAGTGGTTAGTTTGAGGTTAAAGGAGTGGGAGTTTGAGGATGTAACAACAGAATTAGGTAGTGCATTCCAGGCATTGACCACTCTCTTGCTGAAGTCGTACTTTCTGCAATCAAGTTTGAAGCAGTTTACATTGAGTTTGTATCTGTTGTGTGCTCTTGTATTGTTGCGGTTGAAGCTGAAGTAGTCATTGACTGGTAGGACATTGTAGCAGATAATTTTGTGTGCTATGCTTAAGTTTAACGGTAGGCGGCGTAGTTCAAGGCTGTCCAAGCCCAAAATCTCAAGCCTGGTGATATAGGGTATTCTGTTGCGAGCAGAGGAGTGTAGTACTCTTCTCGTGAAAGACTTCTGGACTCGGTCAATTGTATTAATGTCTGATATACAGTGTGGATTCCAGACTGATGAACTGTATTCGAGTATTGGTCTGGCAAAAGTTTTGTATGCTCTAGTTAGCAATTCGATATTTCCGGAGGAGAAGCTTCGTAAGATTAGATTTACAATTCTTAATACCTTTTTGGCAATGCTGTTACAGTGAGCTCTGGCGCTTAAGTCATTTGATATGAGAACTCCAAGGTCCTTGACAGAGTGAGGATCATCAACAAGGTCATATCCGCCTAGTTTATATTTGGTGTACTGATTTTTTTTTACCAGTGTGTAGGACAGAGCATTTGTTGGTCAAGATTTGGAGTTGCCAGATGTTTGGCCATTCAGACACATAATCGAGATCTTTTTGAAGGATAGTAGCATTGTCAGGGCCAATCCTAATATTAGCCACACACACAAAAAAGGAACATATTGGATGGCAAATTGGAAAAAGCTGATAGAATCTACCCAATCTCCTGCCCAGAATGATTGCTTCATTGTACTGAATATGTCAGGCTTTTTTTTACCACAATTGACAAGTCCTTTAACATCACTGCAAGGGCCACCTGTGAATTGGCTGTGGCTCCTGTGTGCAAATGCAACTGCCAAAGTGAGCTCACAATCTGTTGCTTTCAAAACTCCATCAAAGCAACATGGACAGGGCACTAAGTAGCATTCCTTATAGATAAGATAACTTTATTGTCATTTTTTTTACTGCGAGCACACCAGCCCACATTAAAAATGAAATTATGTTGCCTGCTTTCAAGAGAAAGTGTATATCTACCCAAACACATACATAACACACATATACACATGCTATATACATACATAAATATATACCTGCACCATTCATATATACATATTAATATACACATGTCTATTAATCACTGTCCATTTTGAATACATAGCGGAAAGAGATAACTTGAGAGTTCACCAGCTTGATGCTATATGGAACAAACTGAATCTAGATGTTCTGAATCTAGATCAGGGATGTCAAACTCATGGCCCATGGGTTGGATGCATCATGTGCTGGCCACACCCACCTCTGTTTTAGCAAAGAGGATAAAAGTCATGATACGTCCCGTGATGACAATGTGACTATGTGAGTTTGACACACCTGATCTAGATGTTCTGCTTTGGATACCACGAAGCCTCCTCCCAGAAGGTAACAAGGAAAACAGGTCAGGAAGATGATGTGTAGTGTCCCAGATAATCCTGCAGACTCTACTATTCCTACTGTTGTGGAGAGGGGAGTGCACAAGGGAGAATAAAAAATCTCAGATGGTGATTCCTGTGATCCGAGGACAACCTGGTGGCCTTCAAAATCCATTATAACTGTGTTCTTCTAGGAGCCTTCTGGAAGTTGTCATTGCAAACGCATGAGACCAATAATGTAGTATCCCACGTTACAATGAACTAGCATAATTTGGAGGGGAGCTATCCCTCTCATACAGGGATGTGATTCAACCGGTATAACTCACTGGGTAGGTGAGCACGCGCACTTTGCGCACGCGCAGAGCATTTGTTATACTGACCTTCTCCAACAATCTCTGTGTGTAAAAGAGCTGACACGCGGCAATCCACTGTGCCACACGAATCAGCTGAGCTTGAAAACCAGGACATAAAGCACAGACTAGAGCCGGGGCAAGCACGTGATCATTGGAGTGAACAGCTGATCATCGGAGTGAACGGTTCACTCACAGCTGATCCTCGGAGCTATCAGTTCGCCCGAACCAGGTCGAACCAGTAGAATCCCACCCCTGCTCTCATATGAATATACAAATCTACCATGATGGCCAGTGAAGACCTGCAGAGTGCTTTGCTCTCACCAGTGACTCACAGCCACAGATGGGAATGTATCTTGGTGTGTTTGATCATTCAGGCCTTATTTTTAAAATCAGAATTACAGAGAGGTTTCCAATCAATTTGCTGAACTTTGTATATCACCATTGTGGTATGAAATATTTGGTGAACCAGACTGGGCAAATGAAAACAGACTTCTGGTCTAAAGATAGAAAAGAGGAAGGAAGGTTCTGCATCTCCAAATTGCAGATAACCAACACAGCAGTTCATGTGAGCTGACACCTGCTCTGTAAGTCATGGGCTGCAAACTTGAGATCTTTGCTCCTTCTAAGATAGCAATGGGATAGTTATGTCTAATGCAGTTGGCTTTGAAGTTTTTGAGGGGGGTTATGCTGCTGAGCATCTTTGGTTTAATCCTCAAGGTAACCATATCCCTTGTAGCTCTTATTGATATAATAATACTTTGCCAACACTCTGGTGCTTCAAGGATAGTCCTGGTAGAAACAGATGATTCATCAAGGGCAAGAGAAAGTAGAGCAATTATGTGGCTCACAATACAGGGCTGTAGGGAATTCTTCTCCCTGCTCCTCTAATGAATAACATCTCATTTGGATCTTGTTTTTATTTGTTAAGGATTCCTCCTTCTTAAAAAAAAAACCCTACACACTAATTGTCTTTAATTACCTTGCCATATACTTTGAGATGCTTTTAGTTGTTTTAATTGTTATCTTTAGAAATCTATTAGTAGTGCCTGAACATATGGGAGGGATTGGCAGCCCTTTCAGCTGGTGATTACCATCGAGAAAATTTACATATCAGAGATTATATATAATAATGTAGCCTTTTTCTTTAAATAAAAGCAATTGTAAAATGTTCGAAATTGTAGCCATTGATATTCCCACCCTGAGATGTCAGTATTATGAAGACAAATAATGAAAAACAGGTGAGCTCAGGTTGATGATTTTGATTCAGGGCCTATTTTGTTCAACAAAGCCAGGAAAGGTTGATTGATATTCCATTAGCACAGGGGTATTCAAACTTGACAGTTTTAAGACTTGTGGACTTCAACTCCCAGAATTCCTCCTCCAGTCATGTTAGCTCAGGAATTCTGGGAGTTGAAGTCCACAAGTCTTAAACTTGCCAAGTTTGAAGACCCTTGCATTAGCAGAAGCTAATCATTAAAGGAAGCATTCATGAAAGTTGGAACTATTTTTGAAATGGCTTACATATCCTTATCTAAAGAAGATGATTGGTTTTTCAGTTGATGCCTAGGTGGAGTAAGTGATAAGGGATCCTCCATTTCAAAGGAAGAGGCAGAGAAAAGTGAACCAAGGAGTTCTTGATTGCATTAGCCAGAATTGAGGATGCAATCTTGGAAAAAATGCTGGAATTGTTCTCCTGGGATCTTTGTCCTGAAAGAGTATCATTGTTTCCCCACTGTCTGTATGCTTGTTCATAACACATTTTCTCATCCCAAGAAAATCATCCTGCCCTTGAAACTATTCACTGCTCAGGAATGTGAGGAATAACACTCTTAATTGTAATAATAGTTATGTGGCAATCCTGTTTCATGTGTGTTTCCTTACTATAATCATTGAAATAACTAAATAAGACTTTTCCAGCATGGAATGCAGAGGTGGTATTCAGCAGGTTCTGACCAGTTATGGAGAACCAGTAGTGGAAATTTTGAGTAGTTTGGAAAATTGGCAAATACCACCTCTGACTGGGCCTGCTGCTATCTATTCTCTGCCTCCCAAGTCCCAGCTGATTGGCTGGGTCTTCTTTTGTTGCCCTGCACAGGAGAACGGAGCTGGAAAGCAAGTTAGTGGGGTGGGGAGGGAATGAGGATTTTGCAGTAACCTTCCCCAGGAGTGGGGAGGGAATGGGGATTTTACAGTTTCCTTCCCCTGCTTTGCCCACCAAGCCACGCCCAGCAAGCCATGCCCACAGAACAGGTAGTAAAATTTTTTGAATCCCACCACTGATGGAATCCCCAGATATCTTAGACCAGGGCTCTCCAAACTTGGCAATTTTAAGGCTTGTGGACTTCATCTATGGTGGGCTGAGGAATTCTGGGAGTTGAAGTCCACAAGTCTTAAAGTTGCCAAGTTTGAAGACCCATGTGTTAAGACTGTAACTCCCAGTATTCCAAGTTTTGTTAAAGTGGATAGTTAAGCAATTATCAATCTTACATGTGTAAAATTGCAGCTCTTGTCATTGTGGATACCAGAAGTACTTCTCAACTCTGGTCATTTTAAGATGTGTGAACTTCATGTTGTCTAGGAATTCTGGCAGTTGAAGTTCACACATCTTAAGGTGGCCAAGGTTGAGAAACACTGGTCTATGCTATCCTTGGCCCGAGATTTTTGCATGGTATAATACAAATTGCAAAAAAAAAACCTATATAAATGGATGGAATCTCATGGAACTTTTTTTTTAGATTTCCACTCACAAGCATTTCTTATTGCTGTGAAAATGAATGGATGCTACTATTAAATATCAATTTTAATTATACTCAAAGGTTAATAAACTGTTCACAAAGGAAGTGTAATTAAAAGACTTGTATAAAGCAATAAAGTGATCCATGGTCTACTTCAATGTTTCTCAACCTTAGCAACTTTATGATAAGTGGGCTTCAACTCCCAGAACTCCCATGTTGGCTGAGGAATTCTGGGAGTTGAAGTCCACCCATCTTAAACTTGCCAAGATAGAGAAACACTGTTCTATAGAATTTGGGAAATGAGAAGGCCAAATCTGTTCGATTTGTTCCTTTCAAATATAAAAATAAAACATTCCTCTAACTTCCAGGACTTCTAACCCATAATTTACTTAATCAGGATTTACTCAAGCTGCTGGATTCACCTTAGTCTTTGAAGCATAAAAGAATTGCACCAGTTGGTTTCACATGTCCTGCAAGAATTTCCCTAACTACATTTGAGCCCATCCAGTTATATGAATCCTGTCACTTGCCTGCTTCTTTCTGCTCAGCCCTTCTGTTTCTGACTAGATTTCCCCAGGGTGTGTGTGTGTGTGTGTGTGTGTGTGTGTGTAAAAAATAGGGTTGGCTGGTATGTGGCTAACTTCAGCCAATGGACCATTGTCAACTCAAATGAGTTGTTTAGTTCCCAAATAAACTGACCAATGAACTTGGGGTGTATTGGCGGGAATATCATGGGTTCATTTATGATTTGTTGGCACTGAACAAAACTCCACATTGGCGACTGGAAGAGCATCTGGCCATTAAAACAGTCTGCTAGCTCCATTCAGTTGCCCAGACTCCATCCTGCAAAGGGATGATGGGGGTCATTAAATGAAGATGATGGTTTATGATTTGCTGGCAACACCAAATCAGTTAAAAGGGCAAGGAGCTGCATTCACACAACATGCTAAACTTGGTTAGCATTAACCTTGTATTAAGTTTACACTTCTTTTGAATGCCAGGAGGCCAATTTAGCAGGTTGTACCAAACCCAGCATGGGGTGGTGGGGTTATGGCTAGTTGACAAGTCGAGGTATTCTACAAATCTAATAAACTGAAGAAATCATCCATGGGACTAATTAATTAATTAATTAATTAGCCAGCACGTTGTTTGAACGCAGGCTGGGGTGTCAGGCGGAACCCTGCCAGCGTGGATATTGAAGGGGTGGCGCGAACTCGCAACCCTGGAGTCGTTCACACAGTGGGGTCATCGCGTGTTGTGCGAACGCAGCTCCTCCTCCCGCTGCTGGTGCCGTGGTTTCGGCTCTTCTTTCCCTCCACCTCGGCGCGGAAGGAGTTAAGTTTTGGCAGGCGAAAAGACACGGTAAAAGGGGGAGTCGCCCGAAGCCGAGACAGGCAGCGCAAACATCGCGGCGCATTCCTGGGTAGCCCTCAACTGCCAGCATCTGATTAAAACCATCTCTCTCGCTGTGAGTGGCTAACTAAACAGAAGGCTGGAGTACGGCTGCGTCTATTTAAGCCGAGTTGCCGGGGCTGCGCCTTCGCCGGCTCCAGTGTGGAAGCCTCATGAGCGAAGCGGGTCGGGGGTAAGCCGGGTAAGTTGGCTGCTGAAGTAAAAGGCGCGTCTTTGGGAGCCTCGGAAAGGCGAAGCTGCAACAAGGGGTCGCGGTGGGCTGCGCGTTTGGAAACGCCAAGCTGGGTAAGGAAGGAAGGAAGGAAGGAAGGAAGGAAGGAAGGAAGGGTGGCCACTAAAGGGTCGAAGCTTGGGAGGGAAGCGTCTTCCGCGGCTCTCTCTCTCTCTTTTTTCCTCTCTCGGCCCCCAAAAGGGAATCTCCTTGTGGATCTATTCCTCCGGGCCGGTCGTCTGGGCGAAAGCGGCTGCTTGCGAAATAACGAGAATCTTTTCTGATCTCCATCCGAGCTGGCTTGCTGAGCGCCGAGTAGACGCGCATGGATTATATGCGGGCTATAAAAACCTCTACGGAGACAGATTTTTTCCCCCTCCTTACGTTTTCTAAAAGCTTTTTTTTTAATTCGTTCCCCAAAAAAATGGGGGAAGGGGGGAAGAGTGCTCTAAGACTTGTTCGAGGAATCCAGAAACCTTGCCAATCTTGGGGAGGGTGACGGTAGGAAAAAGGGAGGTAACAGAATGAATGGAAGCACATAGAGACCAACCGAGCTAGCTTTGTAAATATGGTGTTTGGTATAGGAAACTTAGCTGAGAAGATTACCTTTTCTGCATGGAAAATACCACCCTAAGTAAGAGTCCAGGATTTCAAATGGGGGGCATTGATTAAGAAAATAAGTATTGGCACAGCCTTTTTTAAAAAAAAGCCAGATGCTTGCAGCTGCTGAAAAGGAAAACTTGGAAGAGTTGTGGAATAAAGATTGCAATGAAATTTTAGAAGATTAAATTGCAAATTCCTCCGAACTGGAGGGGAGGGAAAATAGATGGTTAGGAGTTGTAGGCCTTTCCTCTTAATGTAAACCCACTTGGTTGTGTGCTAAAAGAAAGTTAAATTGAGCCCTGGTACTTTGAGTCACTGGACAATGTTCTAGACATAATAGTTTTGCCTGGAGCAGAATTTCCTCCCAGGTGTAACATTATTCCCGCAGCTCCTTCCTTGCCCAAGTGAAAACAAATAGTAACTTCCCCAAGCAGCCCAAGACGGAATGACATGGTTTTTCCAACAGCAATGGATGAATGGTGCTTTAGTCTGTGGGTAAACCAGTTATGTTGAAATTAACTTAGGCATGCCTGGCTCATCTTTTGTTACTTTTAGTAGCCTCTGAAGGGCTTGTAGGATTCTGTTTGATATGTGAGGAAGACTAAACCTTTCTTATGGTATAAAATGCATATTTAGTGTCAGCATCTGGAAGCCTTTGTCTAAAAAACCCAACACTGACCATGGCTTTGGGTGAAATAATACATAGTCTATGGTTTCAGTAAGATGTCTTGTTCCCCAGTGGAAACAAAGATTATCTGGGGATTACCGGATTAATTGTGGACAGCAAGCATATTACGAAGAAAGTGGATTTGCCAATTTATCTGCTAGTTATTTATAATCCAGCATGTTGTCTGAACGCAGGCTGGGTGTCTGCCTTCTAGAGCGGAGTCCATACCAAGTTAGCTTCATTACAAGGAAAATTGCTTTCCTCACTGGCTTTGTATTTAGGGAGCCTCTAGCACACACCCTAATGTGTATTGATGCTGGCTGCAGGGAAAGCTGCTGGTATCTTGGAAGGAAAATTGTCTCCAGCTGTATGTAGAGATCCTGAAAAGGGTTAGTTGAAGCTAGAAAAGGGAGCTAAGTATAATTTCCCTGAATGGTTTCTTGGGCTGTAGGATGCAAAATGAGAGACAGCTGACTACCCTCACAGGTGTGATAAGGAATGCAGGATATAGAGATCAAGCTGTGTTGTGGCTTCTTTTTGATGAAAATAAAATCTAAAGTAAGTAGGTTTCATGGTGTTCTGTGTATAACCTTAATTAGCTGAAATGCTTGCTATTCACTCCAACTGTTTGATGTGTAGAGTTAACAACTACCAGTCAAGGAAAATAATTTTCAGCAATGCTTTTGTGACCTATGATACAAACAATGGAATTTTTCTCTTGGACTGCATGTTCAGGAAGACCTGGAAATTGCTTTGTAAGCAGAAGATTCTGTGAGTGAAAATGTAATGTTTAACTCTGGTTAAAAATGTCTTCAGCGGGCTACTGAAGTTGGGAGCAATGTAGGATCAAGGAGTACAATGTAGATGGGAAATGTGATGGGTACACTTTTATTAGCTACTTATGAGGAAGCTTGAAGACCTTGTTAGTCTCATTAGTAAGGCAGCCCCTTACAATGGTGGTGCAAAATCTTCAGTACTCACTGCATTCTTTTCTGTCATGTAAATGTTGAGTCATCTTTTCAGTCCCAGCAAGGGGCTGTAACAGCAAATAGAGATATAGAGGATAACCAGCTTAGCCTGCTCTGTACAGCTGAGATACAGCCAGCAGGAGGGTTTATCGGAAAGCTGGTTTCAGCAAGGGTTTTTTGCAATCAAGTCTCCCAATATGATACCCTCCAGATAAGAGATTACAACTTCCTGAGGGTGCCCAGGTATGGGGAAGGCAGGTTATGGATAGTTCGAAATGTATGGATGTATGTAATGAATATATGTAAATCTGTGGGATTCTTAAAGCAATGGGGATGGTTAGTGCCAACTTCAGGTTATACCAGCCATTTGGTGTGGAGCAAATTTCCTGGTAAAGGCTATTGAATAGGCAGTTGGCATCAAATCATTGTCATGCAGGCACTTTGCTTGAATGTCTTCATTTTTTAAAGACATTATAGGGCTGTCAAACTGCGGGTGGGATGCATCACATGGTGGCCATGGCCACACCTGGTTTAGCAAAGGGGATGTGATGACATGAGTTTGACACCCCTGTTCTAACCTATCATGTTGAGAGTGCCTTCTTCAATCCCTTGGAAAACTCCTGTAATAAATTCTGAGGAATCTCTAAAATGTAGAGATTGAAACATGTTTTTCTGAAGAGTTGCTTCTATTGGAAATGATTGGGTGGCAGTTGTGATGAGGATATGATTAATTTTTTAGCTTGATATAGTTTTTTTCACAAATGTGGCCAAGCAAGGCACATGAGGGCTTTGCTGAAAGGATATTGGATTAGGAAAGAAAGTGAAGAAAGCAGATGAGTCAGTTTGCCTTCTAGTCAAATTGTGTTTGGCTACAATTTTTACAATCTGATGTTTTGGTTGTGCTGCCTGGAACTTTTGGGGACTGAAGTCTAAATCATTTGCAGGTACCTGATTGCTTATTCCTAGGTTTGTCTTATATATCAATGGCCTTAACCCATTTGTCCCGGGCCTCACTGATTTGCAATAGCACTTAGACTTATGTACTACATCACTGTGCTTACAGCTCCAAGCTTTTTACAAAGTCAGCCTATTTCCCCCAACAATCTGGGTCTTCATTTAATTGGAAGGGTGGAAAGCTGAGTCAATTTTGAGCTGCTCAGAATTGAACTCCTGGAGTGAGCAGTGAGTTTTTTTTAATTACATTTATATGCGCCCTTCTCCAAGACTCAGGGCTGCTTACAATTTTGGGATACAACCCAGTGTGCTCAGCAATAGCCTTCATTCCATTGTATATGCCTGCTTATTACTAAGCGGCATTTTTACAAGGTCAGCTAATTGCCCCCAACAATCTTGGGTCCTCAATTTACCTACCCTGAGAGGATGGAAGGCTGAGTCAACCTTGAGCCTGGTGGGATTTGAGCCTACAGTAATTGTAGACAGCTGGATCTTAAGAGCAGGCATTTACAGCCTGAGCCACCAAGGCTCAGTTAGCCTGCAGTACCATTGTGCCATCATAGCTCTGTACTATTAACCATGGTATCTTTCTGGATCAGCTCAGTGAATTGAGATGCATCATGTTGTGATGCTTTCCCCTCAATTCCATTTGCTGCTGGGGAGAGTTCTCCCACCCTAGAATTCTTCTCCCCACTTATTTTAAATATCTACAGGAAACTACTGGGGAAGGTCATTCCACCACATGGTGTGCAGTATGATTAGTACATTCAGTTTCAGTTCATTGGGATTTCTATGCCGCCTTATCTCCCAAAGGACTCAGGGTGGCTCACAACAATAAAAACAAGAATACAAAATTTAAAAAAACTATTAAATATGAGAACCCCAATTACAAACATTAAAACATTAAAAACAAACAAATCTAAAAACAATTTAAAAAACCCCCCTTCAGTCCAGGTTGGCCAATTGAAAAAGACATGTCTTCAGGTCGCGACGGAAGGATCAAAGGTCAGGAGCCATCCGAAGCTCCACGGGTAGTTGATTCCAAAGGCGGGTACACCCACAGAGAAGGCTCTCCCCCTGGGGGTCGCCAGCCGACATTGTCCAACAGCACCCTGAGGAGACCCTGTCTGTGGGAGCGCACAGGGTGATGGGAAACTGTTGCTGGCAGTAGGTGCTCCCGCAAATATCCTGGACCTAAGCCATTGATGGTTTGCCCAATGCAATGGGCCCTGCCTCCGCCCCAGTGCATGCACATGCAACTCCCCCACCCTGCCCTTTACCTGCACTGCACATGCATGTGCCTCCCAGCTGATTTTCAGCCCATTTGAGCCATTTTGGCCCTCCCGGGGGCTGAAGGGAAGCCTCTGCAGCCTTGGGAGACCAAAACATGGGCCTTCCGGAAATAGGGGAGGCCATTTTCGCCCTCTTGGAGGCTCGAGGGAAGCCTCTGCAACCCCAGGAGGTTGAAAACAGGCCCGTTTCAGCACTTCCAGTATTTCCGGAAGGCCTGTTTTTCAGCCTCCCGAGGCTGCAGAGGCTTCCCTTGAGCCTCCAGGAGGGCGAAAAACTGCCTCAAAAAATCAGCTAGGGGCGCGTGCGTGCACAGTGCAGTAAGTTTGGCTGGGGCTCACATGCTAGGTTCGCCATCACAACTATAGGTCTTTGGTTGAAGAAGACGTGTCTTTGGTGAAACTTCAGGAGTTGTGGTGACACAGTGGTTAGAATGCAGTATTGCAGGCTAGGAATTTGATCCTCACCGGCTCAAGGTTCCCTCAGCCTTCCATTCTTCCAAGGTGGGTAAAATGAGGACCCAGATTGTTAGGGGCAATAGGCAGACTTTGTAAGCTGCTTAGAGAGGGCTGTAAAAGCACTATGAAGTGGCAAGTCAAAGTGTTATTGCTACTTACCAAGACCAGGTTGTCCATTCCTGGTTCTACTCAGGGCTGTACTCTCCTACTTGGAACTAAAGTGCAACTGGGCCAGCCTCCTAGACTCAAGCAGCTCCTGATCAAAAAAGTGGCCAGAAGTACTTTTGTCCAACTTTGTCTTGTGCTTCAATCCAGTTGCTTCCCTTTCTGGATTGGGAGGCCCCTCCCACTGCTTCTGAATGGAGTACTGCAATGTGCTTTATGTGGTGCTGCCCTCTAAAGCTGTTGAAAAACTCCCAATAGTCCAGAATGCAGTGGGGATATAGCTATGGATGCACCTCATGTACACATATAACATCACTAACTTTCTAAGCCACACCAGCTCCCTATGGTTTGATAACTTGGGTACAATTTAAGGGGCTGGTTATTTACCTATAAAACCTTTCCTAATACAGAGCCAGGGTATTTATAAGACCTCAGTAACTTTCTATCCTACACACTCTTAAAGGTAGGAATGCTTGGGTCCCATCCTTGAAACAATGCCATCTGATGGGACTGGCCTCTGGAATAATCTCACACGTCTTTTTCCTGTGGATTTTAGCTGGATTGTTTTGTGTTTTTTCTTTTTTCTTTATTGTGCACCAACAGGAGTCACAGCGTTTTGAGTCTGGAGGCCATATAAATTCTTTAAATAACTTAAATAAATGAAAACCATATTATGGCTCAAAGGTGTACGCATCAAAAGATTTTGGCTGAAAATCATTATTTTAACATCATTGGGTTGCATATGTAAACTTAATTTATCTTGTATCTAAGTATTATTAGAACCTGAAGTTCAGAGGAGATTATTATTACTTTTGTTATGGGCGTCAGTCCAAAAGACCTTGTGCAACAAGCAAAGTAGAAAAATATCAAGTTTAAAGAGTGAAAACATGGGAACAAAATATATCAACCTGGGCAAAAGCCAGCTATAATAATCAGGGCACTACCTCCAGGCCTTCTAGAATACCACCAAGTCTTAAGGCCTTCTAGAACCCCAAGAGAGGGGAAGCTGTATAATTCTCTGAGGCAATGCTGTACCAGAAGGCAGGAGCAGCAGTGACAGAAGGCACACTTTTCTCTGTTCCACAAGATGGTAATGTTTAATTGAGGGGACCCACAGTGCTTCTGCCTGAAGATACTGGGTAGACAGAAATGATTGGAGACAGGAAGTCCTGCAGATTACTAGGCCCCATGCCACAAAGAGGTGATGACCAGTACTGTACCTTGAATTGCATTCAGAAGCCAATTAGCAGTCAATGTACTTTGCACAACAACAGTAGTACGAGGCATGAGGTGTGCCCGTTACAGTTTCCACCACTGTATTTTTGCAGCACCTGTAGCTTCTAGATGCTCTACAAATGCAGCCCTTTATAGAATGCATTGCAGTACAGTAGTCCAGTTCTAAGATCACCAGGGCATGAGGAGTGATTTCCTGATTGAGGAAAGGGTGAAATTGGCAGACATGGTAAAGCTATGCAAAGGGCCTCCTAGCTGCAGTTGCTACCTAATCATCAGGTGCCACCCCTCCAAGATCAAGGATGGAAATGTCCCTAACCCAGGGGGCTCAGTCAATCACAGCTACACAGTTTTGTCAGGCTTGAGTTGAAGTCAGTTGCCTATCCAGTTGTTCAGATTAGTACACACCTGGTTTCACCCATGCAACTTGGAGTTGAGATGTTGGGAGTTATAGTTGGGTGTCATCCATATACTGATGATACCAAAGCCTTAACTTTTAAATTCAGTTCTTAGTAAAAACTTCTGCACTGAATTTTCATTTACGCTATGAAATTCCTATCCAGCAGAAATTAAGCAAAAAAGTAGCAATTACAATACATATATGCCACTTGTCTTAGAGCAATAGCAAACATCCTTTGGAGATGTAATATACCAAGAGTTATCAATTTATATATCTCAGATATTCTGCATTTATAGAGGAGGATACAGATTGTATAGCAATCTGGTGCAATGCTGTTTTTCCTCCAGCAGTTTGGGAGAGTGTACCTATTACTTAATCCTCCCCACAACAACTCTGCAATAGGTTGGACTGGGAGCTGGTCCAAAATCACCAAGTGAGCAACCATGAACTTGAATTTGGGATCTTAGGCCAATGTTCTGATCTCGTGGTTGCTAATTGAATACCCATGAGAAACACACAAGAAGACTGAATATTCTCTTGCATGGTTCCAATAACATAAAACAAAGGCAGTGAGATAAAAATCAACAACCTCAACACAACATAGTGTATAATTAACTTTCACCTGTGAGTGCTGGAACCATTAACAGGATTGTAAATTAGTGGTGAAGAACAAAATCCACCAATCACTGCATACTTGACAGAGCAAGTTGCCTTAGTTCTGGGATCTATGTATTGGCCAAGATAAACCTTGCATCACTAGACTGACTCATGGGTGGAACCAAGAATTTTTTGGCATCGTTGCAGTCAGCCTTGTGACAAATGCATAGCCTTGCAGACTAACAAAAGTAATGCTTGCTGTTAAACTTCATACATTTTCCTAGCCTATAACCCATCAGTGAATATTATTCTTAAGGCCTTAATCTAGGGGTGTCAAACTCAATTTCATTGAGAGTTGCATAAAGGTTGTGTTTGACCTCGGGGCCAGAGGGCACGGCCATCATTTGTGTGGGGTTCCCTGTGGTGGCCCGAGTGCTCTGTCAATGAAAATGGGCTCCTAAGCTCTCTTTTCGGCTGTGACAGCCTCCTGCAACCCTCTGCCAGCAAAAACAAGCTTGGGAGGGCTGCCCATGGCCCTCCCAGAGTTCCATTTTTGCTGGCAGAGGCACCACAGGCTGGTCCTTTACTGTTTCCAGGGTGGCCCCGCGGACCAGATCTAAGCACCCCACGGGCCAGATCTGGCCTTGAGTTTGAGACCCCTGCCTTAATCCATGTTCTTTATGCTGTTTCCCCCCCATTAATTTGACATAATGGGGTCCTTACTTGGATCTAGCATCTCTAAAGGGAAAGGATCCCAAATCATGTGTCAGGATGCCATGGACTAGCTTTTTGAAGTGTCCTCTAGATATAGTGGGACAGTCAGCATTTATGTGACATCAGTGGTGGGATTCAAAAAAATTTACTACCGGTTCTGTGGGCATGGCTTGGGCATGGCGTGGCTTGGTGGGTGTGGTAGGGGAAGGATATTGTAAAATCTCCATTCCCACCCCGCTCCAGGGGAAGGATACTATAAAATCTCCATTCCCTCCCCACCCCACTAAAGTGCTTTCCAGCTTTGCTCTCCTGTGCAGGGCAACAAAAGAAGACCCAGCCGATCAGCTGGGACTTGGGAGGCAGAGAATAGATGGGGACAGGGGCAGTCAGAGGTGGGATTTGCCAGTTCTTCAAACTACAGTCCCCCAAGATAAGCACACACTTTTTTTTTCTGTGAAGTGCTGCCAATAACAGAAGTATCAAATGAACTAGAAAAAAACCCAACCGAAGTATCAAGAGCTTCAAGAAAGACTCTGAACGGATCAAACTACTTTGCTTCCTGCAAAGATTTTGTCATCTTGGCCTGATCTTTATCCCTTATGGGAGGGGCAGTCACCTCCCAGCCTTACTCCCGAGTCACCCCTTTTGTTTCAGCTGCTTTCGCCTTCCAGCAGCTCTGTGCACATGCACACTGGGAACAGGCTCCCCTGGGTCCTTTGCCTCGCTGATGCCAGACTCCGAAGTCTCCAAAGGCAGCACCCCACTCCCAGATGGTCCTGGCCCCATCTCTGCATCAGATGCAGGACCCTTTGTCCCGAGTCCTCTCCTGACTCCCTGACTGGTCCCCATTCTTCCCCACTATCAAATTCCGCTGCCGTCTGCACTGGCTGCGGGCAAACCACAACAGCCAGCTACAAAACCAGATAATAACCCACAATCACCAATCCATCCGATTGCAGAATCCTTGGCTTTACCTGGTACTGAGAAAGGGTGTGAGGTTTATTTATTTCTTAAAGTTATACACTGCCCAGAATTGCCCAACAGTGAGATTGGCAGTGTATAAATTTAATATATATTTAATAAATAAGTCTCACCCTTTCTCAGCACCTTGGGGAAAAGCCAGCCCACTGAAGCCAGTCCAGAAGGATACCATGGTCAGTGGAATCGGAAACTGTTGAGACTTTCACATCACCTCTGTCTCAAACCTACCAGAGATCTTCCACAAGGATGACCCATGCTGTCTGTATATACTCTGAACCCAGTCTGAAAATAATAAATATTATTATCCAGATAATAAATTATTGTATGATTTGATATATCTTATTATTACACAATATGTCTTAGAAATAAACCTCTTCCTAAGGAAGTTTCCAAAATGTCTTAATAGCAGTAGCGCTTAGACTTATATACCACTTTACAGTGCTTTACAGTCCTCTCTAAGCGGTTTACAGAGTCGGCCTTTTGCTTCCAACAATTTGGGTCCTCATTTTACCCACCTCAGAAGGATGGAAAGCTGAGTCAACCTTGAGCCTGGTGACATTCAAACTGCTGGCAGCCAGCAGCCAGCAGAAGTAGCCTGCACTACTACACTCTAACCACTGCACCACCATGGCTCTTTAATAAAAAAAAAAATTAAAAGGAGCATAGAATCGTGCACTAGTGTAGCGCCCCTCAATCTTCTGGCCTCAGTTTTGGGGGGAAATATCGTCTTCCATGGACCAGACACAATCGCAGATGATGTTGGGGACCTCTGCTCTATATAGAGTGAAGTTAGGAGTTCAAACAAGTTTGGTTTGAATTCTGATTCTGCTTGTTAACCTTTATAGACATACCTTCTCAACCTCATTCTCTTTGTGTGATGGGAAGATGTGGAGAAGAGTGATTGAAAATATTACTGTAGTTGACATAATTAGTGTATATGCTGTTTTGAACACTAGAAATGTTGAAATGTAAAATCAATATTGGACTTCGAAGTTGTAGAAATTTGAATGAGAACGTCATTCCCTTAATGCTCATATACTCAGATCTCTTTATGATTCATTGATAGGAAAGGAATACAATTCCATTCAAAGGAAGTACATTTCCTGATGACTGAAGTGCTATGTAATAAAATGTGCTGTATAAGCAAAAATGTCTTAGTTTTTGAGACAGGATGTTGTAGTTCATTTCACAACTTCCCCTTTGAAGTATTCATGAGTTACCCTCTTCTTGACATACCCTTGAATCAAGGATATCACCATTCTTGGATGGTATGAATATCACCATTCTTGGATGGTATGAATACAATAGATATACAAGTTTAGCAAATTCTTGGCATAAGTTCCCAATACAGTGCTGTATTACTCATTCTATTCCAGTGGAATGCATTCAGTTATAATATTCATTGATGTGAATGGCAAAGGAGGGAAAACTATATATTTGTTGCTAAATAACTGTATTCCTTCCTGACTATTTCTAAAAATCCAAGTAAAGGAGTTGTCTTTCCTCCAAGGAAGAAGATGAATTTGCTTGTGTCCTGTACTGATAAAAAATAAGTTGGCTGAATTGTCTTGGTTTCTGTATTAATTCACCTGCCTGGGTTCTCATAGTGTGTTGAACAGCAGGTAACCTGATCAAATTACAAAATAGGCAGTCAGATTTTAACAGTCTATTGGGTATACCTTTGAACTGTTTGGTTTCAAGTGATTTAAAAATAAAGACCAATTGGAAGGAGCCAAAATCTCAAGGTTGCATATCAATAGATAGCAATAGATAGAATAAGCTGATTTTCCTAATTAAGGTGAGATTTTTCTTTGACCCTGACTTCTAAATTAGCCTGCATTTTTGTCTATGAATAGAAGATGACATCCCTTTTCTATATTTTGGTACAATATATCAGGTACATTGTACTAACTGAATTCCCTAAGAAATGGAGATTAGATGCAGGATAGCTTTTGATTGGACTTTTTTTAGAATGTATTTAGAACTATTGACATAGCTGCATGCAAATTGCTGAATAAATGTTGGGGGTTTTGTCCTTGCTTTTAAATGTTAATCTTTATCATGATAACAAGTTAGTCCTCAACTGGACTAACTGGCTGGTCATTTAAAGATTTCAGAATGCTGATTTCACTAGCATTGAGGACCCTTATTGTTGGGGGCAATATGCTGACTCTGTAAAGCGCTTAGAGAGGGCTGTAAAAGCACTGTGAAGCGGTATATAAGTCTAAGTGCTATTGCTATCTTCTCCCCCAGAGAGGAAGAGGGAAGCTAGCGAAAGATATAGATTTCAAAAGATAAAATACTGAAGGCTTTTGAAAGACTTTGAGTCTCAGTATTCTGAAATGTATGCAGTTGCTTAAAGACCATAAGTGGAGCTCAGATTGCCGATGTTGAGCAAAGCATCATATGGATATCTTTCTTAATGCTGCAATAACTTAGGTCCAAAATTCTGGCTTCAATTGTGGTTCTCAGCCAAGGACTACATATATATCATATTCTTATTCTCAAGGTGACATATACATACATACATACATACATACATACATACATACATACATGTGTGCTTTGCTACGAAACTATGTGATCGAGCTTAGTTTTTGGGGAGGAAAGTAAGGGGAAAAAATGGTGCCTTTGCCTACCAGCATTCATTGGTATTCATCTGGGTAGCATCCTGTCAGTGTGTGAGAGAGTTGAGGGCTGTCTGGTAACTGAAACAGTATTTGCTGTGTGAGCAAGAAGGAGACAGCAAGGAGCCTGGGTGTGGCTTAGCTCAGCTGTTCTGTACTAAAGCTTCTTGGTGCTGTGAAACTAAAACTGAAACTGAAACTCCTCTCTGTTTGTGTTTTGCATTTGGAACAGATTTTTCAGGTGGGGAGGGGGAGTAGAACTCCTTAGCATCAGAGCGTGTTAATAGTAATATACGAAATACTAATGCTCTGATGGTCATTTTGAAAAATTCTTTCTTAGTGACCACCTAGAAGCCAAGAGGAACATACATGCCAAATTTCAAGTTTGTAGGCTTTACGGTTTTGTCCTTAATCACAACTCATTAGACTGGGCTAAAAATGTGGCCAGAAATCATACCATGAGCTCCATGTTTCAGAGTGGATTAGAATCTGGATCTCCCAGTACAGCATCTTAACTTTAGCTCACTGACTTTAGAAGAGTATTTTAATAACTGGATCTTACATTAAGCCTTAAAACAAGGTCTCCAAACTCAGCCACTTTAAGACTTGTGGACTTCAACTCCCAGAATTCCCCAGCCAGCCATGCTGGGAGTTGAATTCTGGGAGTTGAAGTCCACAAGTCTTAAATGGGCCAGGTTTGAAGACCCCCTGCATTAAAACAACCACAAATTCTTTACAGTTTGCCATTGCAAGGCCATTGCTGTAATCCAATGGACTCTGGGTGTTTAAAACAAGTGGTTCTAGACCAAAGATCACCCATTTCAATCCAGAAAGAAATTCCCTTCCTGCACATAGGAAGAAAATAGGAAATGATCAAAACAATCTCTCCCCAATACTATGTCCATTATATGCTTAAAAACCATGTAAAACAGAAAAGGGTACATACCTTCTTAAATTCCAAAAAGCAAACTATCTTCCACAAGCTATGTAAATTCTTAGCAAGATGCAGGAAGAGGATAAGTATTCTGAGACTTCCAATATAAGTGTCTGTGAAATGTAGACTATTAATCTTGACTACTTGCTAGACCAGTGTTTCTCAACCTCAGCAACTTTTAAGATATATGGACTTCAACACCCATGACTGCCTGGGGAATTCTGAGAGTTGAAATCCACATGTCTTAAGTTGGTGAGGTTGAGGAACACTGTGCTAGGCCATGGAGAGATCAACCACTGCCTGTCTACATTTTAATAGACCTCAAGGTAGTAAATACCCAGAATCAAGATGAAAATAAACAATAGACCTGTAAAGATATCCATAAAGTTGTGGGCTAATAGAATTCTTTATAGAATTCTTCATTGGCCAAGTGTGATTGGACACACAAGGAATTTGTCTTGGTGCAAATGCTCTCAGTGTACATAAAAAAAAGATACATTCCACAAGAGTCAAGAATCATCAGGTACAACACTTAATGATAGTCATAGGATACAATAAGCAATCAAATCATACTAGGAAACAGTCAATATAAATCTAAGGATACAAGCAACAAAGTTACAGTCATACAGTCACAAGTGGGAGGGGATGGGTGGTAAGGAGTGATGAGAAGATTAATAGTATACTAGTGCAGACTTTGTGGACAGTGTTGAGGGAAATATTTGTTTAGCAGAGTGATGGCGTTTGGGAAAAACCTGTCCTTGCGTCTATTTGTTCTGGTGTGCAGTGCTCTATAGCGTTGTTTTGAGGGTAGGAGTTGAAACAGTTTATGTCTGGGATGTGAGGGGTCTGTAAATATTTTCACAGCCCTCTTTTGACTCTGTGCAGTATACAGATCCTCGATTGAAGGCAGGTTGGTAATAATTGTTTTTTTCTGCAGGCCTAATTATTCTCTGGAGTCTGTGTCTGTCCTGTTGGATTGCAGAACCAAACCAGACAGTTATAGAGGTGCAGATGATGTTGCATATGTTGTAGCCTGAGGTTAATACCTAGCTCTGGCGATCTTGGATGTCGATACAATAGGCAGCCTGGTTAGCAATGTTTCTCATGATATCTGATCTTATTACATAAGTAACTGCCTGTCAACTCTCTTCAGCTTTCTCTAATTTGTGAAGGTGAAATGAGTTTGAGAAGTTAAGGTGAATTCCTGCTCTTCCTGTGATCAGTGGGGCAGTTCAGGTCCGTAAAGGGAAATTAAATGAAAGGACCTTGATAGTGAAAATGGTTGCCTTTTTGGCAGGATTCTACACCCCTAATCAGTTATGGTTTCAGCATAGGCTAGCTTAAAAGACACCTTCTTTAATGAAAGATGAATACGGGTAGTCCTTGCTTAGAGACTGCCTCACTTAGAGTCTGTTCAAAGTTATGGTGGTGCTAAAAATCAACTTAGCAACCAGTTCTTACATTTATAACCTTAACAGAATATCCCTGCTCTTAGATTTACTTATTTGCTCCATTTTAATATGACCTAAAAGAGAAAGAACCCCGTTCAGTTGAAGAAAGTAATAAGAAGCAAAGTAAAACAGAAGTAAAATCATAAGCCCTATTGCTGTCATGGGAGTTTCACCTAGCAACCAGTTGCTTAGAGTTGCTGGTTAGACACAATGAGGACTACCTGTACTGCTTCCTAGATGACCACTTGTACTCATGAAGAATTTCCTTCAGATAATAATTCCATCATTCCATTTGAACTGAGGTACCAAAATTTTTAAAATGTAACCAGGTTTCCACATTAAAGTCTCAGTTTGTTTATAGTGTATTGCAGGGGTCTTCAAACTTGACAGCTTTAAGACTTGTGGACTTCAACTCCCAGAATTCCTCATCCAATCATGTTAGCTCAGGAATTCTGGGAGTTGAAGTCCACAAGTCTTACATTTGGCAAGTTTGAAGACTCTTGGTTTATTGAATAAACTCTATTCTGAGATATAAATTGTGGTTTACACAAACCACAATGACTGGGGTAATGCAGCCTTGTAAGCCACAGCCAAATTACAGTATGGCTGAGCTGTACGTTGTCAGAGCCATAATCTTTCAGTGTTCTTCAACTTTTGCTAATGTTCATCAATTAGAAGCATTCATATCTTTGCATCTACAAGAGCTTGAAAACACATGCTGTATTTTTGTCCCTGATCTTGTTGGCACATTTGTAACATGAATGTAACTCTGAAAATAGAACTTGACTTGCCGGTCACAGAGCGACCCAGCTATTCAGTCACATCCAACTTTCACACTTCCTTCTCTTACGCTTCCTTGGGGTTCTGTCAAGCAATGAAAAGCAGGACCAACACAGGGCACAAAGCTGAACAGGGCTTGGGTGGAGATTTATGTGATATGCGTCATAGTAGGTCAAGGCTGGCAGGCATAAATGATTGTGCTATTGTACAAGGCATAACTAGTGAGCAGCTCAGACTGTGGCTTGCCATTTATAAATGTCATGCTACTTTGGCTCTACACAAGCTTTGCAATGAGTGATGGAGAGTTCTGTAATTTTCCCTTTTTGACAAGAAGTTCCCATCTATTAGTTGAGTATACATACTTTCCAAATGCAAAAACCACTGTACTATGACAATGCTTTGAAAGCATTGCTGCTTCAAATTGGGTGAAAAGTGAGGGAACTCATGGTAATTTAAATGTGAAGTAGGACAGGAGGCAGAAAAGTAAATTTCTCTGGCAAAACACCACATCAGCTTGGAAAAAATAGATAAGGTGTCGATAGGAGAGTTATTTTTCAATACTTCAGTAAAAAAAATAGATAAGGTGTCGATAGGAGAGTTATTTTTCAATACTTCAGTAAAAAAATAGATAAGGTGTCGATAGGAGAGTTATTTTTCAATACTTCAGTACTGGCCTTATCTGCCTTTTGATATCATCATGGGAACGGCAAAATTTTTAACATGATTAAAAACTTTGCCTGCTGTTCCCATGTCTTCCAGAAGGGGGGGCTCCAAGATTGATTGATTGATTGATTGAATCACATTTCTAGCCCTGGTAATCAAAGAACACGTGGCTGCTTATAGTATATATAAATTAAATTAACAACCAGTATGAGATTAAAATTGATCTAAATCATCGTAATCTCCATCAAAAACCACATTAAAAATGCCAAAACACAAAAAACAACAATAAAAGAAAATGGAATAAGGAAAAACATAAGAAAAGCTTCCCTAAAACTTTTGCAGTTTGTAACTTTTCCTGAATTTATGTGGAAAAGTGGGAGAAGAAAATGAACATAATTCCTTTTGACATTGACACGACAAGTTAGATATTTATTCCAGCAGCCAACGGGTCTCCAGAATTGGTAAGGTAAGTTCTCCTACGGTAACAGTTAAAAAGAATTGGATCAAAATCAATGAGTGGAAGCTTTTCCAGAAGACCTACTCTAGAAACTTGGCACCTGAAAATATGTGGCTGTTTTTCCTTCCCCCAGGGGTTGAAAAGTTCTTTTCTACTGCTGTTTTTTTTTCCCTGTCAAGAGTTCCCAGGAAGCAAGAATTCACATAGCAACGTTTAGGTAGAGCAGTATATATTTTCTTCAAGGGACAATTATGGTTGGGCTTTCATTTATTTGTTTTTAGGATGGTAGATAATAAAATTGAAGAAAATGTCTTTATCCTCTGATAACTGTCCATAGGTTTGTATATTAATAGTAGATTAGTACATAGTGATCATGAAAAGAGTCTATTCCTCACCTCTGTGGGATTAAAAAGATCTAAAGAGCCCTGTGAGTAATTCCACAGCAATGTTCCCAAACTGCTGCTCATGTTAGGAGTTCTGGAAACTGTAACCCAATACATCTGAAGGACATAAGTTGAGGTATGCAAAATGTTTTGAATTTGAAACATTCTAACCTGAAATAGAAGCTGAAATGGTTTTTCTAAGACTAGAGCAGAGTGTTCTGACCTTGAAATATTTTGTACACCTCTAGGCATTAGATTACTTGGTATTCAATAACTTCCATGCTTTTATTTTTTTAAAGTTGTCCTGTAGTGCTAGAAAGTTTGAACATAAAGTCCTAGGATTGTTGTATTATGGATCTGGAACTTCCTAGGCATCTGTTATAAGAATGAAGATAGCTTCAAGAGCGATCTCTTTCTGGAACTAACAGTTCTTCATAGAGAATACATGCTTACTTGCATATTTTTCCCCCAATATTTCCCCTACATTTCCCCAAGAATGGAAGTTTTTCTCAAATGCAGTTGCAATCCATCTTTATATCTGCTCTGCAACTTGCTTCATATCTAGCTGTGTATCTACCATGATGGGGAGTTGCAGCCAACACATCTGGAGATATCAATGTAGATTCTCAGTCATCCAGGTCATGGTTGTCCCAAAGGTGCTTTTTCAAGAAGCAACTGGATTTTGTTTTTCTTTGAAGATGTTTTGCTTCTTATCCAAGAAGCTTCTTCAACTCTGGGCTGGATGAGAAGCGAAACCTGTTCAAAGAAAAACAGGAAAGGTTCAGTTGCCTCTTGAAAAAGCACCTTTGGGGTATCTGGAGATAGTAGGTTTAAGAAGGTTATTTAATGAATAATTTTATTGTCTAATGAATAATTTTGAAGCAAGGAAGTTCTGCTGTCTTGGTAAATGTACTACGGCATGTTAGTTGACTATTATGGTTGAATAGAAATTTCACATTAAAAGAAGATTTTTTAGTCTAGATGTTTGTGTCCTATTGGCAAGATTGCAAAAGGTATCTGGAAGAGGCAAATGAAATGCTGACTTGGATGCACCTTGACCCACAACTGGTCTTGTGTTCTAATGGGATAGTGCCACTGGTCCATGCAGTTCAAAAGCATCTACTCCAGAGTAAATGATCAGGTGCCTTCCAAATGTTATCTAGATTGCAGCTGTGGTTAATCCACCAAATACAACAAGTGGTTGAGGTTATGGAAATGTTTATCCAAAATCTTTGATGGACTGCCCTTTGGCTTTGTGTCCTTGGCTGAAAGTTTTCCAGTGTTCTGAGGAATCTTTTTCAGCTCTAGATAGAGATGCCAAAATTTAACTGAGACCTTCTTCAGGCGAAGCACCTGCTGTGGCTCTTCTCCTAAAATACTGAGACTTTCCTTCAGCTGGTTGTTCTCTGAACGAACTATCTGACACCCCCATACAATTAACATAACATGCCTATTATTGTATTAAGTGTTTTTGTAAATTATTGCTTTTTAAAAAAGAAAACAACTAAAACCCACATCCACGTTGCTCAACTATCAATTTGGCCTGACTTGTTCCTTCATCTGTATGGAACCATGTGTGGCTTCTTTGTAACAGCAGGATTTGAAGATACTTTTCTGATGTACCTTGTTAGTGATTCTTTTTTCCTCTTCAAGACAAATAAAAAACATTTCCTGTTAGATCTATAAATGTGACTGCCTTGAGTTTGTAAGACTATCACAGTGTTAGAAGAAAATATCCATCTGGTTCAGTTCCAAGCTGGGAGAAAGACACTGGAAACACAGAGGCTGATAGGAAAGAAGATTTATTGATGAAGCAGACCCACATGTGATACTGAGCAGCTGACCACATGGAGTTAAGAGTTGGCTGCTTTTATACCTTCTCTGGGCTTTGTATGTAAGCTTCCTGTTCCTGTGCAAGAAACATGTATTCTATTGGCTGTTGTCAGGCTCCCATGGGGCCATGTAGGGGTTATGTAGGGGTCATAGCTGGCTCTATAGGCAAAATACAAATCTTAGGTGTTTGAGCTAAGTTTGGTTGAAGTTTGTGAGGATGATGCAATGACTGAAATACCTTTAGGAGATTGTGCAATGTAGTGAGCTCTGTCTTCTGCTAAGTGGAAGTGAGTTAACCCTATTGTGTCCTAAAGGCTCATGTCCTATTCTTAATCCCACCATCTTGCAGGTGAAAGTCTTTCATTTTGTAGATAGGCTGACCCAGTCTTTCTTAATGGGCACAAAATATCTGCTGGGAGTGGTGGTGGGGTTATTAAGAGTGAGTCTGCTTCCTACCTTTAAAAAACATGTTTCTCCATTTTCATTTAGGAAAATACAATATTCTGCCTTTTTAATATTCCTCAAAATATTTCATTCTTTTAGGAGGGTAGGGTGGCATCCCACAACAGGCTCATACAAAATGCATGTTTTCTAAGCCTTATTATTGAAAACAAAAGTGTTACAATAGCTGTACTGTCCTCACACATTTATCTTGAGGTAATTATTGTTTTATGTATGTCCATTGCCTGTTTCCTTCTGTGCTGGTAGTTATATCTAGTAGGGCAAGGTATTTTTTTGTTGTTGTTGTTCTGTTGGATTATCGGATGCTTGAAATGTTCCAGTGGAAAGCTTCAAACAGGGCTGTATAGATAGTCCTCAACTTAAAAAACTTTATTTACAATTGTTAAAAACACGCAAACACACAAATACATACATACAAGACAATGCGCAAAGCGCTTTCTTCACTTATTTTGTCGCAAAAGGGGATCACCGTGACTGTGACATTGCAACAGTCATAAATGTGAGTCAATTGTCAAGCATCCAAATGTAAATCACGTAACCATGGGGATGCTGTAATGGTCATAAGTGTGAAAATGGTCATAAGTCATGTTTTTCAGTGCCGTCGTAACTTCAAATGGTCACTAAGTGAACTGCTGTAAGTCTGTATTGATCTAAGCTTAGTAGGAAATGTGTCTTTGTGAATGTCCTTTCTGGAAAGGCTTTAGTTAGATCGATCTATCTATCTATCTATCTATCTATCTATCTATCTATCTATTTGTCAAAAGCTTACAATACAACAGAAACAAGAATAAACATACATTTAAATAGGAACTAATAATTGGGGACAATAGGACAGGGACATAGGCACGATTGTGTGCTTATGCACACTTATGTAATACAAGTTTTCCCATTCTCCTAAGGCTTCTTCAGGGCATGAGGTTGAAGAAGTCATTTCTAAGAATTGTTATTACCCGAAAAAGCACTTTTCTAAAGTATAGTTGTATTCTCTATTGGAACAATGCAGAAGAGAAATAGAGCAACATTTAATGGGTGTATATTTCAGAAACATGTTTAAGTACTATTGACAATCTTGGTCACAACCTGAAAGCCATGTGCTTATATTTTAGAAACAGTCATTCTTACTAAAGTGTTCTGAGGTTGAATGTGAGTAGTTTACAAAGAGAAAGGTTGGTAATGAAAGTTAAACCCAGCGGGTATCTAAGGATAGAAGGCTTCAATATCATTTGAGCCCTCAATAGGGATTTTCAAATCCTGGCTACGCAAGGATAGCTTCCTCTTTTTGCTGATGCTGCTTGAAATAGTGAAAAAGCAATGCTCCAAAGTGAGCTGGAATTCAGGAGCAAAAGTCTTCCTTAGCTGAAAGAGCATGGCAGGATCAAAGGAATCACGGGGACTAAAATATTAACTTGTTAAGGCCGCAAGCTTTGCACTCCAAAAACCCATGTCAGCATTCCATTAGTTTCAGCTTGAGAGATAAAATACAAGCAGGGGAGAAAACATGGCTCAGTCTTGGGTTGAGAACATCCCAAGTCAGAGAACATCAAGGATCCCTTACATGTCTGATTCTTGCTAAAAGCCCAGTGGGGAGGACACATGGATCCCAGTAGGACAAGTGCTTATATATTTCTAAACAAAAACACAAATCTGCAAACCTAGCTATGTTCCCCTGCCTGAGGCGCTGAATGTGCTAAGGGCCATGTTTCCTGGCTGTATTTTAACTGATCAAGTATCTTGCGCCCATGTGTATTTAATTTGGATGTTTTTAGTGTTTTTATTGTTTTAAAATGTTCTTAGTCTTTTTCATTGTAATGTGTTTTCTGAATTGTAAGCTGCCCGGAGTCATTGACTGAGATGGGTGGCTATAGAAGTTGAATAAATAAACCACACAAATTTTGCTGTAACTAAATAAAATGTTTTAATGTGAAGACTGTACCTGATGCTCAGTCCTCTGTAGGATGCTGACCATATACTTATTATTATTATTATTATTATTATTATTATTATTTATTTATTTATTTAGACTTGTATGCTGCCCTTCTCCCTAAGGACTCAGGGCGGCGAACATTTAAAAACCATACAAATTACAATAAAAGTGAATTAAACAACTACAAGTCTAAAGCCAATTAAAATTAGAATTAAATTAAAACAACTAAAATAACCCACCCCCGGGTCAATCCATACCGGCCTGCTGAAACAGCCAGGTCTTCAGGTCTTGGCGAAAGGAGCGGAGATCAGGGGCCAAATGGAGATCCACAGGGAGTTGATTCCATAGGGTGGGCGCTCCCACAGAAAAGGCCCTAGTCCTGGGAACCGCCAGCCGACAATGTCTAACCGATGGAATCCCAAGGAGGCCCCTCCTGTGGGAGCGCATGGGGTGATCGGAGTGTGATGCTGATCGTAATAAGCTTTTTCAAAGCCTATATTCTATTTCTATTCTATATTCTATATTCTATTTATCTTCATATTACTTATAATGGTCTTTTAAACCAAAGACTTTTGGAAAATAGCTGCAGCTATTAATGTATATATTAATTTATTAGGTTCAAATACAGCTTCATTCCATTATTCAGTAAAAATAATGAAATTAATCTTTCTCATGAGAAGAACTGGAAAATGGAAGGTAAAAACACAGAGCTGGCCTTGGCTATATTGAAAAAAAAACAAAACTATGGGGTCAGCCTTATAAGGAAGACCAGGTCAGAAAATAGATTCAACAAGAAAACTAGGATTTCATAGAGATAGGCTATCAAATCAGAATAATGCAAATCTGCCTGTATTTTCCTTCCCTCCCTGTAATGTCCCAGGAAATCAGGGAAGACAATCTGAGTCTTTCCTAATACTTTCCTGTCTACCTGCCTATCTCTGTTGTTCTCCAAATCTATATTCTGCCGTCGTCGTCTTCTTCAGATAGATAGATAGATAGATAGATAGATAGATAGATAGATAGATACTCACTAAGAAAGGATTTTTCAAAATGACCATCAGAACATTAGTACTTCATATATTATTATTAACACGCTCTGATGCTAAGGCGTTCTACTCCCCCTCCCCACCTGAAAAGAAATCTGTTTCAAATGCAAAACACAAGCAGAGGAAAGGAGTTTCAGTTTTAGTTTCACAGCACCAAACAGTTTTAGTACAGAATAGTTGAGCTTAGCCACACCCAGGCTCCTTGCTGTCTCCTTCTTGCTCACACAGCAAATACTGCTTCAGTTTCCAAACAGCCCTCAACTCTCTCACACACTGATAGGATGCTACCCAGATGAATACTGATGGATGCTGGTAGGCAGAGGCAGAATTTTTCCCCTTATTTTCCTCCCCAAAATCTAAGCCCAACCACATAATTTCATAGCAAAGCAAAGGTATCGAGCTGGTGGCTTATATTTGCTTTCTCCAAGGTCTTCTCCCCAGTTCCTTGTATTGAACAGAGTCAGTAGAGGAATGGGAAATCACAAAGAAATGTCAGAGCTGTACAGTAGACTGAGGAGATAAACAAGCAGGCGGGAAACAGGTAATGATGTTTCCACATGGCTGCCAAGAAAATTACATGGATATATGCCCTTGTAGTCGCCAGGAATTCAGCTTGAATCCCTGAATGTTTTACTGCCAGCATCTAATAAAATACTGTATAACAAAATGTTGAAATTCTTGGGTTCTTAAGAAGCAAGGTCTGATGTTTTTTTCATCATTTTCTTGGTTGTAATTCAGTCAGTGATCCAGGAGAACTGAAGCAATGGAAAGCAGTTACTTTAAAATATAAAATATCTATCACAATTTCATCATACTTGTGGTTAATAGGAAACTTCCCTGAGTGAGGCAGGATACAATATTATAGTTTCCAGAGATTAATATTTAAGACTGTTCAAAACTCCAGCAGCTGTGACGCTTGTTATCCCCATCCTAAATACTTTGAAATCCAAACATAGACTTTCCAAACTTGACTAGAAAAAGCAGGTCTATTAAGAACATTTGATTACTTCTGAAACTTTTAACTGATACTTTCAACACTCTTGAGTTGAGTACCTCATAATGTTGCATAGCTTGTGACAAAAACTTTATGGATACACACATCCTGAGATTATAACCCATTCAAAATATTCAACAGTCTTTATATTATTTTAAGATGCTTGTCAAAGGAAATACTTTTAATCAAGCAATTATTCTGGCATAATCAGGGTGTAGATGACCATTTTATTTTGGAAATGATGTAGGCTTCCTTGTACCGTGCAATATAGTAGACTACAGACTACATGGGTCTACTTGCTTTATTGAAGTGAGTTCAAAGTGAGAAAGCATCACTTAACTTACCAAAGTTAATATTTTGGAGAGCCAGGTTTAATTTATGAGTCATTCTGTTTGGCAATAATGCAAGTTATCATTTTGAAAGCAGCAAGTTGGGAAAGACTGATTTGATAGAAATAAATGGGATGATGCTGCAACTGACTATTCTATTTTAGCCTCATTGGAAAAGTAGAAAGATTGGGGATTCTCAAAGGTAGAAAGATATGGCCAGGATGATGCCATCTGTGAGTTTTGGATTTAGTGGTTCAGCTGTGGTTACTTCTTAGAGTAAATGTCAGGATCCTATATGACCATCTAGAGTAGGCCCCACGGGCCAGATACATCACGTGCTAGTCCTGCCCCTGCCTGGTTTAGTGAAGGAGGAAAAAGTCCCCATACGTCATGTGACGCCACCATGATGATGAGAGTTTGACACCCTGATCTAGAGAAAGATAAGGATCAGGCAGCCATCACCTAATCTGGCATTCAAAATCAACACCTAAGCTGTTGAAAGGAATTACTGGGTTGATATTACTTGCTTATAGCATTACTTTCACAGAAAACAGAGCATATTAGGTCACAAGGATGATGTTTAAAAAATCATTTTAATGTACAACTATGTTTTTCTAAAACTACATGGCGCATATACTCCAAGAGATCATTTAGTCTAAGGTCTGAATTTACCTTGGTGCTCTGCAGTTTGGATTATAGCTCCCAAGAAACTTCTCATGAAGCCACATTGCTTGGTGAGGGTGATGAGACTTGAAATTCACAGTATCTAGCAGGCTGCAGCCAAAAAATGTCGATAGTATTTAATATTTCAGTTTGATTGATGAGTTGCTCTGGAAGTCATAAAATAAACTGAATGGGGGGATCTTGGCTTCGTAGATAGCCCATCCCACTTTCCTATGTCAGCCAGTTCCCTTCAGACCACATGTGGGATATGAGATCTGTGTCAAGTCTGCAAGAAGTTCTGATACAGTTTGCTATCTTAATCCCATGCCAGAAGGTCTTTATTTTTATTATTCCTCTGGATGCAATAATTGCTGATGGAAAAGCAATTGAAATATTTTGACAAATTTTTAACAGATGAGGTAGGGTTCTGGCACTTTGCTTCATTATGATGCAAGTTATGTATGTATATATGTGAAGACTGTCTAGTACAGTGTTTCTCAAACTTGGCAGGTGGAAAATGTGTAGACTTTTAACTCCCAGAATTCTCTAACCAGCATGGCTGGCCAGGGAATTCTGGGAGTTGAAGTCTATACATCTTCCAAGTTGTCAAGGTTGAGACACTGATCTTGTCACTATTTTACCACTAGTTTGCAGTCTGATGTTCATATTCCAGTTTGTCTCAAGGAAAAGATATCATAATGACACACTTTTTCTGAGGTAAATTGTTCAGATCAAGAAGCAAGGAGAACCAGAGAGGCTGTAGAATGATGGGAGATTTATTGTTATCATTATTATTATTTAATTACTGGATGCTGCCTTTCTGAACAAAGCTATTACCTGGTAGTTTGCAGCATCTTAGTTACAATTCAGATATTAAGTTTTCATTGAAAACCTGCAACTGGAATATACTTCTGTAGCCAAATGAAGTTAATTAAATTCTTCAGGAGAAAAGTTTAAAATGTATACACACACACACACACACACAAACATACACACCTCCTGAACATAAAATAGTGCCATTAGCCACTTTGCAACATCATAGTAAACTCACAAATACTATACTTAAAGGTACAGAAACAGGCTTTTTTTTTAAAAAGGGGAAGACAGTATTTAAAATATTAGATAACACAATCCTAGCTGCTCACCATGATGCAGGAACAATGGAATAAATAGAAGTAGGACACATCTATCTAAATGTGTATTTCCACTAGGAGAGATGAGTGTTCAGAAACTTTGGATCTTGCAATGATGAATTTAGAGAGTGGAGCAGCCCTTTGGAGAAAAGAAAACAGTCCTGTTCATTTTCAGTGTGAATAATTACCAGGACCTATTTAAATCCTAATTTAATCAAGTCCATTAGACTTTTAACCTGATCAGTTTAAGAATTATTCTAACATCAAGGAGCTGATTGTGTAGTTTATCAATGAATTTGTAATTGAATGATATCAAGATCTTTCTGTTTTTTTAATAGTTACTATCAGGGAATTGCAGGATAGAAATCTTTTTAACACCACTGTAATTATTATGGAGGTATCTGACCTTGGCTGGGATTGGAAATTAAATAGCAGGGTTGTTCTTTATCTGTACTTGGATGGAAGGTTATCAAAATGTCAGGGCTGTGGACAATACTGGAACAAACACAAAATACTGGAAAAAGACAACAGCCAATCAATTACATACCGTTGTTAAGACAATTGCTTTGAGGTTCCATGAAATCACCATCAAATCAAAAGACAAATAATTTTTCCATGCAAAACAAAGTCTAGCATTCAAAATCATATTTAATAAGACCTAGAATTGGAAGAATCAATGACAGACTGAAGTGAGATGGACACATATTCTATCTCAGTGTAAAGCATCTTTTCTGATTTTTTGGGAGCTCCATGTTTGAAATTAGTACATGGATCCAGAAAATCTACTATAGAGCTTGTTGAGAATGACTCTGAATCTGGATTTTTTTTTTTACCATTAATTCTGGGGGACAGTTGAGCTGCATTTTTTGGAGTAGACAAGTTTCTTTCTGCTCTACATCCTGCCACACTTGAAAGGACCGAATTCTTTGCTGGTTGGGGATCTTTGCCTATTGCTTGCTAGAATGTCCATATGATAAGAATATCATGAGGCATTGGGGTTCAGAAAGTTCAGTATTGTTGTGAAATATGCTGAGCTTTAAAAAAAATATTGGAAAATGCATATAAAGAAAATCTTTACAAAATGTTTTATATATGGCATTTTCTGCCATCAAGATTGGCAAAGATGTTTAAGGATAAGTCTGCAAAATGTTGGAAATGCCATGAGACACCCAGCTTGTATTATATGTGGTGGATGTGTCAAAAAGCAAAAAAAAAATTGGACAAAAATCCATGCATGGCTGGAAGAAATGATAAAGCAGCATATTGACTTGAAACCAGAGATATTTTTGTTGGGTATTTTGCTGGATCCATATAAGAGACGGAATGTATATTTGATTTTGCATGTATTGACTACAATTAGAATTGTATTTGTGCAACAATGAAAATATGAAGAGATCCCAACTGATGAAAATGGGATTTAAAAAATATTAGAATGTGCAGAAATGGATAGGCTAACACTTACAATCAAGGAAAAGAATAGTTTCTGACTTGGGACTTATTTTATCAATGGCTAGCTGAAAAAAACAGGAGCTGGATACAGGGAAATACCATAGATGTATAGATCAGTGATATAAGAAAGGCATGTTGAATTGGTTAAGTAAATAATATTGTTGTTATTATATTGATACTACTATAATCAACATCAGTGCAATGAATATTGTTGTAAACATCTTGATTATTATATCCTAAAAATATTTGTACCCAGAAAACACACTGAAATTGGAATTTTTATATGCTATAATAATAAAAACTTGGAACAAAAAAAATGCAAAAATGGAAGAGACCTAAGTCATCCATTTTAGTTTATGGCCTCATCTGCCTTTCAACCAGATCTGATTCATTTTTCTGTTGACTTTTAATGAGAGACACAGAGAGAGAAAATGGAGGTTTACCAGATCAGACATTTACATTCCCAAGTGGAGATCATTAAACAGCACAGATCCACTTTTGAGTTGCTCCTTCCCACTTGAATGCAACACACACTGAAATAAATCAATTCATTTTCTCTTCTGAAGGTCAGAGTGGTATGCTTGTCCTCTGAGGACCAGGAACTGGAGATCAGTTTTATTATTAAGCCGAGTCTTTGTTTTTGGAATTGAAGCTGGACTCTCACCATGTCAAGTGACGCAGAAACAGTCAGTGTCAACAGTCAACAGCCAACAGCCCAGCAGCAAACACCACTCAAACCACAGCCTTCCAAAAAAGAGAAAAAGAAAGGTAAGGTATAAAAGTGAGTCAAAAGGCAGATCATTTCTGAAGCCATCTGGAAAAAGACTTGAGGAAGCAGCCTGGTCCAGATCAAAATAGGATGGAGGACCTGAATCAGCCCACACTCATAATTTGGTGCTTGGGATTGTCCAAATGATGGGATATACTTCTCTGATGAAGAAAATGCATGAAGGTATCTGTGAGTAAATAGCAACTGGAAAAACAGAAAGTAGGAAGAATCATTTGCAGGGGATGCTTGTAGGAGTGGAAAATATTGTACGTGAAAGTTACAACAAAATTCATGGCAAATGTATGTTAAGCATTTTCAAATTGATGCAAGAACAGAAAATATACTCTGGAAAATGCAATGTTAAAATGAATAGATTTACTGGGTACGATGGTCCAGTTGCTTATGAATCTTTAATATATTTTATAGGGTACAAAAATCTACATCGGTCTCTTAAATATCTATGTGAGTAGAGTAGAGTAGAGTAGAGTAGAGTTATAGAGTAGAATTCTTTATTGGCCAAGTGGACACACAAAGAATTAGTCTTGGTGCAAATGCTCTCAGTGTACACAAAAGAAAAGATACATTCGTCAAGAGTCAAGAATCATAAAGTACAACACTTAGTAGTCATAGGGTACAATAAGCGATCAAATCATACTAGGAAACAGTCAATAAAAACCATTAGGACACAAACAACAAAGTTACAGTCATACATAAGTGGGATGGGATGGGTGAAAGGAAGGATGGGAGGATTAACAGTAATAGTAATGCAGACTTAGTAAATAGTTTGACAGTGTTGGGGGAAATATTTGTTTAGCAGAGTGATGGCGTTCAGGAAAAAACTGTTCTTGTGTCTAGTTATGGTGTGCAGTGCTCTATAGCATCATTTTGAGGGTAGGAGTTGAAATTAGGATTAAGAATTGAAAACAGACTAATTGGAATCTTGCATTAGACTGCCATCTTATGGTCTTGCCATACATAGCAGAATTCTTTGACTAAAAAGTGGTCAGCCAACCTTGGCTCTTCCAACTTTTATGTGTATGTACCCTTCTGTTCAGAGAATTGACCCTTTGTGCTGCTCTATACACATATAGTTCAAATATATTTATGGCTAGTTCAACACGAAAGAATTAAAGACATGCTGGATGTCTGCTCATTGAATCCAGAAGAAGAGTTAATAATTTATTAAATACAGTACACTGATGAGGGGCACTGGCTGTTACAAAATGCATACTGTACTCTGTTATCTATAGCCACAGCAAGAGTTCAGATGGGCTTACATGAGTTAAACTGGCTTTTCAGGATTGGAAAAGACAGAGGAATTCCTTTTGGCCAGATTTCAAGGTGATGGGGTAAAGTACAAGGCCAAATTGATTGGTGTTGATGATGTTCCAGAAGCAAGAGGAGACAAAATGAGCCAAGATTCAATGATGAAATTAAAGGTAGGTTTCAGTCATTCCTTGCAAGTCTTATTAAACCTATAGATATGTCATATCTATGTACATAGATATGGCTTTTTGTCTAAGAAGACCATCTCTAGCATTGAAGATGATGGATTGTAGGTCCTTGGTGGTCTCTGAGCTTGGTTGTTTTCTTGTAGGCATTTCATTACCGAACTAGGTATGACCATCAGTGCTCTGATAGGGATGGTGATGGGTCATCGACAATGGACAGAATGTGCTTGCCAATCTAGATTTACCACAATTTTTGGAGCTATTTGTTATTGTAACCTGACCCAGATGTAATTTGGAGATGGGCCAAAGGTCATGCTTTTGACTTTTATAAAACAAGTGTTTGAAGACAAGAAAAATATCTAGAATTTCCACACTGGAAAAAAAATGGAAACCTTGCTAGAATGAGTGTTCTGAGTTTTGTATAAATTACGTTCAGCTTTCTGCCTTTTCTTCATATTTTCCATCAGAAAGCTTTGTTTATGGGGCAGAGGGAATAAGGTTCAAGACTTGTATATTTTCTAATATAGGTCAAAAATGTTGATAAATCTCCATATTTTGAAAAGTGACAGTTCATTATGCTGCATCCCAATCTGCAAAAATCAAGGGATGTATTGGATCCAGCCAGTCAAGGGAGGCAATTTCTTAACTTTGTGGCTTCATTTTTCTTTGGATGGAAGCACTATTTTTACATGCTCTTTTAAGAAAAAAAAAGTGAAGTGAACCAATTTGAATAATGACATTTTAAAATTTATTTTATTTATTTATTTTATTTATTTAATTGATTCACACAATATGCTGGCTTTTGATTAATAGGGAATGGCAGTTGCGGCCCGTTCCCAGGGACAGCACAAGCAGAAAGTATGGGTGAACATCTCTCTTGCTGGAATCAAAATCATGGATGAAAAGACTGGGGTGAGTTCTATGTTCAATAGGGGAATCCAATCCTGTTTAGAGATCTACCTGCTTACAAGGAAAGGCTAGTTTTCACTCTTAATCTTTATTACAGTCAAGCACTGTGTCTAAACCGAAGCTGGAGTTGCTTCAATAAAGTGAAATAGCCATGCTAGAATGGAGAACCTAGTTATGCATCTGGATTAAGTATATCTTGTTTTTAACTTTAAAAAAATTACCTGCCTGCAAACTCTTGCTGCACTTTATGAATCTCCATGTAAAATTGGATTAGCTCTGATTTGAAAACAGCAAATGAGGAATTAATATTGAAGCACAATTCTTGTTAGGTCAAAGGAAAAGCAACTACTGTAACATCTTCAATCACTATCTGACCTCCTGTCCTATACTCCTTGTTCTAAACTGAAACTAATATATCAAATACTTCTGACCCCCATAACAATATCTGGGGCTTCTGGTTCCATGATCAGCATATATGACTTATTCAGGAGAACTTAGCTTTCTTGGGTATTGTTAATTCAAACTACATGTTAGACTATGATGCAGTTGGGTTGCTTTTTGCTTAGTATAACGTATAAACCCAGCCAAGTATTGTTCAGACAGCCAACTAAACCAAGGTTAAACAGTGATATATGATTCTGTGTTTTATTTATCAAAGTAAAATATTGTTTTGGAATTATTGAACGTCAGCTAAAGTGAACAAGAATGGCAACAGTCTTGATTAGAAAACAGGTTAACCACTTTAAGAGATATGGACTTCAACTCGCAGAATTCCCCAGTCAGCCATGCTGTCTGAGAAATTCTGGGAGTTGAAGTTCACATCTCTTAAATTGGCCAAGGTTGAGAAACAGTGGGTTAAACAATTAAGCATGATACACAAACTTGTCAGATTTCTTGTCCTGAGCTCTGATTACTTCAACAAGGGATTATGCTAATCATGGTCATTTCTATGTCACTTGGTTTGATTCTAGGTTATTGAGCATGAGCATCCAGTCAACAAAATCTCTTTCATTGCTCGAGATGTGACTGACAACCGAGCCTTTGGCTATGTCTGTGGGGGAGAAGGACAGCACCAGTTCTTTGCCATCAAGACTTCACAACAAGTAAGAGGATGATAATGCAAGAGTAATGATTGGCATAGATGGAGGCTATTGTCCCTTGCTACTATTTGCCAATACAAGAAAGAGAAATGTGACAACTTCCCCCAGTCAAAAAAGATTGTCCATCTCAGGTTTAAAATAAGTTCTGTGACTTAGCTGCAGGGTCTCCCTGAATGTGCTCTATCCATACATATGGACAATCATTGCTAATGAAATTCCTACAGGTCCTACCTATTGAATTCAGAGTGCACAGGATAATGGAGTGCACATGCATAATGGAGCAACACTTGGAAACAAGATCTGTGCTTCATTCTGGCTTAGAATTATGTCTAAGGTCCTTAACTCCTTAGATCTCCAAGAAAGATTATCCTAGAGAATTGTAGAATTGATTAATAGCTGGGGTACTACACAATTCCTCTTAGTTCTCCAGTCCCAGAGTAATCTTTTCTCCTTGGATGGTGCTTAGCACAATCATTTATATTTCTCGAAACTGTATATCTGCCAATTTAAGGAACTTGTAATCCAAGCCCTTGAATTGCCTGCTTTTTAGAAAATGCATCTCACTTGGCTCTCTTTTCTTAGGCTGAACCTCTGGTTGTAGATCTGAAGGATCTCTTCCAAGTAATCTATAACAAGAAGAAAAAAGAAGAGGACGATAAGAAGAAGGTAACGCTGCTTCATGGTAGACTCGACAGATTTCAGGCTACACTGTAATTGGATATAAAGCTGGAAAATGCTTCAGTTGATTTCCCAATGTTTGCTACATATTGAACTTCAAACTAAATTATAGGGTTGTATGGTATCTTCAAAGGGGCCCTTGCTTGAATAAAAGTCTGAGCACATTGCTTGCAAATAAATGCTGTGGTGCTTTGCTCTTAATTGGTGGCCTGGATGTGGTGCTTCAATTGACAACAGTGGCTTTTATCAACTGTAGTGGCAAGGGAGGGAAGGAGCTAGGACTCTTCCAGTGCTCTCATTGGCTGCAGAGCCACAAAGCAGCATCTCATTGATTCAGCAGACTGCCATTCACACTTAGGAAAATACTTTCTTTTTTCAAAGAATGAATGTTTTTTGCACTACTGGGCCAATATTACTGCCAGTCTGGGTGGAGGAGTAATTTGAGAGGCCTCTTTGATTGGAGAGCCCCAGAGTGCCCCTTTGTCCATGTCTAATAGCAACCATAGCCCATTGCTAGAAAGCACACACAGTACCCAGATACTGTGCCTTGAATTTTAAAATAGTTGAAGATAATGGTGCTAATATTATGTTGTATATTACACTTGTACCTAAACACAGTTTAAATAAATAGTAACAATCACAAGATAATATAAAACCAGTGCCAACAATAAAGGTAATGCTCGATCATAGCTGAGCCCAAAATTTGTACTGCTAAGTGAGCCATTTATTAAGTGAATTTTGTCCCATTTGATGACCTTTCTTGCCACAATTGTTAAGTGAATCACTGTAGTTGTTCATTTAGTAACACCGTTGTTAAGTGAATCCGGCTTTCCCATTGACTTTGCTTGTCAGAAGGTTGCAAAAGGGGACACTGCAAGTCATAAATGTCAGTCAATTTCCAAGCGTCTGAATTTTGATCACATGACCTATGGGAGTGCTGCAATGATCATAAGCTTGAAAATGGTCATAAGTCACTTTTTTCAGTGCTGTTGTAACTTCGGTCACTAAATGAACTCTTGTAAGTCAAGATTATGAATTGGCATCCTTCAGTCTCAAGAGACTGTGGTATTGTGCTATGAAACCAGTAACTGCCACTTCCCGTGTTGTTTCAATGCTATATGCAAAACTGGAGTGTCTCTCCAGAGCACGAGACCTGGGTAATTTAATATGGAGGATAAACTGTTACCCAAGCAGCAGATCCCCCCTGTCCACATCACTGAAATAGTTTAATGGAACGGCAAAGCTGATACGATTAGTTCCAGCTGCATCGCAGGAGTTACCAGAATGTGATTGTACACAGTCACGAATTGCTTCCGGGACTCCGGCTCTGGATTTTGCCTTGAGGTTGACTCCTGAAGCCTTTTCCAATAATAGATATAGCCACAAGGCAATGGAGGTTTGAAATCAGAGTTCTCCTAGAAGATGGTTCTACCATTTTATCTGCCGTTGGGCCATAAAGCCCTTTTCCGCCTTCAAAACTGTTGACCATCTTCTCCTGTAACCCTGGAAAGCGACCCTTATGAGATGCTACCAGCCGGGCCAGCTGGACCAAGGTTTTTTAAGGAGGTATTACTCCTCTGGCACTCCTCCTCATTCCAGGACACTCAGCGTGTCTCCATTTGCAGTGTCCATTATCAAGATTATATGCCTATATAACCAACTTAAAACACCAGGATACTGGCTGGGTAATTCTGGGAGTTGAAGCCCACGTGTTTTAGAGTTTAGAGCCCGCAAGTTTGAAAAACACTGAACAGCTTTTCATGAATATTCTTGATGCAAGATTTTCTTATTATTATTTCAGAATGAAGAGGCCAGTAAAACTGAGGTAAGAAAGACGTGTGTTATGGGGCAAGTTATATATCAGAGATCATAGCAATGGATTTCTTAAACCTGACTTAATTTTGTTTTCTTCCAGAATGGTAATGATGAAGCAACTACTGATCAAGTTGGCAAAATAAAGTTGGTATGTAGAATTTTCTAACTTGAAGAGCAGGTTAATAGGCTTCCGAGTGGTGGTTAAACCAGAATGGGTTGCATTATTGTCGCAAACTTTGACTGAACTGATATAGCTACCTTGTCTCATAGCTTAATGCAACAACAGCTTGGTTTTTTTCCAGCATTCCTGTGTCTGCTGTTGTTTGGACTTGAGTGACTTATAGATTGAAGTGTGGAATCCTAACTGTTACAAACTTTGTATTTTAGGGTGTCGACCAGATGGATCTATTTGGAGACATGTCTACTCCTCCTGACCTCAACAGTCCCACAGTGAGTAGTAAATGATTACTGCCTCCAAAATCAGGAAATTTTTTGAAAGTCCTCTTGAATGTTCTCCTGTCATTCCTGGATAATGAAGTGATCCTCTGTAGACCATCTTCTGTTCAAAGGATCTTGATGGAGAGACCTTGAACAAACTGCAGATTGTACTATTGATGGATGCCAGAGGCTGATTATTGCTTTGTATATAAGGATCTAAGGAAGAATACCTAGCATAAACTGAGTTCCCATAAAGTATCTTTGCATAGTTTTGGCTGGCTTGATGAATAATGATAATTTTAATGCAGAAACACATTGCAGCCCAGAAGATTATAATAAATGAGTGTAAAGAAAGAAGTTTGGGGGAAGAGATATGGAAACATTTAGCAGAGTTTATTTGAAGAAACTACCTTAATGAACTTGGTTTGATAATTACCTATAATTTGGAAAGCTCTTGATCAAACACTGCTATGAGCAAGGCATCATGACATCCAACACTGCATATTCAGGGCTATTTTGATAGAAGTCCTTATAGCTTCCTCCTTCTACCATCATTTCATAATCAGGTATGGATAATCGTGGTCTCCAGTGGGAATGTTTTCAAAACACACAAAGCCAATTCAGTTGATGAATGTAAAAGGCATTCAGCAACCTAAACTCAAGGCTCCTTGTTATAAACTGTGGCTTTTTGGTGGCTCAGCCTACTGTCTGTATTTGGAAGAGTCATCGTTTCATGTTAGAATGAATGTGAATTTAAAGTCTGTCTAATTGTTATTTTGCTTCTAGCTCATGCTAACTATAAATGAGGTCTACTCTGATGTTTAACCTATGCTTAAGTCATTGAAAAAAACAAAAATTGTGGTTAGAGAATTACGGAAACATCAGTTGATATCATGACTGTTTTTTTAATATATTTATTATTTTAATGAATTGTTGTGTGCTGTCCAAAGACACTTTTTGTGAGGTGGATGGCCTTATAAATGTGATCATTCAATAAATAAATAAAACAGGAGATTAGATGCTTATACAGGCTTGTTCCCAGCCTGATTGGTTTGAAGTAATATTATCCATTATAAATCCCAATGGAGATTGAACAGCTGGTTCAATATCTTCACAGTAGGGTGATAGTTAAAAAGAAAAAGGAGCAGCAAAATGCCTTTCTGTCACAGACGCACATTTTCTTTTTTTTTTTTTTAAATCCATTTCAAATCTGCTTGCTTATCATTTTTTTTTAATCAAGAGCTCATGAGACTACTTGCTCACATGCTAATCTGTCTTCTTTCCCAAACCTAACAGGAGGAGGAAAAAGAGATCCTGTTAGTGGATTTAAACTCTGAGATTGAGGCCCCTCCAACTTCTCTCAAAGGAGAGGACCTCTTCTTGAACGACATCACACCTTCCCTGCCATTGCCAAAGCTACAGCCGCCTTTCTTGCCTGAAAACGCTTTTTCTGCAAACCTCAGCTTCTTTCCTACCCCCAGTCCTGACCCTTTCCGTGACGACCCTTTCACGCAAGCTGACCAATTGGCACCCCCTCCCCTTGATTCTTCTTTAAAACCTTCCAGTCAGAAGATGGAGAACAGTGGTGTGAACGGGGACGTAGACTACTTTGGGAAAGAGTTTGATCAGATTTCCAACCGGACTAGCAAGCAAGAAATGCCGGCCAGCCAATGGCTGCTTGAAAGTAAATCGGCACATTTAGCAGTGAAGACATCCGACGGGGTGCCGGAGAGAGAACAGAATGGTTTCGTGGCCAAATCCCCCTTGAGTGTCTTTGCAGAAAGCGGTCCCAAAGGAACACCTGTGCAGAATGGGTTACGGCTAGACTCTGATAGCAGCCACCTGTCAATGCCACAAGACTCCATCACGATTAGTCCACCTCCACAAAGTACAAAGCCAGGAAGAGGAAGGAGGACTGTTCAGGTGAACGTTGGGGCATGCACAAAGTGGTAATATGCATGTTTTCTACTTGGAGCAGGTGAAGGAAGTTCTTTCCCTCTCTTTCTGAAAGCTCTGCTGGCAAGAAAAGCTTTCCTTACCTTCACGCCCTAAATGCTGCAGCCACTGTGAACTTAATTTTTTTTCACTGTAGAATCATCCTTTCCTAACCTTGCTTTCTTTTCTCCTAACGCTGCCATATATTTGTATCTTGGGTAAGTAAGACCTTGGAACTAGCTATTGCATGCCTTAAGTGTATTGTTTTGGAAGAAACACAATGTTTTCTTTGTATGGTTCAAGTAGCGGAGTCTGGTATGGGATGATCAACCATGTACAGTAGACCTCCAAGGTCTGGAAGTGAGGTCAAGGAGATACATAAACAACCTTGGTTTTCTCATATAAAGTGAAACTACTGCAAGATAATCCTCCTGAAGGCCACACCTTAGTGCTGTAAGAACACTAGACCCCAGCAGTCTAGTACTAACGAGAGCCATCTCAAACTATAGGCTTGGACTGAAATATTTTTCAGGAATGTAGCATTTTCATTTTTTAAGAAGGCATGTATGAGGATGGGGCAGGTGAGTAAAACTAGGAGTGTGCATGAGATTTGGTTGGATACCATCAATACAGGCTGCTTTAGACTGATTTTTGAAGCTCTGTGAGGCAAAAGCAGCACAAACATACACAGGTATTATGGATCAGAGGTACAGGGAGTACAACCGAGCCTGCAGAAACTTGCAATCCGCAAAACCAAAACTGATTTACCTCATACCTGATTTTACTCTGCCCGATAAAAAGCAGAGATAAGATACAATAAAACCACAATTAAAATAAATAAAAGACTTGTTTGCAGAGAAAGTGCAGAATGAGCTTCCCTGAATCTGGATATTTGCTTATACACTCTACGTGTACCTATCTGAAATTTAGTATAATCGATCTTTGAGGAAGGAATCATTGTATGCACAAACTTGTCCCATTCTTTATTTATTTGGAAAGATAGGTTGATCGACAGACTGAAATTAGCTTTTTCCCTATTCTAATGATGATGTTTTGGATTTTGGACTTAGAACCAGATCATTCAGGGTATGCCCCAGTTAAAAGCCTATCTTAAAAATGTAAGTTTTAGCATTAACTATTGAGTGATAAAAAGCTTTTCCATTGTACTAGAGTCAGTTCAATAAAACAAAATCTTGCTGGAGCAAAACATTTTGTGTTAAAATAAAATATTGCAACATACAGCCTGCTGAAGTTCTGAGATACAAAGTTCCACACTTTGTCTCCCAGGAAAAAGTCTTATTGCCAAGTCTGTCACCATTAGACTTCTGTTGGATGTTGGATTTGAACAGACAAAACATACCTTATTGTGCAACTGATGAGTTGGCTTAAGTTGGCCAAAGGTGCTGCTGGGGCTTAGTTCCAATAGAAGAAAATGTATAAATATGTAACTCTGGTTTGAACTATGGACTTCTTTGTGCTCTCTGAGCTTGGTTGTTTGCTTGTATACATTGATTGCATTACCCAACTAAGTAATGTCTCATCAGTGTGAGTAAATATGAAGTTTGTTATATGTTTATAACAGCTTCCCCTGCCAATTTTGGTGGGAGATTAGTTTCCTCCTTGGTGGTTCTTTGATTAGAGTATTGTTTTCTGCTTAATTGTATGCCTGGTGTTGATTGCTGCTTGTCTGAGTGTTAGCTGCTGGAAGAAATGTGTTCTAGGTTGTTTGTTTCCTTCTTGGATTTTTTTACTCTTTGTTTTGAACTGTATGCAGTTTATCTCCATTTCTCTCCTGATGATTCAAGAATTCCTTAGTATTTTTCAACTGGGTTTGATATAAAGCATGGGTATCCATCCTTTTGGCTTGCCTGGGTCACACTGAATGAAGAGGAATTGTTTTGGGCCACATATAAAGTATATAATGTAGTAAATGTATATAAATCACATAATGTTAAAAGTTTGCGAAGTTGTGGGGCTGCGTTATTAGCTGTCGAAGGTGGCCATGGATTGGACATGCTTGATTAAAAGTGTAACAGTTTTGCCAGTTGAAAGTATGGTTGAGCATGGTTGAGCCTGTCCGTGTGATCTGAAATTAATGATTTTTTCATTAAGGGGTTTATTTCTTTATTAAATGTGGAAGACATCTTTTCCTATAAGAGCTGACCACATGTCACTTGAGAGGTAGTTGGGTCTAGGTTGGGCTTAGACCAACTTAGTCATGAGTTTCTGTGGTTGATTGGATCATAGTTCCACTCGGTTTCCCAAATCCTTGTCCCAATGCTTTGCTTACTATTTTACGCTGATTATCATTTTATTGCAAACTGGTTTGACTGTTCCAGCATTGGACGTGCAGTGGCATTAACGCTAGCGTTTAACTAATTCTAATCGTGTTCATTTCTTCAGGAACATATTTAAAATATGCTTCTGAGTTTATATACAAAAGCAATTACGTTCCCCAGACGTCACTCTTGTGCGGCTGTTTATTCAGTTTGTGTGTAGTCCAGTGCTTCTGCATTAGAGAGACTGCTTGTCAAAAGGACACAAAATTGTTCTTTGCAATAAAATGCTGTTGGCAGTTGATGTTGCACCATCATTTACAGGAAGTTGCACATGAAAGCTCTGCAGGCCACAACTGTAAACATTGCGAAGTTTCCCTTAGAAAAGATTTTACCCTATTAAAGGAGAATGGGCTTGTATTAATTTTCTTGCATCTCTACCCCTGATGTTTCTTAAGCATGCCACCCTATTTATTATGAACTGAAATAATTTGTCTGGGAGTTGATCACTCACACCTTACATTTCTAATTTGGTTTTGCTGCTGGAATGTCACAATGTTGCTGAGCAGATTAGGGTGCTGGTAGCATAAAGCACGATTGAAAACACTTAACTCCAAATAACAGAAGACTTCCTGTGCAAAAACAACAGCCTTTCTAACGAAGGCTGCCTCTGGTTTTTTTCTAGAATGCAGCCAGCGATGTGTTTGGTCCTGATATTTTTGCTCCTGGATATCCTGTAACAAGCACTCTGACTACTGCAGGACAGCCTTCTGGTGTACAAACTAACCCACTAGACCTCTTCAAAACCAATCCTCCTATAGCAGCTCCCATACCTGGACTAGGTTGGTAAAGATTGTGAAACACAAACGCCTAGCTACATATTAGCTGAATATATTGAATGAATTATGCACGTATTCTTAGTTTATGGTCCAGTGTGTTATGCAATCCCATTAAAAAGGGGGTTTGCAGGGTAAGCAGTAATCCTGGGAAAGAAGGTCAAGCAAATCTCAAAGATGCCTTTTTTCAAAAGGCAACTGGACTGTTATTTTCCCCCTGAGGAAGAAGAATGCAGTTCTTCTTCCTCAGGGGAGACTTTCAAGAAGAGGTTGGACTCCTATCTGTCAGAAATGGTGTAGGGTCTCCTGCTTGGGCAGGGGGTTGGACTAGATGACCTACAAGGTCCCTTCCAACTCTGGTTATCTGTTATTATTAACACGACTTTTCGATTCTCATCCAAGAAGCTTCATCGGTTCTGGCATGATAGTGGGGCAATGAAATAATTAGTTCTGAGAGGATGGGAGACGGAGTTAGAAGGATTATATTTCTTTGCAGTCAAAGCACCTGGATGACTGAGAAGCTCCATATTTATGTCACGCAAATCAGTCCTTATGATCATTTTTGGAAAGGCCTGTGGTTGTAAAGGACACTGTTGGATACAACCCTAAAATAACTATACAAAAGCAGATTACTCATTTCTGATCAGCCAGGAAGGCCCACAGAATTCTTTCCTCAGAAGTTTGAATGGCAACAAACTGCAATGTTTATGTGACAGAGTGCTATTAAACTCCTGGGGAGTCATTCTATTAACTGTTTTTAATTCATTCAGGGGTTGTTTTTGTCTGTTTTTGTCCTAGCTCTACATACATTGAGAAGTTCAGGTCCTTGACTCCCTAATAATTATATACAGGCTAGAGGCTGGGGAAAGTTATATACAGGCTAGAAAATTATTAGAATTATTATTATTATAAAATTATTATTTTTATTTTATTATTATTTATTTTTATATAATATAATTATATTATTTATTTTATTATTTATTATTTTTATTTTATTATAAAATTATTATTATTATAAAATTATTAGAAAGTTATATACAGGCTAGAAAATTATGTACAGGCTAGAGGTTGGAGAAAAGTAGTGCTGCTCTGTGATGCTAGAGCCCCAAATTTAATAAAGTGACATTATTATTATTATTATTATTATTATTATTATTATTATTATTAATTGTATTTCTATGACACCCCATCTCCCGAAGAACTCAGGGCGGCGTACAATCATAAAAACAATATAAATATAAATACTATACAATTTAAAAAGAGATTAAACATGAAACCCAATAATCTGAATTAAAATAACACTATTCAATTAAACCCCCATCCCCCTCCTCAGTCCAGGTTGGCAAGCTGGAACAACCATGTTTTCAGGCCCCGCTGGAAGGACCGGAGGTCGGGAGCCACCCAAAGCTCCAGGGGCAGCTGGTTCCATAGGGTGGGTGCTCCCACAGAGAAGGACCTACCTCTGGGGGTCGCCAGCTGACATTGTCTGGCCGACGGCACCCCAAGAAGGCGCTGTCTGAGAGCGCACGGGACGTTGGGAAGCCGTTATTGGCAGCAGGGTCTCCCTCAAGTATCCCGGTCCTAAGCCATGCAGGGCTTTATAGGTTAGTACCAGCACCTTTGAAAGGATTCCAAGTGAATATAATCTGAAAGCAAAACGACACAGCATATTCTCTGCTTGGATTTTCAGAATTTTTAAGTCTACATAACAAAATCATCAGATTTTTACAAAACAATTTACTGTGGGTTAATAATTCCAGCAAACCCTGCTGAGAAAGCCACCTTGCAAATAGATCGGATAAAAACTGAAGGAAATCAAATAGAGATGATAATATAGGGAAGAATATAGTCAACATTTATGAAATCATATTGATAATGTGTTTTTTAATTGTTCAATGATGAGTTTATTTAAATGAGTCATTTTATTCTTCTCCAGGTGGCCTGCCTACATCAGCATCCCCAACACCAGCATGGGGTCCCCAGTCTACGGCCTTCGGTCAGCCAACCCCAGTGTTTCCTGGAACTGCTCTGAGCACTCAGCCAGTGAAATTCGCACCATCTCTTGGTTTTGGTGCTCCTCAACAAGCACCTGGTTGGGGCCAGCCAGTTCCAGGCCAGACTCCAACTCCTGATCCCTGGAGTCAATCTGTGTGTGTTTCTCCATCCAATGCATGGGTACAGCCACCTCCTAGTGGAAACCCTTTCCATATCAACATGTTTCCACCACCTCTGGCATCTCACCCTCCATCTATGTTGTCCTCCATGTCATCTACTAGCCCTCCTCCTCAGTTGCCTCCTAGAACTGCCCCACAGAAGGAGTGCAGTGTGAAAAAAGAAAGCGACGCCTTCACGGCTTTAGACCCTCTGGGTGACAAAGAGATTAAAGATGTCAAGGAGATGTTCAAAGACTTCCAGCTGACGAAACTACCCGCTGTGCCTGCCAGGAGAGCAGAGCAGCAGCAACCAGGTAACAAAATAGAGGTTCCTCAAGATGTGACTGACCACAATAACCTGGAAGCTAGCTGGTCTCATTGAGTAACCTTCTAGTTCTATATCAAACCTCTTATTGACCATAGATTTATTGAGTGGCCTTGAATAAGCCATTTCACTTATATTAGCTAAGTGACTTAGTGTGGTATGTGGTGGCATGTGATGCACCTGACTTTACTTTTCAATTCAAGTAAGTCTGGGGTAGTCGGTGCCTCAGTAGAGAGCATTAGAACTCTACAATATACCCGTATTCCCAATCTACGGAAACGCATAGAGTTCAATACTTGGAATTCCCCAGTCACTGCTCAGAATTCTAGGAGTTGTTGGTTACCAGGTGTGCTGTCTTGGGTTGACAACAAATGTGATACAACAATAATCAAATAGATTACAGCTTTGAATTGACACCAGGAGATCTGTTAAAATAAGAAAGAAACATGGCTGCTTTCCTGAGGCAGCACAAATCTCTCTCATCCACAAAGCCGTCTTCCTTTCTAGAATTCCTGGCTTGCTAAAAAAAAGAAAGTCTGCCTGGGACTTTTCTCCTTGGCTCTTTATGAAGCTAGGCAGAGTTAACAAAAGTTGTCCCACCTAGGTGGCAACAGTGGCTACTAAAGTGCTTTCATCTGTCTGGGGAAAAAAGCACTGAACATTTTCCACAAATAAAAGTAGAAATAAATGGTGTTTAGGGAGGAGACAGGCTAGGAAAGTCAGTCAGGAATTTTCTCAAAAGCTTATGATAATAAGCCAGTTCAAGGAAGTCAAAAATGAAAGCTGCAGAATAATTGTAATAAGCTGCGAGAATAACCTTGGGGGAGACAGTAGGAAAAGCTACAGCCAGGGTAATGGTCAGAAAAGGGATATCCCAGCCCAGAAAAAGAACAGGAGTGGAAAAACCATGTCAGAACAGACCCTCCCTAGTTCCCTAAGGAAAGACAAGGGAGGGGAGAAAGATGGTGTTAGCATTCATTATTTTGGTTTCCTGTCTGGACTAACTTGAAAGGCTTACACTAATACTGTGTAATAAAAGAAAACAACAAGGTCCCTGAATCCAGTGCTGATTTGTGTTGATTGCATGAAATCCAGGGATCATGCATGTGATGTTGGTTGCTTAGTTAGTCTTGACATAGAGTTTGCAGAAACACGTGTATTCTAGTGTAGGTATCTTCAATTTGGGTGCTGTTTCCTGTGAAGTTCATGTTTGATGCCAAACATGTACTTCTTTGCTCTATAATAAACATCTTGGCAAACCTTTTATAATGTAACTAGCTCTATACCTGTGCTTTGCTACAAAACTATGTGATTGGGCTTAGTTTTTGGGGAGGAAAATAAGGAAAGAAAAAATGTGCCTCTGCCTACCAGCATCCATTGATATTCATCTGGCTAGCATCCTGTCAGTGTGCGAGAGTTGAGGGCTGTTTGGAAAGTGAAGCAGTATTTGCTGTGTGAGCAAGAAGGAGACAGCAGGGAGCCTGGGCATAGTTTAGCTCAACTGTTCTGTACTAAAGCTGGTTGCTGCTGTGAAACTGAAACTCCTCTGCTTGTGTTTTGCATTTGGAACAGATTTCTTTTCAGGTGGGGAGGGGGAGTAGAACTCCTTAGCATCAGAGCGTGTTAATAATAATATATGAAATACTAAAGCTCTGATGGTCATTTCGAAAAATCCTTTCTTAGTGAGCACCTAGAAGCCAAGAGGAACATACATGCCAAATTTCAAGTCTGTAGGCTTTATGGTTGTGGAGATTTTGTGATGATGCATGAGTGGTATTTCGCTTATATATATATATAGATTTGGATATCTTAGAAGAGTGTTCCTTTGTTCAACATAGGGCCTCCAAAGCCTGTTCTGAGACAAAATGCTTCCCTGCTTATTTCCAAGCCTGCTGAAGACCGCTTTGAAAATCCTTTCAAGATGGATCCTTTTGCTGCTCCCTCACAAGGTTTAGTAAGTATCCCGAGTCCCTTTTACATTCAGTGACTGATAACATGGTTAATTGTGGGCTAAAGGAAAAAAAACATGAACATAAAAACTTTGTGGCTTAACTCAGTGGTCCAATTCACACAAATATTAAGACAATGGCTGGATTCCATAAAAAGTTAAACCACAAAATCCATGTTAGCCTAGTTTAGAATGCTGTGTGAAAAGGCAAAAAGAAGAAAAGAAATGTTACATATAGCTAGGATCCAGGGTTTTCTTTTGAGTTGAAAGAGAGTGGGCTCCTATAAGCTGTTAAATTGAATAACAAAGCTGTGGACTCTAATTGGGAGGAGCCGGAATGGGGGGGGGTTTCCCATTAAAGTAGAAAGACTTTTAATCTGAATGTTCTTTGTAGTACCTTTAAAATGAAGTTCTTCACAGTGGCAATACTTTATGGAGAAAGAAACTTCTTTTATTGGCCTAAGAGACTTTAAAGTTAATCAAAGGTTGGCCCACCACATTTTTCAAGCCAGATTTAGTTACATAATCAAACACAACATTTTTCTGTATTGGCTGGTCTTGTAGGAGAAACTCAGTAGCTGACAGATGGGTGGAAAAAATACAACTCATACTTATGGTTAGTATCTAATAGGCTGATAATATTGGAAAAAGCTACAGATACTTTTAATGAGACAAGATTCAGCAAAGGCTTCTTGGTTCTTTTTTCCTAAAATGATAATTTTAGATATCTGAATAATCCTCAAGCTACCTTTTATCCACAGCTAATAAGTTGGGTGTATTCATCTAGATGTGGGTAGACTATATAGACTTCCTTAATGCTCAACTAAATGACCCATTAAACTGGACAAGTTTTGGGTCTGAAGAGACCAAGCTACTGTGGCAAATATTTTGAAGGCCTCCATGTCCTTTTCAAGGTGCTGAAATGCCTAAACTGCACTGTGTTGCTTGTCTTTCATTTTTGTAAGAAATCTACATCTCGATTTTCTATCATGTAATTATTATGCTTAGTTTTCCCCTGAGTAGTATATAATTGTAACATTAGTTGCTAGAAAAGTAGTGCTTAGTTTTGCTTCTGTGTGCCGAAAAGTTCTAAAAATATAGGAGTGTTCATGTACCTTTGGCTTGGAAAAAAGTTTGTCTGCAAAAATATCTTCAAATCATGGCAAAAGTTTTCTTTTTCCTTTTCTCCAGATTACAGCTCAACAACCACAATTGTCTTCTGTTCCTTGTAATGATCCTTTTGGAAATCCATTTGCATAAATTAGTCTGGTAAGTGATATTTAATGTAGTTATTACTTTTTAGCAAATGATTAGAACATGACAAAAGAGAAGTAAATGTATAAACATAATCCACATAATTATGTACAAAACATCTATGGGGAAAAGGCAGTGGCCTCATGATGAGATGTCCAGTTCAGATATCCAGGCAATCTGCTCTGGCATTGCTTTGTGCAGATCTTCTAGGAAACCAAAGAATGCACATCCTTGCACAATATGGTTAATTGTTTGCATATCAGCACCACAATCGCTATAAAGGCAATCTTTCCATTCCTACAAATACAGGGAAGAGGCACTTCTTCCAGTATCCTACCTAATTCTGTTCAATTTCATCCAAAGAGGGAGGGATCACTAATGGTCAAGCCACAAGAAGGTTTCTTGGACCATTCCTGTCTCCAGGCATTCTTGGGGTTAAATTGGTTAGATGTTAAATGAATAGCTGTTTATTATGCTGGCCTATTTAAATCTTGTGATGCGCTGTGCATTGTCCTGGTGAATAGGGAACGCCTTGTTATTCAGCATCCTTGACCTCAGTCGACCAAGAATTTGTTGTCTTCTAATGTGGGGAGGTATAATATTGCTAAGTACTGGTAACCAGTGCATAGGAGTGGGATGCAATGTGCCATAGATGATACGCATTGTCTGGCAGAGTTGGACATCAACCATTTGGGTGTGGGTGCTGTTAAACCACATGCTGGCACAACAGCTATAGAATAAGCAGAACCAGGTCTGTTATTCCTAGGGTGTTAGCATCAGCACACCAAGGTTTAATGTACTTAATGTATTTTAATAATGTATTTAATTTAAATTGCCATATATAATTTACTTAATGTTGTGGCAATCCTATTTAACTTGGCTTTTGAAAAACCCACCTGAACTCAACTGAAAAGTCAGCAACATTTTAGGGCCTGATATATCAACATGGACTTTTGCCTGATGGCAGTGGGAGCCTCCTGAAATTGAAACAATTAAAAATAACTAAAATCATCTGTGCTCATGTGAGAATATAAGATTCTCTTACATAAGATTTCTAAATTTCAATGTTCTCCTTTGAAAATTTATGAGATTTTATTTCAGATTTGGCAATTTCACATGACTGCTATATCTTATTTAATTAATACATGTTGCAAGTGTTATTCTGGGATACAGTGGGATATCCAGACTGTCAACTAAAAAGATAGTCCTTTGCTCTTTTTAGTTGCCAGCAGAAACAGAGTGGAGAAAAACAGTGCATTCTCAAGTGCCTAGATAATCACCCTGGCAGCCCAAAGTTGTCGGAGCGCAAGAATATTACTGGAGAGCATGGTTGATGACTCTTGGCTATGGATGTGTCCCATTGGAGAATATACATCCAGGGGGTGGGGGGAAGACCAGGGTCAAGGGGGAAATGGATTATGTATTTTAGTATCGGCTGCATCCAGCTAACACCAACATGGCCACTTTTAATAAATCAATTTTCTTTTCTCTGCGAGATGCGGCTAGAGACTTATGATTTGAATGGGGGTAGATTTGTTGGAGTTCTGACACAGACATTCATAGGCATTGTATTGTTCAATCCCATTCGAAAGTACTCCACAGTTCAGTTAAATAAAACAAAAGCAATACTTGTATATACATCCAGGTAATCACCTTTTAAACAAAATTTGTTCCCCACAGCCCACCAAATGTGAAAAGAAAACAAGTATTATGGAATGCAGCTCTGAGATGCTCACGGTCCATCTCATTTCTCTTCACCACAAGTGGGTGCTATTGGCAAAACTATAATTGGATTGTTGGGTCAAACAGATACAAGGAACTAACTGGACACTGAGCTTACTGTCTTCAGTCTGCATTATCTGCCTCATTCTTCAACTTTTGGATTCATTCAAAAGACCTTGGAACTTCTTAAGCCAAGGAAGCAATTTGCTTGAGAGCAAACTGGAACCGCTGGTAATTTTCAGCCCATGTGGATGGAAGAAAACACTCTATGGTGTCTCTTATTCCCTCACTTTCTGGTTTCATCAATGCCTAGAAGCACTAAAAGTGAAAAACGAAAGATAAATTAATGGTTCTTTGTGGACAAAGACACACAGATTTGTACTCACTTCTGCACAAGGGAAGACCATGATATCAGCAGCACTGAGTTGCCAAAAACAAAATAAAACAGTCAAGTGCTATTGTAGAGTTTTCCTACTAATATTATTAGAATTTTAAAAAACACCTTCTAGCACTCTATTTACGGCCCGCCCAAATGTCAAGGTGAAAGAATATTTAAATTATGAAATGGGCAAATATTGTATTTTATCCTAACTGGTGAGTTCTAAAAATGCAATTGCTAGCTGTAAATTATGCAAATTGAAACATCTTTGAAGGTATCTTGTCCAGGGTATCAAATGCTGTTTTCCTAGAACATATTTTGTTATGGATAAAGATAAGATTCTCAATTTTGGCATCAGTGCTGAAAAAAAGGGTAGATACAAAAATAAGTGGGTTCTAAGATAAGTTATTAAACTGGAAAGCAATTGTACTTTGAACAACTAGTCTGAGCAAAATGATATTCGTGTCAATTATGATATGGCTAGAGGCTGATGATTCACTCTTTAAACAATAAGTTTAATAAACAATAAGTTTTACAAAACTATTGTTAACAGCCAGATGTCTCTCCAGTACAGCAGTTACCAATATAAACTTGAAATGGTGTTGATGTTTAAATGTTTAGGTGAATGCAACATGGTGATCTACTTCCTAAAAAATACCAAGTATCTAGTGATCTAGCTCTGTATAATAACTCTATTGCACATTCCTGTAATACAAAGTTCTCCATGTATATCTTAGCCTGAAAAAACAGAACTTTCTTCTGGACTGTGTTACACTGTAAAAAGTACTCGGGTGTTCTGGCAATTAAATGTAACTTCATTTCAAATTGGCACTCAGAGGAAATGTTTGATGATTAAATATTTTCTTTATTTGTGTATGGAAGAACACCTGCCTGATGGACTAATTTCAGTTTAGTGATCAGATAAACTCCTGTTGAGTAGAACAATTTAATGAAACCGGGATTTTTAATTTCTCTAAAATGTAAGCAGCCACTGAATGCCAGAGGATGGTGCTATTGATCCAGTGAGTTGGTATGTAACTCGACGTTTTGTATAAATTATGAATTTACAGTACAAAATAACCAAAGAGTCGAAAATGAGGGTATCCCCTCTTGAGTGCTTATAGCTGTTGATTCTGTTCTTTTACCAACCAAGCAGCTACGTGTAGAGTCTTAGACAGCACTTAGCAATAGCACTTAGACTTATATAGAGCTTCACAGTGCTTTTACAGCCCTCTCTAAGCAGTTTACAGAGTCAGCATATGGCCCCCAACAATCTGGGTCCTCATTTTTACTGACCTCAGAAGAATGGCAGGCTGAGTCAACCTTGAGCCTGGTGAGATTTGAACTGCCAAATTGCAGGCAGCCGGCAGGCAGCAGAAGTAGCCTGCAGTACTGCATGCTAACCACTGCACCACTGTTGGTTCTTGATGAAGTACTATGGCTTTTTAATAGAAAGGTTTCTTCACCTTATATGCTAGCATCAGTGTAGAAGTCCGTTGTAATAGAATGTGCACCTGCAGCAGTAGCAGAAGGGGAGGATTTGGTCAACTCGGAGCTTTCCCAGCAAGAGTGTTCAAGACACTGCATAGTCCTGAGCTAGATGGGAGAGAGATGGAATAGGTTGGCAAGACTGATGTCAGGCCCAAGCTCTGAGATGAGACAGATCCAAACAAGTGCAATCCTTTATTGACTTACACCTAATAGACAGAATCTTGCCAAACTAAAGTTATCCTGATTCTAGATATGAACCTTCCTCCTCCCCCACCCCACACCTCTCTTCCAGCTCAGGACTGCTTAGTCTTTGGATCCAGGCTCTTTCTGGGAAAGCTCTGAATTCCTCCCCTTCTGCTGCTGCAGGTGCATATCTCATCACACTCATGGAGCAAATAAATCCCATTTGGACATAATAGTCTTATACTTCTATACCAATCCCATAGTGCTTTACAGCACACTCTGCATGGCTTACAGCGTCGACACTATTTGCATGTTGCCCTCAACAATCTCAGCCTTCATTTTACTGACCTCAGGAGGATGAAACCTTGAGCCTCCTCAGGATTGAACTCCAGGCTGTGGGCAGAGTTTGCCTGCAATAGTGCACTTAACCCCTGCACTACCAGGGCACTAATAATGGATAGGCAAACTTGACCAGCCATGTATTCCACTCTCCTTTGATAGTCCATAGTGTGCATTGGTAATGGGCAAGGTTGCATAGGAAAGTCTGAACTACTAAGGCAGGGGTCTTCAAACTTGACACCTTTAAAATTTGTGGACTTCAACTCCCAGAATTCCTCCTCCAGTCATGTTAGCTCAGAAATTCTGGGAGTTTTAAGTCCACAAGTCTTAAACTTGCCAAGTTATATGAAGACCCTTATGCTAAGGTGTATATATGTATGTGTATATGTGTATATATGTATATATGTATATGTATATATATGTATGTATGTATATATATATATATATATATATATATATATATATTTTCACGGTAGGTATGTAGGTCTTGTGTATTGGTCTTGTCCGTGTAAGGTTGAGAATTTGCAGCGTTTATCTCATTCATCCAGGCTGGTGTCTTCAGCTTCGTTCTCCCAGGAGAACGGCTGAAGACACCAGCCTGAAGATGACGGATGAGATTTCGTCAAACGCTGCCAAGGTATTTCAACCTTACACGGACAAGACCCGAATACACTAAGACATATATATATATATATATATATATATATACACACACACACACACACACACACACACACATGTTTTTGTAGATTTTCATGGGTAAAGGTATGTAGGTCTTGGTGTATTCGGGTCTTATCCCGTGTAAGAGTATCTTGGCGACGTTTTGATAAGGTCCCACTCGCCATCTTCAGGCTGGTGTCTTCGGCTTTGTGCTTGCGCACAAAGACATCATCCTGAAGATGGTGAGTGGGACCTTGTCGAAACGTCGCCAAGATACTCTTACATGGGATAAGACCCGAATACACCAAGACCTACACACACACACACACACACACACACGTGTATGGTTATAGCTACAGCAGATCTTGAACTAGAAACTTTCGTTTTTTAAAAAAAGGAAAATTGTATGGAATATCCATATGGATATGTATGGAATTAAGGTTAATAAGGCTTTTGCAATGGCTGTTGGAAGATTATATTCAGCTGGGCAACTATGGAGTATATATAGTCAATAATGCAAAAAGAGGGAAACAGCAGAGCACAACTGAAAGCTGAATTTATACAAAGAAAACAATTGCTGAGATTATTTTTGCTATTGGTTCAGGTGACCCAGAAATTTCAGTGCAAAGAAAATACATGGGCAAATACATATTGCAGTAGGCAAATAAAGGTGGGAACAAAATGCCTAGTTCCGAAAATTCATGGACCATCCTCCTATTAAGGCAAAGGCTGTGATAAGAACTCAAGACTCAACCCGGCCAAGACTGAGTGGCTGTGCATACCGGCATCTCGGCCCAGTCAGGAATATCCATCTTTGGCCATAGGGGGAGAGGTGTTGCCCCCTGTGGATAGGGCGCGGAACCTGGGGGTCCTCCTGGATGTACGGCTCCGGTTGGAGGAGCAGGTGGGGGCCGTTGCCAGGGGGGCCTTTGCCCAGCTCCGCCTTGTTCGTCAACTTCGCCCATTTCTGGACCGAGATGCCCTAGGCACAGTCACTCACGCCCTTGTTACCTCTAGACTCGACTACTGCAACGCTCTCTATTTGGGACTGCCCTTGCATACCATCCAGAGATTGCAGCTGGTGCAAAATGCGGCGGCGCGGGTGGTGATGGGAGTTTCCCGATTCTCCCATGTTACCCCCCTCCTGCGCTGCCTGCATTGGTTGCCGGTTGCACTCTGGGTGAGATTCAAGGTTTTGGTTTTAACATACAAAGTCCTTCACGACATGGGTCCTCAATATTTGAGGGAGCGTCTTCTGCCGATATCGAGTGCCAGCCGCCCTGTGTGAGCACATAGGCAAGGACTCCTCGGGGTTCTGTCGGCAAGCCAATGTTGGCTGGCGGTCCCCCAGCAACGAGCCTACTCTGTCGCGGCTCCTGACCTCTGGAACCAACTGCCCTTGGGGCTCCGCCTGGCCCCTGACCTCCGCACCTTCTGCCATGACTTGAAGACCTGGTTGTTTGACCAATCCGGGCTGTGATCCCTCCTGGGTGGGGATGGGGTTTTTAATTATTTTAACTATTGCAAATTTTAGTTTTGTAATTTGGGCTTGTAAATTTCGTTTAATCTCTTTTTAAGTATTTATTGTTACTGTTTTTTAGTTGTGAGCCACCCCGAGTCTTCGGAGATGGGGCGGCAAACAAGTTCAAATATAAATAAATAAATAAATGGGATGATATATTGATATCTTCTAAGGTTGCTCTGAGACTCAAATAATACAGCAGCAATAAGAATCTGGATATTGCTACATGTCTATGGAGATTCTCAGTCATGAAGGTGCGTTTTTTTCCCCAAGAGGCAACTGAACTTTTTGGTTTTTCTTTGAAAACCTTTTGCTTCTCATCCAAGAAGTTTCATGGCTGAGAAGTGAAACATCTTCAAAGAAAAACCAGAAAAGTCCAGTTGCCTCTTGGGGGAAAAAAACGCACCTTTGGGACAAGAATCTGGATACTCTTTGAATTCCTTACGTGATTTTAAAAACAAAAATGATGGACTGGGTTGTAGAACTGAAAGCTCAGGTGAGCTAACTGTGATACATTGAAAGGTTAACAATTGTGTCATATTTTGGATAGTTTGGTGTAGTGCTTAAGACATCAGGCTAGAACCAAGAGACTGGATTCTAGTCCCAACTTGGGCATGAAGCCAGCTGGGTTATTCTTGCTTAGCCATGTTTGTTTGTTTGTTTGTTTGTTTGTTTGTTTGGACTTATAGGCCGCCCTCTCTCCCGAAGGACTCAGGGAGGTGTACATAAAAAACAGGCAATACAAAAGTTAAAATAATTTTTTTAAAAAATATTAAATTAGCGCCAAATAAACGTTCAAATTAAAACCCCAATCCCCTGTCAGTCTAGGCCGGATTGTAAAAATAAAAAAGCCATGGAAGGACGCAGGTGAAAAAACACTTCTAAAAAAATCTTGCCAAGCAAACTGCAAGAGTTAAAAACTGACCTGAAGGTACACACACACACACGGCCACTGGGTGAGTTCATCCATTGCCATGAAATAAGGTATCATTGGTTTGCTGATGGTACCCAACTGTACATATCTTCCCCTGGTGAATTACATGATGTCATGAATATTTTACCCTCTGCTTGGGGGAGATGAGGATCTGGATGGGAAACTGCAAGCTTCAGCTGAACCCTGCCAAGATTGGGTGGCTTTGGGGCCTGCCACATCTAGGACTATGCCATCCGTGATGTTCAATTGCATAACATTGCTCCAGGCAAACCCAGTGCACAATTTGGTTTTCTTTCTGGACTCTCAACTCTTGCTCCAAAGGCAGGTGGCAGTCGTGGCTAAGAAAGCCTATTCACAGCTTCATATTGTGTGCCAATCACACTCATTCCTACATTGGGGAGAGGGGAGGTTCCACTCACAGTCACCTCTCAATTGGCTATTGTAATGTGCTCTTTGTGGGCCTCCCTTGAAGAGTGTTTGCAAACTTCAGCTGATGCAGAGTGCAGTGGTGCAGGCAATAATGTGTGCATAGAGCAGTGGTCACCAACCAGTGGGCGGAAAACCACTGGTGGTCCGTGAGAAAATTTTGGTGGTCTGCAGAGAAATGTCACCCCAAGGTACCCAAAAGCAATTAATCCAGGCTGCGCAGGAACACAAGACTGTGCCCCCACATGGCCTGTGGGAACACAAGGCTTGCATCGGTTGCATTGTGAGCAACAAGGTAGTGAGGGGAGGGGAAAAGGGTGGAGGAGAAAACTTGTCCCACGGGCCCCATGCGCCTGGCCTGGCCACCAGGCTGCTTCTTTTCGCTTCTTTCTTCTTTTGGCTGCATGCAAGGAAAGCAGCAAAAGTTTTTCTTTCTCTCCCCCAAACTCCGCCAGAAATGAGTCTTTGGGACCCTGCAAGGCATCCTGCTCCAAGAGGCTGCGCCATTCTGACAGAGTTTGGGGGAGAGAAAGAAAGACTTCTGCTTTCCTTGCATGAAGCCAAACGTCTCTCTCTCTCTCTCCCTCCCTCCCTCCCTCCCTCCCTCCCTCTCTCGAATAATTTCAAACTTAATACTTACAGGCATTCAAGATTAGTATTACTAATTTAGTAATTACTAACTACTACTTCTAGTAATACCAATGTATTAATACTTAATACACTCACACTTGTGAGATTCTGTTAATATAACCTTACAATAAAATAGAATTAAATCATCTGCTCTTGTTTCCTGTCCAGTCTATTTCATAGGGCTGAGACCAATCTTACAAGTCTGAAAGTACTTTTCTCCCACCATCCTTTCTGCAGCTCAATATTTAGGAAGGTTCTCTTCTGAGCCTTTTGCTCTGCTCACATTCCTGGAATGGGTTTAGCCAGCCCTTATCAGACTGTTCCTTTGGTTGCATCCAGGGGTGGGCTTCAAAAATTTTAGCAATGGGTTCTCTGCCTGGTTGCTGGGTGGGCGTGGCCATGGTGGGCATGGTGTAGTCAGCCTCCTGCATCGTGGCAGGGGGTGTTTTACCCTCCTTGGGCTCCAGAGGGTCTCTCGAAGCTGGAAACGGGCCCATTTCCAGTCTTCCTGAACTTCCGGGAGGCCCATTTTTCGCCCTCCCCAAGCCTCCACGCATCCCCTGCACTTACCTGCATCCAAAATGGGCCACATTGGGACTTCTAATGGAGGGGAGGGTGGGTGGGGCCAACCAGGAGTGGGGTTTGGGGGTTCTCCGAACTACACAGAATCTTAGCTAGGGGCTCTCCCAACCCCCACGAACCCCCAGCAGCCCACTCCTGGTTGTGTCTCATTGCCCTGTCTCCCAAGTTCATTCCCACATGCTAGTACCTCTGCTTTAACTGAGAATGCTCCAAACTGCAGGTTGGATCTTCTGCATTCAAAGCAAGTTCTCAGTGCTCACTCATATTCCTCCATATATTACTACAAATCCCAGCATTCTTCAAGATTAGCCATGTTGATTGGATCTGTTGGGAATTGCAGTTCAGCAATATCTAGAAAATCTACATCCTATTTACCTGTTAATGTTATTACCTTCTACAGTTGTTAATACAAACTGTAAGGCTATAATGAGGGGACTTTTTTTCTTTCTCAACATAGAGTTACCATAAAAGAAGACCTGACCTGGGGCGCTCACATTGCAGCAGTGGTCAAAAGGGCCCAACAGAGATTATACTACCTGAAACTTCTTAAAAAACAGCAACTGAATGAAAAACTGCTGGTGACTTCTACCACTGCACTATAGAGAGTATCTTAACTTACTGCACCTCTATATGGTTTGCCAATTGCACAATGGCAGATAGGACAGCACTCCAGAGGGTTAACATCTTTGCCCAGAAGATCATTGGTTGCCCTCTCCCCTCTTTGGAAGAGCTTTATAGCTCCCGCTGCCTCAAGAAAGTTCAAAACATTCTCAAAGATCCATCTTATTCTGGGCACCCTTTTTTTGAACTATTACCATCTGGCAGATGGTACATGATAATAAAAACAAGGACAAATAGGCTGAAAAACAGCTTCTATCCCAGGGCAGTAACTCTGTGGAATTCTACTGTATAGTGCAATATTAATGCAATATCAGGGGTTTTCAATTCAATGTATAGAATGTGAAGGATGCACAGGTGAAACTCGAAAAATTAGAATATCGTGCAAAAGTTCATTTATTTCCGTAATGCAACTTAAAAGGTGAAACTAATATATGAGATAGACTCATTACATGCAAACTTAAAAGGTGAAACTAATATATGAGATAGACTCATTACATGCAAAACAAGATAGTTCAAGCCGTGATTTGTCATAATTGTGATGATTATGGCTTACAGCTCATGAAAACCCCAAATCCGCAATCTCAGAAAATTAGAATATTACAAGCAATCGATAAAACAAGGATTGTACATAGAACAATATTGGACCTCTGAAAAGAATAAGCATGCATATGTACTCAGTACTTGGTTTGGGCCCCTTTTGCAGCAATTACTGCCTCAATGCAGCATGGCATGGAAGCTATCAGCCTGTGGCACTGCTGAGGTGTTATGGAAGACCAGGATGCTTCAACAGCGGCCTTCAGCTCTTCTGCATTGTTCAGCCTCATGTCTCTCATCTTCCTCTTGGCAATGCCCCATAGATTCTCTATGGGGTTCAGGTCAGGCGAGTTTGCTGGCCAATCAAGCACAGTAATCCCACGGTCATTGAACCAGATTTTAGTGCTTTTGGCAGTGTGGGCAGGTGCCAGGTCCTGCTGGAAAATGAAGTCAGCATCCCCATAAAGCTTGTCTGCAGAAGGAAGCATGAAGTGCTCCAAAATCTCCTGGTAGATGGCTGCGTTGACCCTGGACTTAATGAAGCACAGTGGACCAACACCAGCAGATAACATGGCTCCCCAAATCAACACAGACTGTGGAAACTTCACACTGGACTTCAAGCATTTTGCAGTCTGTGCCTCTCCATTCTTCCTCCAGACTCTGGGTCCTTGGTTTCCAAATGAGATGCAAAATTTGCTCTCATCAGAAAAGAGGACTTTGGACCACTGAGCAACAGACCAGGTCTGTTTTTCTTTAGCCCAGATAAGACGCTTCTGACGACATTTGAAGCCCATGTCCAGGATCCATCTGTGTGTGGTGGCTCTTGATGCACTAACTCCAGCCTCAGTCCACTCCTTGTGAAAGTCCCCAACACTTTTGAATGGCCTTTTCCTGACAATCCTCTCCAGGCTGCGGGCATCCCTGCTGCTTGTGCACCTTTTTCTTCCACATTTTTCCCTTCCACATAACTTTTTATTCATGTGCTTTGATACAGCACTTTGGGAACATCCAACTTCTTTTGCAATTACCTTTTGAGGCTTTCCCTCCTTATAGAGGATGTCAATGATGGTTTTCTGCACAACTGTCAGGTCAGCAGTCTTTCCCATGATTGTGATTCCTACTGAACCAGACTGAGAGACCATTTAAAGGCTCAGGAACCCTTTGCAGGTGTTATGGCTTAACTAGCTAAGTAGAGTGGGACACTTTGAGTCTAGAATATTGCACCTTTTCACAATATTCTAATTTTCTGAGACTGTGGATTTGGGGTTTTCATAATCATCACAATTATGACAAATCACGGCTTGACCTATCTTGTTTTGCATGTAATGAGTATATCTCATATAGTAGTTTCACCTTTTAAGTTGCATTACGGAAATAAATGAACTTTTGCACGATATTCTAATTTTTCGAGTTTCACCTGTATGTTTGTGTTTATTTTCAATCATAATGTACATTGAAGATGGTAATTTCATTGTACAAGGTGCAATGACATTGAAGTAAAGTAAAGTAAACTAAAACCGAAAGTTGATTTAGGCTTGATTCTTCTTAAACTTGGCAGCTGAAAATGCAAATATAAAAAGAAACTACTGGCAAATATTTAATTTCTTTTATCAGGCATAGATTTCTAAAGAATGAAAAAGTCCCTCTCCATGGGATAATCTCTTAAGTAAATAGCGTGACTTACCGGTAATTGCAAATAGCAAGGGCTATTTTCATTAAACTTTACGTGAAAGCAAAACTCCAGCTTTATCACGAAGTACTATTTTGCAACTTTTATACAGCCTGCAATATAGCAAATAAAATTAGATGATCCAAAAAGCTTATTGAGCAGCTGCTTACTTTATAGGGGAAAAAATATTCTTACTAAATCTTGAACTATGTAGAAGCTGTATAATCGTGACTATTGTATCACATTGTTTCCATTAAATTTAATTAAATATTGAATTATGGATTGCCCCAGTTTGGAATCTAGGATAGGACAGTGAGAAACAAAATTGGCAAATATCCTCAGTTTAAAAAAAGAGATCCTGAAGATAGACAAGCTTAAGGGGTGTGCATAAGTGCACCATCATGCGTCTACCATCCCTGTCCTATTGTCCCCATTTATCCGTACTTATTTCCTATATTCATACTCATGTTTATTCTTATACCTATCATATTGTAAGCGACTGACAAATAAAATAAAATAAATGTATTTAAAACGTGCAAACACACACACACACACACACCCATTTTGCTAAGTGTCAAAGCCATGATCAGATGCCTAGACAATTGGCTCTTTTGGATGCAGAGACAATATGCGTACCAGTAAATAAAGGATTTAAATCTTTATTAAACCTTTATTATTAGCTCAAGCAAACAAGATTATGAAGCACAATATAAAAAGCATATATACCAAGCAAAATGATACCCAAATCTCTTTTAAGTTGCCAGGAGCTCCTTAATAGCAGAAATACTCTAAGAGTGATCAGTTTCCACACTACCCAATGCCAGGTTCTGTGCAGAAGCTGCCCACAAACAACCCCAACGTTTTTATCGAAACCTGACATCATGACTTCATAAACGTGCTATGGTCATGAAACGGCAAGGCCTGACCCTGATTGGGTAGAACATGGCTCTGGAATGGAAATTAGAAGTTTGAGATTTTCACAACAAAAAAAGTTTTGTAGCTACAGAAAGATGCCCACTTCACCTATATGCTCCTTGAAACAAGAACTTTTTTTTAAAAGCAGGTTAGCCCAGAATATGATCTAAACCTCTAAACCAGGCGTGTTAAACTCCGATCCACCGGGTGCTTAGATCTGGCCCATGGGGCCACCCTGGAAACAGTAAAGGCAGAGGTCTCCAAACTTGGCGACTTTAAGACTTGTGGAGTTCAACTCCCAGAATTCTCCAGCCAGCATAGCTGGCTGGAGAATTCTGGGAGTTGAAGTCCACAAATCTTAAAGTTGCTACGTTTGGGGACCCCTGAGCAAAGGAGTGGCCCAGGGTGCCTCTGCCAATGAAAATAGAGCTCATGAGGGCTGCGTGCAGTCCTACTGAGCTCCATTTTTTCTCGCAGAAGTTTTCAGGAGACTATCCCAGCTGACAACAGAACTCAGGAGGGTTGCACATGCCCCCCCCGAACTCCATTTTCACTGGCAGAGCACTCAGGCCCCGCAGACACAAGTGATATCATGCTGGCCACACACACCCTGGCCACATACACACACACCCCAAGGTCAAACACAACCCTGGTTTTGCCCTCAATGAAATCGAATTTGACACCCCTGCTCTAGACTGTTCTTAATATGACGGCTAAATCAAAACATGCCACTAAAACCCTCGAAAGAACAATGGTCTTTTACAATGCAGCTATAGAAATGTGGAAAATATTTTCAGTGGAAAAAAAATATTTCTCCCAGTTACGATCTGAAAGGAAAAGTCCTTACCTAGACAATAACCTAGATTAGTGGTCACCAACCAGTGGTCCACGAGAAAATTTTGGTGGTCCGCAGAGAAATGTCCCTTGCAAGCACTCCCCCCAAAGCAATTAATCCAGGCTGCGTGGGAACACAAGGCTGTGCCGCCCACATGGCCCACCCACCTGCTGGCCCCCACTCTTCGGTCAAGTGCAAATCTTACCTTGAGTAGAGCCACGCAAGCTGGAACTGGAAGGTAAGACCAATGGCAAGGGTGGAAAATCCTCCCCTGGATGGCTTGCTGACATTGATGGGAAAGTCGGTCCCATATGCCAGAGCTGCAGTAGTCAAAGGACTGGCCCTTTGGTCATCCCAGAGCAGCTCCTCCAGTCCATGGCAGGCCGTGCACCTGGGTAGAGGAGCACCTGCTCTGGGATGCCCAAAGAGCCAGTCCTGTGACTCCTGCAGCTCTGGAATATGGGACCGACTTTCCCACCAGCATCAGCAAGCCACTGTCAGTCAAAATTCATATTAGTGGTCCACAGGATTTAACATTATGAGTTTAGTGGTCCCTGAGATCCAAATGGTTGGCAACCCCTGACTTAGATCACAGTTCCTGCCTACCACAAGTTCTTTTTTGGCCGTAGAAACACAGAATATCCTATACCTCCCTCATAGTTGCAGATTGCAGATTCCTGCAAAGAGAAGCTTCCCATCTCCTGACTGAAACTTTACTATTTTATCATTAGGAACTTTCTTTTAAAACAGTCACTTCCTTGTAGCTTCTACCTACTTGAGTTTACAAATATCCTCTGGAGCAAGGGTCTTCAAACTTGGCAAGTTTAAGACTTGTGGACTTCAACTCCCAGAATTCCTGAGCTAACATGACTGGAGGAGGATTCTGGGAGTTGAAGTCCACAAGTCTTAAAGCTGTCAAGTTTGAAGGCAAATCCCTGCTCTGGAGTAACAGAAGACAAATCTACTATCTGGACAGACACCCAGAAATCATAAAGGGTGATCAATGAACAATCTTCCTAGTGATGGGACCCATCCTCTTAGAAGATAGAGTCCCTTGAACATTATAACATTTAAGACTTTGAATGCCAGTAGAGAGCTGGCAATGAGTGAAATCAGAACCCATTTTGAGAGGAGGGTGTTAAGTTTGCATGAAGAGACAGACGCGGAGTGCTTCAAGCTCTTTGTTTATTAGTGACTACAGCTCAGAACGAACCCACTTTGGCTGGGCTGCAGCTGCTACTTATAGCCAGCAGCCGCAGTTACCAGCCAATCAGAGTGCAGGGTTTTCCCGCACTTTTTAAACCAATCATTTCTTACATTTTACAAGAACAGTTCAAACTAAACCAATGACTTTAAACCTGCATACATAACATCCCTCCCCACTAGGTTCAGTCCATACTCAAACCCCAGCCTATCTAATGTATTCTTTTAAATAGGTGGGGCTCTTACGTGTAGGTTGAGACCTACGTGGTTCAGATGTTTTAAGGTTCTCACCTTGTGAGGGAGGAAATGTGTCTGCTGACATTTCCTTACTAGGACTTGTAGTAATGGTAGAACCTGTTTGGTTACTACAACCTGGTCTCTCCTCCCAATCCACCTCCAACCCATTGTCAGCACCTAAATCAGGTAATGATGTGCAATCTTCCATTTGTGAAAATGGTTGTTGGTATTGTGACAGGTTTTGGGATGGTTCCTGTCGTGTTAGCTCGTTACACATGGGGTTCATTCTTGCTTGTTCATTACACTCATGATCCTCCCCTTCCCCCCTAGAAGAGGTATTAGGTATGGGAACTAGAGAGGAACAATTGCGATGTTCCTGAGGTAATCTGGATCTAAGCTGATCAATGTGCCTGCTCCAGAGGACACCATCCTCTGTTTGTACCCTGTAAGATCGAGGGCCTTGGTTTGGGTTATCTCAGCAGGAATCCATAATGGTTCACCCATAAGGTTCTTAACATAAACAGAATCACCCACAGTGAACGTGCAAACTTTGCTAGTGGAATCTAGTGGTGCATTGGGTGCGTAAGTGGGATGAAGGCGGTCAAGGGGAGACCTGAGTTTCCTACCCATCAACAATTCTGCTGGGGATAAGTTAGTTCATGGGTTAGGAGTGATATGCTGGACACTGAGAAGTTTTTCAACTCTCTCAGTGATATCCCCTGGACCCAATTGCTGAAGTTTTTCCTTGGTAAAACGTACCATACGTTCAGTCTGGCCATTAGCCGAAGGATGCCCAGGGGCTGTCAGGGCATGTCTGATACCCTGCTGTGCTAGATATGATTCAAAAAGGTTGGATGTAAATTGAGGACCATTGTCAGAAACGAGTACATCAGGTAACCCGTGAGTTACAAAAGCTTTTAAGCTGTTTGATGACAGCATCAGTTGTGGTGGATGCCATAGGGATGACCTCTAGCCATTTGGAATATGCATCTACTATAATAAGGAAAGTGTGCCCTCTGGTAGGGCCAGCAAAATCAATGTGAATCCTGGACCATGGGCCCCTAGGACATTCCCATTCCTGTGTGGGGGCGAGAGATGGGGCAGGCCTGACTACCTGACAGTTGGGACAAGATGCAACCCAGTTTTCAACCATTTTGTCAAGCCGCCATACATAATTCCTGGCCAATCCCTTCATTCTGACAATACCTGGATGACCCTCATGTAACATTTCCAAAACCTCTTTTTGCAGTTTTGCAGGAATAACCACCCTGTTACCCCACAAAATACATCCTCTTAATACAGATAATTCAGTTTGCCTGGATTTAAAAGGTTGGGCAAGTTGAGGTAGATCTTGAAAAGGCCAACCTTTCTTAATCCAACCTATAACAGGAGCCAATAAAGTGTCTTTGGCAGTCTCTCTGGCAATTTCAGCAGCGTGTACTGGAGGCTTGGCAACAGTTTCTAGGAAAAAGGTGTAAGTCTCAGGAGCAAAGTCCTCAGTGTGAGAAGGAAGTGGGCAGCGACTCAAAGCATCTGCATGCACAATGTCTTTGCCAGGCCTGTGGATGAGTTTGTATGAATAAACAGCAAGAAATTGAGTCCACCTCAGCATTCTTGGTGACAGGATAGTGGGCGTAGGTTTGTCTCCTGCCACAATGCCTAACAGAGGTTTGTGATCTGTGACAATGGTAAATATTCTCCCATACAAATGTTCATGAAATTTCTTGACAGCTGCAACAATTGCCAAGGCTTCCTTGTCCAGTTGGCTGTAGTTCCTTTCTGCTTTGGTCAAGGTGCGAGAGTAAAATGCAATAGGAGCTTCCCTGGGAAGCCTGTGGCTCAAACCCCCCACACACTCCAAAAGGGGATGCATCACAAGTCAGTACAACAGGCAAATTCTCAGAGAACTGTATCAGTACAGCATCAGATGTGATTAGTCTTTTAATATTGTTAAATGCAGATTGTTCTTTTCTGCCCCAGACCCACACAGACTTTTTGTCTAATAATCTGTGCAGTGGTTCTGCAATGGTTGCCTTCTGAGGTAGGAACATGTGATAAAAGTTAATGAGTCCAAGGAAGGCTTGCAAATCTGTTTTACATTTTGGTCTAGGGGCTTCTTTGATTGCCTGAACCTTGGCATCTGTGGGGTGGATACCATGCTTGTCAATCATATAGCCCAAGAACTCAACCTTGTCAGTTCTAAGTGTGCATTTTCTTCCTTGACTTTTAACCCCGCTTTTTTGAATCTGGTAAGGACTTCTCTGAGTCTCTCTTGTAACTGAGTGTCATTTTCAGCAGAGATTAACACATCATCAAAGTAAGGTACTACCCTGGCAGTCCTTGGAGCATCCTTTCCATAAGGCTTTGGAAGATGCCTGGTGCCACGCTTACTCCAAACTGTAACCTTTTACATTTGAAAGCACCTCTATGAGTCACAATGGTTTGGGCCTCTGCAGTGGCATCATCAACTGTTAATTGTTGATATGCCTGGGCCAGATCCAATTTGGCAAAGACTGTACCCCTGCCAAGTGAATGTAGTAAATGATGCACCACTGGAACTGGATATGCTCTGTTGAAGCGCATGGTTCAATGTCTCCTTATAGTCTCCACAGATTCTCACTGACCCATCAGTCTTGACTGGTGTGACTATGGGTGTCTCCCACCTGGAGTGGTCAGTGGGCTCTAAAACTCCTTGAGCTATTAGTTTATCTAATTGTGCATCAATTTTTTCCTTTAAGGCAAATGGGACCCTTCTGGGCTTTAAGCGAATTGGTGGCACCTTGGGATCTAGATTGAAAGTGATAGGGGTCCCCATATACTTGCCCAATCCATCGCTGAAGACCTCTGGAAACTCAGACTTCAAGGCCTCCTCCCATTCAGTGTTGCTCACATGATTGATGCCAGTCACCTCGATGCCTAGTGGATTGAACCACTCAAGTCCCAGCAAGCTTTGGCGATCCTTGTCCACGATGGTCAGGGGCAAGCGTTTGGTGTGGCCTTTGAACTTCACGTTGAATTCTCTTGTTCCAACTACTGGAATCTTGTTCCCTTGGTAGTCTTTAAGAGTCAGTGCTTGCTTCTTGAAATGCTTCTTCTGAATGTTTGGGAGTAGTCTGTGAATAGTGTCCCATGACACCATAGATAAATATGAGCCTGAGTCCACTTCCATTTGGCAAGGCCTTCCTTCAATTAGTACCTTGACATGCACTTTTCTGTTATTGATAGAAGAAGAATGACCAATAGTTACTGTCTGATGAGTTTCATTCTTCCCCTTTGCTTCTGTGCTGTGCCCCATTTTCTCACTGAGGTTGTTGGGCTTGAATTCTTTGTCAGGAAACTTCCTTCTGTTGGGTGGAGTTCTGGATGATTTGCAGACTCTTGCTAGGTGTCCTCTTTTTTCACAACGGAGGCAGATGGTATCTAGGAACTTGCATTCAGTGCAGGGGTGGCTTCCCCCACAACCTCTGCAGTAGAAATCTTGCCTCTTTCTTCCCAGGTCTTTCTTTTTCCGCTCCATTCTGAGTCTATAAATTCCTTCCTCCACCTCACTACAGTCTGAATCAGAATCTATTTGCTCACAATGAGTTGTTGTGGACTTTTCCACATCAGGATGGCTTGTGGCCTTGTTAATTTTCTTCATGGCTGCTGCTGAGGACTTGGTAGCTTCTGCTGAAGAGGCCTCTTCTATTGCTTCCTTCAGCGTGATCTTAGGTCTTAGTAATAACTTGCTCTGAAGCACCTTGTCTTTAAGGCCCAGAACAAATCGATCGTGCATGGCCTCTTCTAAATTGTTAAATTCACATGCACCCCCAATGTCTCTTAAACTTGCCACGAAGTTGTTAATGTTTTCGCTTTCCCCTTGATCCCGACGGTAAAACTCGTGTCTCTTAATGAGGCACGATACTTGTGGGGCGTAATGGGCTCTTAACAACTTTTCTAAGTCAGGCCATTCCATTACCTTCACGTCTGCAGCTCCCGCCAATGCCTTCGCCATCTTGAAAACTGCCGGACCGCAGTGCATGAGAAAGACCGCCCTCTTCTGCTTCTCAGAAATGTCGGCAAGATCGTTTCCTTCCAGATACATTTGGAAACGATCTGCATACATCTCCCAGTCTTCTGCTGTCGGATCGAACAGGGCTGGGGGGGTGTTCAGCGCAGCCATCTCTCTCTTCTTCTGTTCCGCGTTGCCTTCTTCTTCAGGGAGATCCCACCTTCGTCGCCAGTGTTAAGTTTGCATGAAGAGACAGATGTGGAGTGCTTCAAGCTCTTTGTTTATTAGTGACTACAGCTCAGAACGAACCCACTTTGGCTGGGCTGCGGCTGCTACTTATAGCCAGCAACCGCAGTTGCCAGCCAATCAGAGTGCAGGGTTTTCCCGCACTTTTTAAACCAATCATTTCTTACATTTTACAAGAACAGTTCAAACTAAACCAATGACTTTAAACCTGCATACATAACAGAGGGTTTAGGAGATTTTGAGAGTTTAGGCGCATTGCCTTCCAAGCAGATAATCCGTGTATTAAGTTCTTCTTGGTAATGAGCTGCTGCTTCTTGTTTGAAGAAATTTGAAGATTTCATTTCAGCCACTACCTTCCTTAGGAATTGGTAGCACTAAATGTGAGTTAACTTGCTCTTCCACTTTTTAACCAATAGGATCAGCCCTATTTTGGGGGGGAGGGAGGGGAGAGAGAGAGGGAGAGAGAGGGAGAGGGAGAGAGACTGTCTACTCAGACAGCAGGTGAGAAGCAGTGATAGGTTGAAGAGTAGAATTTAATGGGCCATGAGCACTACACACTACCATCTAGGATAGGTATGCTGTCTTTAATTGTATGTCTTATTTCCATCAGTTCCTTTATATTGAACAATACTGCTTCTGGCACAAAAATGTCATTTACCAACCCCATTTCTATCATCTTTTATTCTGCAAAGGAAATAATGAGGTATCAGTGCTCACAGCTTACTGAATTTGAGTTCAAAAGCTTGGTTTTCCCATCTGCCCCTCACCTCTATTTGTACAAATAGACTTGCCAAATTGAGTACTAGGCCCAGGGCTCTTCTCGGTAGTCAGCATGGTCATTGACCTTCATTTGCCATCACGTTTTGTTTATTGTCCTTTTAATATTTAACAAAAATGAACAGAATAAAAGACTTGATTCTGGGTGATTTCTTTTTAGTAGACCTACCACCATGTCTACTTCTTTGCTTCTTATAGGAGTTCTCTGCATTTTAGGAGCAAATAGTATTGCCTCAGTAGGGAAAGCAAGGTAAGTTCATTGTACAGGATAGAGATAACATTTGGTAGCATTTATGCGTGATCATCTCCAAATTTTCTGGTACTCTATTTTTAGTTTCTGGAAGAGAGAAGGTAAGAGAACGACCTTCTTCCTGCCATTTTCCAGATGCGTCTGAACAATCCTATTGAATGCAACAGAAATTATTTCCATGCATAAAAGTATCAAACTGTTAAATCAGCATTATTTTATTAATAACAGATTGTTAAAATTTATGTACCTCTGAACCGGTTTGTGAATACAGGAATTTCAAGCCAAAAATCAAATATTTTTTACATTAGAAATATTCATAGAAGTATAATTTAGTCAAATTCTGACATTACTTTATATAATCTATTTGTTCTTTTCCAACTTGCCCAAATTGCATCTCACAAATGTAACTTATATTTGTCCACAAATTTTATTCTTTCTAAAATAAAATAATAAAATAAAAGGGAAGGGAAGGGAAGGGAAGGGAAGGAAGGAAGGACTTTGAAGTTACATCCCTCTAATTTGAGTGAAAGGGATTTAAACTTAGCAAATGTACAAACTAGAACACAATATCTGATACTCAATACTTGGTAGGATTTTGCTGTTAAGTGTTGACATTCTAAAACTTAGATGGATGAAGCCAACCTCAACCTCATCTGAGGTTAATTTCAAGGATAAATAGCCAATATACAGCATGGAAGAAGAATGAGCTAAATACTGCCTCTTTCCATGGTGTGCTGACAATAAACACAGGACAAAGGCAACTGTTTGCCTCTTACCTTGGGTCCTCACTTATTTTTCCTACATCCGTGAAAGTGTCTGAGAATTCTTTAAAAATATGAATGTGCAAACCCATCAAACCATTTTTAAAAGCTTCTTTGTTCTGTATCACATTAGGTAATATCTTGCTTGCTTGGATTCTGTTTTTAAAAAAAGAATTGCACTTAAAAACTGCAAATCATTTGCAGAAATCAAACCCCTTTTTCCTATGATCATGGAGTTTTCAATATTCCAAAATGCAGCTCCTGTAAAATCTTGAAATCAAGTGTTCTCATGCAAAGTTATGTACCAAGTGACCACAACGAGATGGCATGCAACTAAATGAGTAGGCAAACAAAGTCATATTGTTCCATTTCAATATGTAGATACAAACATTGTACATATAAAGAGTGTTAAACCAGAAACATTTCAATTTACTTTATTTTACTCTAAGGGTGACCCGAGTACCTAATGCTCCAGAGCCCATTGACTGCTCGCTGACTGCCTGGACTGATTGGGGGCCATGTAATCCATGCTCAGAAGAAAGAGTAAGTAGTTATTCCATAATTTATCTTGCATTAAAAGGGCTTCATAAAGAAAATTTATTTATGAAGTATAGGCTCCTTGGTGAAGATTAGTTTCAAATAGTAAAAGAAAAAAGGCTTTCTTGTTTGGAATCACTGGTTGTCCACTAATTATAGTGTTAAAGTTGAATGGATTGTAAGAGATCACCCATTTAAATCCTTTTCACAGTGTAAATGTGTATATTTTTGGTAGCTATGAAGATTCTCAGTCATCCAGGTGATGGTTGTCCCAAAGGTGCTTTTTCAAGAAGCAACTGGACTTTCTGGTCTTTCTTTGAGGATGTTTCACTTCTCATCCAAGAAGCGAAACCTGAAGAAGCTTCTTGGATGAGAAGCAAAACATCTACAAAGAAAAACCAAAAAGCCCAGTTGCTCCTTGAAAAAGCACCTTTAGGACATTTTCAGTAGCTGTACACTGGCTTTCTCAACAGCAACAACTCTAAGATGTATGGACTTCCTTCAGAATTGGAAATCCACACATCTTAAAATTTGCTAGGGTTGAGAAACGTAAGTGTAGATGGTCATCCAATGATTGAGTGATAGTCTGCCCTCCTAATAGCAATAGCAACAGCACTTAGACTTATATACCACTTCACAGTGATTTTACAGCCCTGTCTAAGTGGTTTACAGAGTCAGCATATTGCCCCCAACAATCTGGGTCCTCATTTTACCCACCTCGGAAAGATGGAAGGCTGAGTCAACCTTGAGCCTGGTGAGATTTGAATTGCCAAATTGCAGTCAGCCAGCGTCAGCACTGCGCCACAGTGCTGAACCTTGAATTTCCCATCCTTTCTATTTTGGAATAATAAAATATGTTTCCATTTCTTTCACCGTGCATTTTTATTTTATTTATTGATCATCTTTCGAAACAGCCCATCTCCCTTGCAGAGGGATGTTTGGTGGTGCACAAATAAAACATTAAAACATAAAAGTATACCAAATCTAAAATTTATAAAGCGGCAAGGATGATTAAACTTCAATGTTAATCATTAATTAAAAAGCAAAGGGAATGAACATGCTAACAAGCCAGGGAGTTGGTTAGCCCATAAATTAAAAATAGAAAGGGAGAAAAAGCTGATACAGGAGTTGAAAGATGATGATGGAAATTTACAATATGAAATGGTAAAGAAGAAAAGAATAGTGCAGAATTATTTTGAAGGATTGTACAAAGAGGAAAAGGTAAATAAAGATAATATAGAACAATACCTGAAAGAGAATGGTCTACCGGAAATAAGAGAGGAACAGAGAGATATGTTAAATAAAGAAATAACAGCTATAGAATTGGGTATGGCAGTGCAAAAACAGAAAAATAATAAAACTCCGGGGCCTGATGGACTTCCTGCAGAAATTTACAAATGCTTATATGAGTGTTTCGAACCGGTGATGTTAGATCTGTATAATGATGTATTGGATCATGCTAAATTACCCAAATCATGGACCGAAGCATATATTTCATTAATCCACAAAGAAGATATGGATCACAAACAAATTAAAAATTATAGGCCAATCTCATTATTGAACGTAGATTGTAAAATCTTTACTACAATAACATCTGAAAGGTTGAAAATAGTATTGAATGAAATTATACACTCAGACCAGAATGGTTTTCTACCTTCCAGACAGATAAAAAAATAATACGAGAATAGTGTTAAATGTACTAGAATATTATGAAACCCACCCAGAAAAGCAGGCAGCACTGATCTTCTTGGATGCTCAGAAAGCATTTGACAATCTTAATTGGCAGTTTTTAATTCAACAGGTGAAGGACATGGGATTTGGAACAAAATTTAGAAAAATGATAGGTACAATATACTCAAACCAAAAAGCCAGGTTGATCATAAATGGAGAGAACACTGTGAGTTTTAACATAATGAAAGGAGTGTGACAGAGATGTCCAATGTCACCTCTACTTTTTATCTTAATGCTAGAGGTGCTTTTAACCTAGATCAGACAAAATATGGAAATAGGAGGATTGAGGATTAAAAGAGCAGAATATAAGGTACAGGCATTTGTGGATGACTTGGTGTTCTTTATTGAAGAACCAATTGAGACGGGATAATTTGTTACAAGAATTAGAGCAGCGGTGGGCAACTATGGCCCCTTTACAATCTGTAGACTTCAACTTCCAGAATTCCTAAGCCAGCCATACTGGTTCAGGAATTCTGGGAGTTGAAGTCTGCAGATCTTAAAGGGGCCATAGTTGCCCACCTCTGAATTAGAGAGATACGGGGTGGTAGCAGGTTTAAAAATTAACAAAGAAAAAACAAAAATATTAGCCAAAAAATTGACAGAAAAACAAAAAAAAAAGAGCTAGAAGGAAAGATGGGATTGCAAATTGTAAAAAAGATCAAATACTTGGGAATCTGGCTAATGAGGAGATGTTCTTCTATAAAAGAGGACAATTATAAGAAATTAATCCAACAGATAAAGAAAGATTTAACAAATTGGGAAAATTACAATTACCTTTATTAGGAAGCATAGCAATGATAAAAACGAATGTCTTACCGAAACTATTGTATTACTTCCAGACAATTCCTATAAAATTAGACAAGAAATTTTTTGAGGAACTGAATTTATATGGCTTGGTAAAAAAGCACGAATAAGTTTAAAGATGCTACAGGATAGTAGAAGTAGAGGTGGCCTTGGACTCCCAAAATGGGAATTGTATTATCAGGTGACAGTTGTAATGTGAGTGAAGGAATGGGTAAATTTAAAAAGTAAAAGAATTTTAGCAATTGAGGGCCACAATCTACAAGCAGGATGGCATGCCTTTCTATGGGACAAAAGAAAAATAAGACTCATTCATACTTTCACAGACATTTGATAATACAAATATGGGAAACAGTAAAAAGAAAACATTATATGAAATTACCAAGTTGGGTTTCACCTATGGAAGCAATATGGAAGGGACCAATGATTGCCTGGGCAAGAAATGTAGGTCATAATATAAAATTAGAGGACTGGGAAAGAATGTGGATTAATAATTGTAAATTAACATTGACAACAGCATTTAAAGAAAATCAGTACAAAATGTTTTACAGATGGCATTTAGCCCCAGCAAGACTGACTAAAACATATCCAAATACAAAATCAGATTGTTGGAAATGTAAATAAAAAGAGGGAACATTTTTTCATATGTGGTGGCAATGCCCATAAGTAAAAAAAAATTGAATGAGGATACAAAGATGGCTACTAGAAATTACAGAACACCAATAAGAACTTAAACTGGAAATATTTTTATTAGGAATAATTAAGGGAAAAGTTAGCAAGTTTATCCAATACATCATTATACAAACTATAATGGCGGCAAGAATAGCTTTTGCACAGGGCTGGAAAACAAAAAAGATACCATCCAAAGAGAATCTGATACAAAAAATAATGGACTGTGCAGAAATGGGTAAATTCACAATGGAATTAAAAGGCAAAGATGAATCGGACTATTAGGCGGTTTGGGATAGGTGGTATAAATGGGTAGAATATAGAAATAAGAATTGATGTATAAGTATAAAAGCAAATATATGTATTACTAACAACACAATGCTGTTAATTTATAAATAGAGATTTGTAATTTTGTTTTTAAAAATAAAATAAATAAAAGTGCAAAAAAAATATAAATAAATAAAAGGCAGAGTGAGGGCTTTTGAGACCAGTCTCATTTCCCCCAGCCGTTCATCCCCTCCACAGCTGACTGATTCTGAGCCTGTTTTAATTTAGTTTTTAATATCTCCCACAAGCACCGCTCAAGGAGTATTGAGAAGTTTGGACAGTTTGGAGGAAAGGCATGCTTGGTTGCTCTGAGTGATAGACAGTACTGTGACCCAGAGGATATCTGTCCAGATGAGAAAGGTCAATGTAAGGCTCAAGAGTTTGAATGTGAAAATGGTAAGTATGGAGAATCTGACATCATTTCTCTACTGCCATCACTGACTGTAGTGGTCTGATGATAAGATGAAGATTCAGAGCCACATCATGTTGGTTTAAATCTCTAGGACAGGGGTGTCAAACTCGCAGTGCGCAGGCCGGATGCATCACATGCTTGCCCCGCCCCTGCCTAGTTTAGTGAAGGGGGGGGAAAGTCCTGATATGTCACGTGACGACACCGTGACAATGTGAGTTTGACACTCCTACTCTAGGAAAATGGGCTTCTTTGCAAGGAAAGACTCCAGAGTCACCTTCCAGATGTGAAGAAAATTACAGATGTGTTCTTGCTTGCTTTTAAGCTGCAAAAAAGCAGCTTTTTCCCATTCTACATTTTTTCTCAGCTTGCATTGCACAGTATGACATTGAATATTCTGTTTGCTAATATTATTTTTGCAACAATATTTTCTTTATGGATGCTTTTTTTATAAGCCATGTTTTGATGGGAGAACCACACTGCAATGTTCAGAGAAATGTTAAATATCAAAGTGTTATGATGTTTCCTGTTTAAAAAAGCTGAAGATCTTGCTCAGTTTCAGTATACTTTAATCATCAATATGTATTATTTTCACTGCATTATTATATTATGATGATTGTTGCTTTTCACCAAATAAAAACTTTAAAAATATTTTATATTACATGTAGGTGTAGCTACATTTGCACTGAAATGCACCATATCATTCAAACAAGCATTGTAGTATTTTCCCCCAAGGCAAATTAACACTAAATCAGTCAATCATTCTGATATAAATGGCACTTTGTTTTATTTGGGCTGCAAATTTGGGGAGTTGAAGTCCAATACACAACTGGAAAAGGCAGTGTTGATTTATGAAAGTATTCTACATACCCAATTACCTATAATTATAGATGATTCATTCTTTGTTCTACACTAAGGATATTGTATAAAGAATAGGCTGGTATGTAACACGGAAGATGACTGTGGTGACGACTCTGATGAAAGTAATTGTGATGAAACCAAACGCCCACCCTGTGGGGATCGTGTCCTTAAGATATCAGAACTTGGAAGAACAGCTGGACAAGGGTGAGTTCTAGAAAATGTTCACAAGAAGAATACAAATTGCATGTTGTGCTACCTGATAAGGCTGGAATCCTCAAAATAGTTTTCAAGAATGCAAAAGTTTTGCACATTTTTCTTGGTTCCGCTAAGATCACATTCCTATTTATACACACACGTACACACACACACACACACCCCTTAGAAGTTAGTTGATTTCCTTGATTTTGCTCTGGCCTGTCATATACTTTCTGCTAAGCATCTTAAGACATTTCTATGATATGAACATTTAAAAAAAAATTGAACATATAATAGCGAGCAGCTGATGTGTAGTGCCACAGACCTTTTATGGTGTGTAGTGCCAAGACCTTTTATGGTGTGTAGTGCCACAGACCTTTTATCAATTATCATTTTGCTTTCTGATCCCACGTTTCGATATCATGATGATGTAAGGTCTTCATTATTTTCAGCTGCTTCTACATTGAGAAGATCAGACCTGCCCATCAATGATTAGAATTTTCTATCTGCTAACCTTGGCATCTTATGCAAAGCCAATTTTATTTCTTCTGTTTTGTACTGCTGCCAGCATGCCAGCTTAGAACAAATCAATCCAGCCTAGAACTTAACAGAAATGGATCGGATTCATCCACTCTTTTCTAGCTAAATGAAAACCTGTTCCAAATTATCTTGATCTGCTTTAGAAAGGGGCTTCAGATTAATCCAATGTAGCTCATTAATGGATAAACATGCAGTGGTGGGATTCAAAAAATTTTAGTACCAGTTCTGTGGTTGTTGCTTGGTGGGCGTGGTGTGGCTTGGTGGGCATAGCTTGGTGGGCATGGCAGGGGAAGGATGCTGTAAAATCTCCATTCCCTCCCCACTCCGCTAACCTGCTTTCCACCTCTGTTCTCCTGTGTAGGGCAACAAAAGAAGACACAGCCAATCAGCTGGGACTTGGGAGGAAGGCGGGGGCGGGGCCAGTCAGAGGTGGTATTTGCCGGTTCTCTGAACTACTCAAAGTTTTTGCTACCGGTTCTCCAGAACTGGTCAGAACCTGCTGAATACCACCTCTGATGTAAACCCATATGATTATTTGGATTGTGATCCTTGAAACAATGTGATCTTATGGGTTCCAGGAACTATACTTTCCTTCTGGCACCTACCCTCTGGAGTGATATCCCTCCACACACACACACTTTTGAACAGGTCTCACCATAAGAACACTCTGAAAATCATTAAAAACTTGCCAGGCTATGGAAAAGGGTCATTGTATAATCCTCATAACTTTGACTTTTTACTGGTCTTCACTGGCCGGCTAAGGATTCTTTTGTAAGTCTTCTTCTCTATTCTATTATTTGTAAGCTACCTAGAAATATTAAGGAGTCAGAGAGGCTCAAAAATGAGTTAAATAATTACTAAAGTCTACCAGGCAATGTGTTAAGTTTGCATGAAGAGTCAGACGCGAAGAGCTTCAGTGAAGAGTTTATTAGTGACTACAGCTCGAATGGACCCGACTTGGCTGGGCTACGGCTGCTACTTATAGCCAGCAGCGGTAGTTGCCAGCCAATCAGAGTGCAGGGTTTTCCCGCACTTTTTAAACCAATCCTATTTGACATTTTACAAGAACAATTCAAACTAAACCAATGACATTCAAACCTACATACACAACACAATGTATGCTAATATGTAAGTCAACATAATACTCTTTCTTTGTGTGAATTTAGTGGTTACGTTACCAGGCTAGGAGTGAGTTCTAGTCCTACTTTAGCCATGCATGCTGCATGGATGACTTGGGGCTAGTCACTTTTAAGCCCACAATATTATGTGTGGGTAACAAACCAGTTCATCATGTTTGTGGGTTGTTTTTTTTTTGCAACCAATGGATCAACATGAATTCGATAAAAATAAACTTGAGGGAAAATGCTAGGAGAAAGAAAGCATATCTTTGTTATTTTTATATATATTACTGATTTGTCTTTTATATATCTACTGATTTGTTGTATTGGCTTGATATTTCTGATAGTACATGACATTTAATAGTGCAATGAGAAGGTTGATTAATCTTCCTTCCTTCCTTCCTTCCTTCCTTCCTTCCTTCCTTCCTTCCTTCCTTCCTTCCTTCCTTCCTTCCTTCCAGTGTGAATGTGCTGGGAATGGCACCGGCTCAAACTGCATTTGAAAATGAATTCTACAATGGCATTTGTGACAGAGTTCGTGATGGGAACACAGCCACTTATTACCGCAAGCCATGGAATCTGGCTGTCCTCAATTATGATGTAAGCTTCATTGTGTAAAGCAGAGTTTTGTTTTGTATCAAAAGTCAAAATCCACTTTGCCTCAGCCTCAACTTCTAAAATTTCAAGGGTATGTCCATAAGGGTGTTTCTTGGCAACTTTACATAAATGTTTTGCCATTGCCTTAGGATTTTTTTAAATTCCCTTGTCTTGTTTATAGGAATTTCTAATGTCCCATCCAAATAGTCCTCAGTTCTTATTCTACTTAGCCTTTTGAGATTATACAAACTCAATCAGGTGCTTTTATTGCAGCAAAACAAATCTGGCAAAACCAAAATGCAGTGCTGTCTAATTTTTGATGGAAAATTCAGATAATAGTAAGGTTTCCCTATCCATGTTTACTAATTTAGACTTCCCATCACAGTTTTGGCCATTGGCACCATGATTACAACATTCAGAAATTCCCATCAACTGTAACCCCTATATGGCTGAAAGGCATGAATTATAAATATGCTGTTAAAACCATAGCAATCATAAACCACTTTCTATGCTGGAAAGATATAGTTGGTATTCTGTGTATAGCTGCTTTAATTTATATATATAAAACAATAAAAGCAAGCATTTTAGTTCTTTAACAAAAAAATGGAATTTTATCCCTCTTCAGACATTCACCTGCAGACATGAGGGATCACCACTTCTCTTCCAAAATTTATTTGTTATTGTTCAGTCAGAAGTCTGTAGAAGAAATAGCCTCACGTTGGCCTTAACTTCTCTTTATGAATATGTGTAGGTTAGACCAGTTCACCACATACTTTTCACTGCTCACAAGCTTATATGATTTTGTTGGTCACAGATTTACAGAACAATCTGAAGGACCCCTAACTTGGGAATGGGGATAGGAGCATAGGATGAATCTGAAAGTGATTATCCAAAAGATAGTCCAGGGATAGGGAAGGAGATGTATCCATCCTAACAGCTCCTGTTATTTCTGCTGAAAGTTCATTGGTAATAGATCCACCACTGGACATAACCTCCTTCCCTCCCCATGGTCTGTTATAGAAAAACCCCTCATTTCCCCAGAAGACATAGTTTTACTTGATCACTTACACCAGTGTTTCTCAAACTTAGCCACTTTTAGATGTATGGATTTTAACTCCCTTGCTGGTTGGGAAATTCTGGGAGTTGAAGTCCATACATCTGAAAGTTTTTTTTTTTTTTAAAGTGGCCAAAGTTGAGACACACTGATTGACTTACACTAAGAAGGAAACTAAGAGGAGTGATTCAAATAGAGAGAAACATTCTAAACCCTGGATGGTTGCCAGTGGGGCTAATTCAAAATCTGGTTTGCTAATTAATACTTAGTGCAGTGTTAGAGAACCTTTTTGGCACCAAGTGCTGAAACGGAAGAGCATGTGGGGGAGTGCCAGAAACCGGAAGAGCAGCTTCCCTGTGCATGTGTGTGGGAGCACTGGAAACCAGAAGAGTGCATATGCATGCCAGGAAGATGAGCTTCCAGTTTCTGGCACTCCCATGCACGCAAAGACCAACTGGCTAGCATGCATGTGCGAGCCGGAACTGGAAGAGCAATGGGCGATGGCTGGCATATCTGGAGAGATGGCTTTATATGCCACTTCCGACATGCGTGCCATAGGTTCGCCATCACAGGCTTAGTGTATTGTCTGAACTAAGCATACCTTGGGTTACCAAAGGATGTCAACACAGCTTATGTTGTTTCTCATTACCTATCTGTTAGTCAGCCATTTAATTGCACATTTTCTGCCTTTCAAGACAAGAGGAGACAAACGCTTTACAAGTGAATTCTACAGTGAACAATTGACAACAATGAAAAAAATATTCAAAACAAAATCACAGTCTTTTGATGTGAACCTTTCTGTTAAACTGAAACCGACTGAGTCCAATGTATCAGCTACTGTTGGGGGAGGCTTCAATATTGGCAAATCATCCAACATGAGTGAACTATTGAAAGATACCAAAGGAACGGTAAGATTTTAAAAAATATATATCATAGATAAATATACATTATTCCAGAGGAATGATAATTTACGAGCCCTAAGGAATACTGAGCCATTGGCTGCATTAATGCTGAATTGGGTTATTGAAATACCACAAAGCATTAACCTTGTTTAGGTTTTCAGTGTCTTAGCATGATGTGAGAATCTATTTATTAGTTTATGGATTAGTGTACTATGCAAGATCCTACAATGGATTGTCTTGATAACCAAAATAAAGATGCTGCATGAATACAGAGACATGAAACCTACCGTCATCTGCCTACTTTTCTTCAGTAAGGTGCACAGGATGATACTAATGACTACAAAACCCTAACTCAACCCAGATACTGATATGTTTGGGAACCCCACTTTTAGCCAACAATGTAGTGATCAGAAGTTGGGTCTTTTCAGTATCACAGTGGGATTGGGTATTTTAGGGTGGAGGTGTAATATCGGAGGCTTTTGCGCTTCTTCTTTACCATATATGGTGGAAGTATTTACAATAGATATTTACAATAAGCTCTTGGCTGCTACCCAGTGTCATGTTTCTTCTTAAGAAGAAATCTCCCTCCCAGAAACTATTTCCTTCTAACTCTCCTCATAAATGCTTAATTTCCTCCCCTTTACTTTATCTCCCTCTTCCTCCTTATAGGGCAAGGGTCTTCAAACTTGACAGCTTTAAGACTTGCAGACTTCAATTCCCAGAATTCTTTCTCTGGTCATGTTAACTCAGGAATTCTGGGAATTGAAGTCGACAATCTTAAACTTGCCAAGATTGAAGACCCTTGTTCTAGGGTTATCAGGAGTGAGTTAATAAAAAGAATATTCAGGATTTATTAATGAGTATGCTTGACACCACTCATCCGCTTTCCTTGAGTCTCCTCAGCCAAGGCTCATTTGCATCTCCTCCAGTTTCTCTCCACAGACTGGGGGCTTACCCTCTGTCCATAGCCAGCTGTCTCCCTCCTACCTATTTTGGATGAAGATACCATTTCTCTGGGACTTGTCTTCCTTCAAGGAAGCCACCTGTTGACTTTTCTTCTCTGTTTTTGGCTAGGAAATGACACCTGGTGTGCATATTCATTAACTCCCCAGGTTTTCTCTACAGCCATGCCCTTCTAATAATAGTCTTGTCATTTTCAATATTTCTCTTCATTCTTCCTCACTTTTTCTCTTCTCTTGATCTTCATTGTTGGGTTAAACTGGCAGAAAGTCCCCCATCAACTGAGGAGGTTAATATCCCCCAGGGCTACAGTCTCCAGCATCTATACACAAAGCTAGACTGATGGGAATACTGTCCATGAGGAGGGGTGGGCTTCAAAATTTTTTAGCAAAGGGTTCTCTGGGTGGGCGTGGCGTACTCAGCCTCCTGCACCATGCTGAGGGGAGGGATTTTTTGCCCTCCCTGGGTTCCAGAGGCTCTCTGGAAGCTAGAAACGGGCCCATTTCCGGCCATTCTGAACATCCAGGAGGCCCGCTTTTTTGCCCTCTCTGAGCCTCTGCATGCGCCCTGCCCTGCATTTACCTGCATCCAAAACAGGCCACATGGGGATTCCTGGGAGGGAAGAGGAGGGGAGGGCATGGGCGGAGCCAGCCAGGAGATTCGGGGGTTCTCCGAACTGTGCAGAATCTTAGCTAGGGCATCTCCTGAGCCCCTGCAAACCCCTAGCAGCCCACCCCTGTCTATGAGAATTGGTTAGCAGCCAGTTCAGCTCATCTGCCCACATGAAGTACACCTGCACTTCAAGGCTAGAATTGAGTTGCTTGTCCCCTTCTCTCTTTTCATTTGCTGACTCATACCAGCACAGCAGCAACCATACTAAAAACCATATGCCATCTCTGCGATGGCTATCTCTCGTGGGGGAAGTAATCATGATTTCCACATACTTATTCACTTAGGCATTTTCAGAATAACAGTTGTGTCTAATGACCAAACCACCTGAACATCAATTCTACATTAACTACATTAATTAACGTTAGTTAATTCCAAGTTTTATTTTATAAAGTAGTGTGGGCTTCTTCAAGAGGAACAAAAGTTCCTCTTATTTGTACTACGACAATTAAAAATGAGCCTTGGTAGTGCAGGATGTTAAATGCCTAACACTTAAGTTCCAGCTGCCTGCAATTACTGCAGGCTCGAATCCCACCAGGCTCAAGGTTGACTCAGCCTTCCATCCTCTCGGGGTAGGTAAATTGAGGACCCAAGATTGTTGGGGGCAATAAGCTGACTTTGTAAAAATGCCGCTTAGTAATAAGCAGGCATATACAATGGAATGAAGGCTATTGCTGAGCGCATTGGGTTGTATCCCAAAAATTGTAAGCCGCCCTGAGTCTTCGGAGAAGGGCGGCATATAAATGTAATTAAAAAAAATAAATAACAATACATAGTTTAGTAAACTTTCCTAGACCACTCCAGGGGTGGGTTGCTGGGGGTTTGCAGGAGTTTGAGAGAGCCCCTATCTAAGATTCTGTGTAGTTTGGAGAACCCCCAAATCCCATTCCTGGCTGGCCCTGCCCCTCCCAGGAGTCCCCACGTGGCCTTTTTGGATGTAGGTAAGCAGGGAGCCTCAGGGAGGGTGGAAAATGGGCCTCCCTGAAGTTCAGGAAGGCTGGAAATGGGCCCATTTCTGGCTTCCAGAGAGCCTCCAGAGCCCAGGGAAGCCATTTTTGCCCTCCCGGAGGCTGGAGAAAAGCCTTCAGAACCCAGGGAGGGCAAAAATGCCCCCATCCCACCCTGGTGCAGGAGGCTGACTAGGTCACACCCACCATGGCCACGCCCATCCAGCAACCAGGCAGAGAATCTGTTGCTAAATTTTTTTAAAGTTTTTATTTTAAGACAAACATACAAACAAAACATAAAAACATAAAAACCATCTTCCATTTTACAGTGTGTCAGTTGGTTACAGATCTTTGTGTTATCCTTTCATAAGCCTCACTCACAATTTATAAAAAAGATTCTCATATTATCAATATAAAACATTCTTATATATTTATCAATTATTATTTATACGCGACTAAAGTATTTATTTCATCATTTATACAAGATCTTCTCTATTTTATTATAAAGTTTATATTATACTTTTATCCAATGGTTATATATGTCTATATTATATTTTATATCAATTTATTAAATTTCTATTACAAAATTATATAATCTATTACATTACCAAGTCTTTTTATCCAACCATTGATAACCATAAAAATTTTGAAGCCCACCCCTGGACCACTCCATGGTAAAACTGGGTGTTTTGTCTGGAAAAAAGCCTGCTCTTTTCAGGGCCCAGCATATCCAATAAAAATGGTCATGGGCATCGGAACTGGACATTAGAATGGTCACCTGAAATGAATGAAAGTTTAAAAAATTCAGGGTTGTGATTTCTTTAAAAATGTCCATATTTTCACATGTACGTGCTTTTAATGACTCATTATTTATGATTTGGCTGAAAAAATAGCTGCCTTAAACACCAGGCACAGTCATGTAGAAAAGAGAGCATGCCCAGAACCCTTTGCTGAAAACACAGTCTAATACACTAAATTAAATTTGAAAAACAGGCAATCCCCGGTGTACCTAAATCTGACATTACAAGAACTTCAACTCCTATGTTTGCACCAGCATATCATGTTGTCTGTTAGGGGCAAGAACTGTCTATGAGTTGTGGTGGTGCAGCGGTTTCGGGTGCAATATTGCAGGCTAGCTTTGCCCACATTCTGGAGTTCAATCTCGATGGGTTCAAGGTTGACTCAGTTTTCGATCCTTCCAAGGCTGGAAAATGAGGACCCAGACTGTTTGGGGCAATATGCTGACATTTGTAAACTGCTCAGAGAGTGCTATAAGACACTGTGGAGTGATATATAAGTCTAAGTGCTATTGCTAAGTTCTATTGTCTATGAGTTCCAGCATGACCTAAAAATTGCCCATATAAATAAATTTACAATAATCAGAGGACAGTGTAAAAGAGTACCACACTCTCATTCTCTACCTCTATAGCTGTGGATAGAATAACTTATATATTACTATTTTCTCCTTATAGAATTCCATCTATTTACATGTCAAATCTGATATACAACTAGGAACTTTCCAAATGCGAAAACGTGATTTGCGCTTGAGTGAGACATTCCTGGAAGACATAAAGTTTTTGCCAAGTAACTATGAGAAGGGAGAGTATTTTAAATTTCTTGAAACATTTGGAACTCATTATTCACAGAGAGGGACCATTGGAGGAAAATATGAGCTAATCTATATATTGGACAACCAAACTCTTTCATCATATGGTAAGGACAGAATGAAAGTGGTCTCTTATACACAAGAGTAAATTCTAAAATAATGCAATAGCTCAGTGGTGGGATTCAAATTTTTTTACTACTGGTTCTGTGGGCATGGCTTGGTGGGCATGGCAGGAAAAAGATACTGCAAAATCCTCATTCCCTCCCCACTCCTGGGGGAAGGTTAGCGCAAAATCCCATTCACTCCCCACCCCAGTAACCTGCTTTCCAGTTCCATTCTCCTGTGCAGGCCAACAAAAGAAGACCCAGCCGATCAGCTGGGACTCAGGAGGCAGAGAACAGATGGGGGCGGGGCCAGTCAGAGGTGGTATTTGCCGGTTCTCCAAACTACTCAAAATTTCCGCTACCGGTTTTCCAGAACTGGTCAGAACCTGCTGAATACCACCTGTGGAATAGCTGGAAATCAGAACAACTGATTTCTGACCTTAACCCTGTTTTCTTTAAAGCTGGGTTCTTCAAAAACCTCAACTTGGATTGGTTCAGGGTACCAATTGCACCTTAGGGTGTTTATATTGAGTCGCCGTTAATTTTATTGTTGAATTCTTCACCTCAAAGACAAGGGTTGGATCCCACCTAAAAGCTTGGTGCTTGCTTTAACCTTTTTGGATTCTTTTAGTTACAATAAATACTGTACATGTATTGGAATCAGACTGGCTAAAAAGATAAGTGCCAGCATCCATCATTACGATTTCTGCCAAATTATATTTATCAATTTATTTCTTTGTCAAGTTTATATACCACCCATCTCACTTAAGTGACTCTAGTATTAACAAACAAAAGCAATAGAGACATTGCTAAAAATGACATTAAAACAGAGTTTAAAAGTTAAAATGTTAAAAATTGCTGAGAGCACGCTCTCAGGCCATCCACCACTCCCTAGAGTTGCATGCTACTCTGAATTTCTCTCAGTTTCATGTATCTTCCTAGAAAATACTCAAAGTGGAAATCCCACTTTGGTTGGAAATCCCCTCCCTCGCATCTGTCCTGGGAAAATAAATAATTGCACAGGCAATTTGTAGTGTAGAACCTGTAACGGAAAGCTGGAAAGAGTTGCAGGGGGCATTGTAGTAAGTCTTTTTTTTTCTATAAATGGATGTTGAATTAATTTCCACATGCATCATAGCAGCCTTTTTGTGACCTGGCAAACTGCTTGAGACAACCATTTTGTGAGAGCACCCATAGGCTGAGAAGTGATACCTGGCCTGGCATTTGCTTCTGAATTTCACACCTCGCCATAATGGTAAGGTGATTAGAACCAAGTCTCAACACTGCCTCACATGGAGCATCTTTTGTTAAGCCTATGGTCTTTCTTTCTTTCTTTCTTTCTTTCTTTCTTTCTTTCTTTCTTTCTTTCTTTCTTTCTTTCTTTCTTTCTTTCTTTCTTGACATTTTCTGAATTAAGCACTCACCAGCCTTTAAATAATAGGTGCTTTATAATATAAGGAGGACTCAGTGATGGGCTGCTAGGTTCACCGGGGTTCAGGAGAGCCCCTCACTAAGATTCTGTGCAGTTCAGAGAACCCCCAAATCCCACTCCTGCTGGCCCCACCCACCCCACCCCATCCCTCCCAGGAGTCCCAAGTGCAGGGCATGTGTGGAGGCTCGGGGAAGGTGAAAAATGGGCCACCCCAGAAGTTCAGCGTTATGTATGTAGGTTTGAAGTCATTGGTTTAGTTTGAACTGTTCTTGTAAAATGTTGGTAATGATTGGTTTAAAAAGTGCGGGAAAACCCTGCACTCTGATTGGCTGGCAACTGCGGCTGCTGGCTATAAGTAGCAGCCGCAGCCCAGCCAAATTGGGTCCGTTCTGAGCTGTAGTCACTAATAAACTAAGAGCTTGAAGCACTCCGCGTCTGTCTCTTCATGCAAACCTAACATTCAGGAAGGCCAGAAATGCCCCCCCCACCTCCGCCATGGTGCAGGAGGCTGACTAGGCCATGCCCACCAGGGCCATGGCTACCCAGCAACTAGGCAGAGAAACCTTTGCTAACATTTTTGAAGCCCACCCCTGGGGGGACTGTTCACAGCTTGTCATGGGGGAAGTTCCTTTATAGGTGAATTCAAATCTGGCCAATTCTAGAGATGAGCCAGACTGAAGTTAATCTATGATCTCCTCTTAAGCTATCTTTCCCTACATGCATTTTATTTTTATTGGTGCCCTGATGTCTCAGCCCTTAATCTGTGTCACACTAAATTACACACATTCATCAGCCTTTCCCCAAATTGGTGCCTTCCAAATGGCTATAATTCCCAGATTTCTTATCCAGTATCAAAATTGTATTCTAACTTATATGGAGAGCTTCTGATTAGAATAAAGTGATGGGGCAAGTTACACCCTAGAAACAGTCAGTCTGCATTTTTGATTTGAGAACTTTTATATTAGAGCAGGGTCTCCTCAGGCAGCTATAGCTGCCTGAGGAATTCTGGGAGTGGAAGTCCACAAGTCTTAAAGTTGCCAAGTTTGGAGACCTCTGTTGGCTCAGATCTCTAGTAAGAACTACTATTGTTTCCCTGAAAGCAACCATTAGGAAAGCAATGCCATCTGAAAAAAAAAATAGAGATGAGAGGGAGTGGGAATAAAACGAAAAGGGCACAAAGTAAAAAAAATTCCAACACTTCCCACCTTGCTACTTTTTCCAACGGTTATAAAATCGGGAATTTCATACCATATTTTCTGTGTACACCTCTAATCATTTTTATTGACTCTATTTTCAGGGCTCAAGGCAGAAGAGGTAAACGAATGCCTAGGCTTTAATTTAGGAGTTACTGTCACCGTAGAAAATATTGCAGAAGCTACAGCAGGTGTTAACGCTAAACAATGTAAAGCTGGTGGATTTCAAAGCTGTGAGTACATCAGTCCCTACCTTCTTCTGACATTATGGGGCCGAAGTTTGCATATTGATTGGCACATTATTTATATCCCTAAGATGTGTTGTCGGAACACATCAATCACATGCTGTGTAATCACTTTAAGTAATGAACAATACTGATGTATACATTAATGCCAATATAATGTAATATATAATGAGTGGCATGGTGGCCTAGTGGTGAAGATGGTTGCCTTGCCTGCCACTAGGAAGGTTCAAAGTTGAATCCTAGGTAGTGGCACAAAGAAGGAAATATCTGCTGCAAACTCTGCGTGGCATCAGGAAGGGCCTCTGCCCAGTAAATGTTCTACTCCAAGCCTACAAACTTGAAATTTGGCACATATGTTCCTCTTGGCTTCTAGGTGCTCACTAAGAAAAGATTTTTCAAAATGACCATCAGAGCCTTAGTATTTCCTACATTATTATTAACACGCTCTGATGCTAAGGAGTTCTACTCCCCCCTCCCCTCCTGAAAATAAATCTGTTCCAAATGCAAAACACAAGCAGAGGAGAGGAGTTTCAGTTTCACAGCAGCAAGCAGCTTTAGTACAGAACAGTTGAGCTAAGCCACGCCCAGGCTCCTTGCTCACACAGCAAATAACTGCTTCAGTTTCCAAACAGCCCTCAACTCTCTCACACACTGACAGGAAGCTACCCAGATGAATAGCGATGGATGTTAGTAGGCAGAGGCAGAATTTTTTTCCTTTATTTTCCTCCCCCAAAACTAAGCCCAATCACATAGTTTCATAGGTCGGCTAAGTACATATTATGGTAAATAGAAGAGAGCAGAGGAGAACAGATAGAAATATTGAGCTAAGACAAATCCAGTGAAATAGAGAGCAGGATTTGTTTATCTCTATGTTCACTCTTTTTGTCCATGGCTTTCCGGTTTCAGATGAGGAAGAAAAAATACATCACTCTGTAACATCACTGACAACACTTTAAATATTGGCTGCATCACAATGGATGTCATCGTGTATGCAGTCTGCTCTTTTTCAGAAATAATGTGTTGTTGGGTCTTGGTAATAATTCATTCTGGGCAGGGTGTGTGTGTCTGTCTACCAACTGTAAAGAAGATGGTAGTCCATCTCTTCCTGAAGAGACCATTGATGGATTAACTATTCTGGACAAGTTTTGTCCATCTCATACAGATCTCATACAGATTAATAGAGTTGGAAGGTACCTTGTAGGTCATCTAGTCCAACCCCCCCTCACCCAAGCAGGAGACCCTATAACATTTCTGACAGATGGCAGTCCAATCTCTTCTTGAAAGCCTCCAGTGATGAAGTTCCCACAATTTCCGAAGGCAACTTCTGTTCCATGGATTGATTGTTCTCACTGTCAGATAATTTCTCCTTATTTCTAGTTGAATCTCTCCTTGTTCAGTTTCCATCCATTATTCCTTGTCCGGCCTTCAGGTGCCTTGGAAAATAGCTTGACCCGCTCCTCTCTGGGGCAGCCCCTCAAATATTGGAAGACTGCTGTCATGTCTCCCCTGGTCCTTCTCTTCACATGCCCAGTTCCTGCAACCGTTCACCGTATATTTCAGCCTCCAGTCACCTAATCATCCTGGTTGCTCTTTTCTGCATTCTTTCTAGAGTCTCAAGATCTTTTTTTATAGTGTGGTGACCAAAACTGGATGCATTACTCTAGGTTTGGCCTTACTAAAGCTTTAAAGAGTGGTATTAGTACCTCACTTGATCTTGACTGTATCCCTCTGTTAATGAAATTTAGGATTGTGTTGGCTTTTTTGGCTGCCACTGCACACTGCTGGCTCATATTTAGCTGGTTGTCCACTAAGACTCTAAGATCCCTCTCACAGTAACTGCCATTAAACCTGGTTTCACCCAGTCCATATGCGCACTTTTGTCTGCATCCTTTCCTTTAGAATGAAAGGGATGGAGAAGATAGTTGTATGGTAGCTCCAGAGAACTCACCAAGTTGAATCATCTAGAACCTTCTCAGTCAGGATTCATACCTGGATAAGGGACTGAGATATCATTGATCATACTTCTAGTTTGTCTCCGGCAGGAGCAGGATGAGATGTTGCATGGTCTTAACCTCTCAAAGACCTTAATACCATTGGTCAGCTGAAAAACTGTGACTAGAACTTGCTAGCATGTTGCCAAATTGGAGTCATTTAATCTGACTGCATTTTGTAGGCTCCTACAATAGATTGGAGGCTTAATTCCCTCATGGGATATGTGCTGTCAGCCCACAGATTGACCTTAAGGCTTGTAGGCATTAATGGAAAAAACGACAGTGAAAGCACCTCTAGAAGCACAGTATCTCTATGTCTCTAATTCAGCGGCCCCCAATCTTTTGGGCACCAGGGACCAGTTCTGTGGAGAGAATATTTTCCATGGACCAAGGTGACATAGTTTCATGTGTTGCCTGTGTCCTGTGGATGGGGCTTCACTTGTTTGCACAGACCGGTTTCTGGCATGCTGTGGACCAGTGCCAATCCATGGGTTGGGTGTCCCTGCTCTAAATCATGAAATAATTGAAGAGTGACCAAGCAAGATCCCTATTCTAAAAGATTGCCTGGTCATTTAGGCACCATGGATTTCTAGCAGAAATTCCTGAATAATACACTGGTTCTCTGGATCACTGGTGTGAAGATGGAATAGGTAACACCATGCCACCTTGAAGATGATCCCAGAAAATCACTTGATACCAATCAATATAGAAAGATTGAATTTCCACAATCTGGGCAAATATAGTTGGCAGAAACTCTCAGGTAATCCATTTCCAACTATAATCCATCATCCAAGTGAATGTGAAAAAATCAAATCAAATGAATGTTCAGTTGCTCCAGCACCACCATCATCTTTTTTTATTACGCAAGAAAAAATGTTTTCTTAAGGCCACTCTTCCTATTATTTCACCTCCATTTTTTTTTCTCTTCCAGCTACAGAAATGAAAAGGAGTGGAGTTATCCGAGATGTAGTCTCTCTGATTCAAGGTGGGACAACAGCTACCTCAACAAAATTGAAAGAATTGCTTTCATCAAATGTCAATCTAGTTGATGTGGAACACTATGTCGAATGGGCTGCTACACTACCTCAAGCTCCTGTAGTGATAAGACAAGAGGTGAGAGGATTTTCTTCTATCTATCAATAAGTTGGAGAAGTTTTCAATAAATGTGAACCCAAATATGAGTTTTCCTCTTTCTTGAAGAAATATTTTAAAAGTTGCAAATTTTTTCAGAGTCAAAGATTCTGATCAAGTAAAGCTAAAGCCACACTCAAGTGAAATTTGACATCTGTGGTTTCTATGATGTTTTCTAGGAATGGTTCACCATAGCTTTCTTCCAAGATGTTTTTTCACTGTACATTCTGGTCAAAAATCCTGGGATTTCCTAATAATCCTCCCTCCCTCTTTTCCTTCCTTCCTTCTTACCTTGGCCTGGATAACAAAGCAGTTCTTTCTGCTGGAGACCTTCTATTTCACAAGAATGTAACTTTTTAGGGCTAAAGGCCATGATCAGCCTTTCTTTGTGTTGCATAATTCCAAAACATTAGGCAGAACCTGAAGAAAGAAGTATGTGGAGTTAAGAGAAAAATAGCATTAACTTTAATTTATGATAAAATTAATCACATAAAATGGGACAGAATGAATGAATAGAATGTCCTATTCTACTCCTTTTATAATTACATAAATTTATATAATTTATAATTATAATTATGTGACAATCTTTCATTGGGGACGTCATGTAAGAGTTTTGAAACGTATGGACTCCTATTTTAGTTTTCCAAGCAAACTTTATTTCTACAACTAGCCTCAGCAGGAGTTTTTCATTCATATCATTCATATCATAGCTGGTTGAATAGTCCCAGCTATCCTAATTTCATGATCCAAACCATATGCATCCTGTAGACAAGATTTCATCCCAACAAGTTATGTCTTAAAGTACTTAAAGTTTTCAAACAACATTTTTCTGATTTTAAATGGTAATGTATAATAAAATAAAATTGTGCTAAGTGGAGATACTAGATCTCTTTCCCTATCTTGATGGTGCTACTTTCCTAAGGCCTACTTTTAAAGCCCCTCACAGACATCTCTAATATCATGAAAGAATAACTGGGAATTAGATAGAAAGATTGACACTTTACAGCTATTAATGAGGGAGCTGTAGTAAAATGAATAACTAAAATCTGTATTTGAAAGAACCAGTTACTGAGGAGAGGTAAGTATAACTGCAGGAGAACATGGATCTTCTCAGGATGAAGTGCTGTAGACAATATTTTCTTTATGTACAGAACCTCATAATAATGATAAATTATTATTTAAACTGAAAAAGTGCACACATGCATGTGGTTAAATATTTCTGCAGCTAACCCCGATTTCGGAACTTGTACCGCTGAAAATCCCAGACTCCCGAATAAAGAAAGTAAATCTGGACAGAGCTGTAGAGGATTATGTGGCTGAATACAGCGTATGCAAATGCAAACCTTGCCTACATGGTGGGACGGCAATGCTGATAGAAGGGAAGTGTGAATGTGCCTGCACTTCATTTTACAAGGGAGACGCCTGTGAAATACCCAAGTCAAGTTTCATACAAGGTTAGAAGTCGTTCAGTGACTTACCATATGTTTTATTGGCTCTCTTGGTTCTACGGTGTTATTTAAAAATATACTGAACCTATACAACATGTACAAAACTTAATTATGTTGAGTTAACCCATTCTGTTGTCTGAAATGAAAAGAGATATGCAGTTCTCAGCTTATGACCACAACTGGGAGAAGAATTTATATTGTTAAGCAAACTAGTTGCTTAAATCCCAGCAGATTTTATGATGCAGTTGTTAGAGAAATTCACCTTCCTCCGTTGACTTTGCTCATCGAGTGCTGGCTGGGAAGGTTGCAAACAGTATCACAGGGAAGTTAGGATTGGAAGGCCAGAGATAAAAATTAAGGATTAATGAATAAGATGAAGGGGACCAATAGGAATTTATGAGCACTCTGGAGGCCCAGACTCAAGAGGGAGATTCAAATAGATGCTTCACATATTGCACTGAGCCATAATGTGATGCATCTTTTGTGGTTTGCTTATGGTTTCTTCAAGAGGCAGTATACCACCTCCTCCTACAAGGTTGATGGAAATACCCTGTCCATTAGGAATGAATTCACCATAACTCAGATCTAAGCACATGTAACTTCTTGGGAGATCTTAACTAATCTAGAGGGACATGAATCTAATATACAGGTACTTGGATTTATAGCCCTGAGAACCCTGTCTACACTCAAAAGAATTACAGGATCAGACTCTTCCAAGAAATTAGGGCAAGACCATGTCTCAGTCAATTCAACTGCCACTGCCCATTTTAAGTCAAACATGGAGCAACTGACAGATGCCTAGAAAATTCTTCACAGTAGTTCTTACATGTTGTTGAGATTCTTTCTTCCTCAGCATGGGGCAAGTCATTTTGAAAAGGATTACTGGTTGACTATCTATAGACACAATAAGAGCAGAAAAATAATAGTAATTCGCCACTGCAAGTAATAGCTCCTAGAAAAGTATATTATTAACAAATAAAATGTAATAGAGGCTATAACACTAAATAAAATGCATAACCCAATAAGTAAAAGTAAAACCAAAATCATCCATTCCAAATCAGAAAATATTACCAATTATTTTTAACTGAGTAGGATTTGCAACTGTGACTACAGGTCTATAGAACAGTTCAAATGTAATTAGACAGTGCATTGTTAATCTTTATTTTAAAAAACAGGATTGGTTGATTTGGATTTATGCAATATAGTTAGCCCAAATACCCAATAACATACAATAAAGATATAGCCATGGCAATAGAACTTAGACTTATATACCACTTCACAGTGCTTTACAGTCCTCTCTAAGTGGTTTTACAGAATCAGCATATTGCCCTCAACAATCTGGGTCCTCATTTTATCAACCTTGGAAGGATGGAAGTCAACCTTGAGCCTGATGAGATTCGAACTGCCAAATTGCAGGCAGCCAGCAGTCAAGTAGCCTGCAGTACTGAATTCTACCCACTGCACCACCATGGCTCTTTTATACTATATGATTGTGAGATTCTGAAGGAAGACAAAGCTATTTCTAAAATTCTGAATGTTCTGAAGTTAGACAAATTATTTCTTGTTCCTGATCCAGCTGAAACTGCCATTGATGGGAGCTGGAACTGCTGGTCTAGCTGGTCCGCGTGTCAGAATAGAAAACGTCAGCGGACAAGAGAGTGTAATAATCCTGCACCTGGATATGATGGCAAATCATGTCCTGGAACAAGTGTAGAACAAGACCATTGTTAATTACAGAAGACTACCAACAGGTTTGTAACTTCTGAATGTGTATAATGAATATGGTACTATTTTAATATAAGACTATGGGATATCCTGGATTTAATACTTCTGGAAGCAGAGTATCCACATGGAGAGCTGAAACTGTGAAGATTTTGCTGGTTATGTCAGAAGGGAGGGAGGGAGGGAGGGAAGGAAGGAGGGAGGGAGGAAAGAAAGAAGGAAGGAAGGAAGGAAGGAAGGAGGGAAGGAAGGAAGGAAGGAAGGAAGGAAGGAAGGAAGGAAGGAAGGAAGGAAGGAAGGAAGGAAGGAAGGAGAACTATTTGGTAATTTAGAATTTCCTGGAACAGGAGGGAATGGAGAATGTCTTCTCCAAATTCAGCTGACTGACTCAGAGAAAGCAAAGATTGATAGAACTTACTTGCTTTTAGTTGCTATTCCATCACTAGTTGTGTGAGCATATGGGTGGTGGTGGTCATAGATTGGATTTAAAATATGTTGGGAATGATTTCCAAATGGGATGGATGATGGCTTGATTTGAAAAGTGTTTTAGTCAGTTCCAGCTATTCTTACTATTACAAGCATGTATTATTTATTTGTCAGATCTGTATCCAAACTTTCCCTCAGAACTTCAAGATAACAAACATAATGCTGCTCCCTCCATTTATTCTCCCCAAGAGCAATCATTTGAAGTAGATTGGGTTGAGAGAATCCAAAAGCCATCCAGGGAATATCTGTAGCCCAGGGTCAACTAGAACCTGATTCCATTCAGCCCTAGCCCAACACCTGAACTATTAGACCAGCGTTTCTCAACCTGGGCAACTTTAAGATGTATGTTCAACTCCCAGAATTCCCCAGCCAGCACAGAAGTTGACATCCACACTACTTATAGCTCCTGAAGTTGAGAAAGACTGCATTAGATCATGCTGGTTCTTCCATAATAGGACTTTGTACAAATGTTGCAGGATATTCTCCTGCTAAAATGGGGCAGTTCAGCCCTGAGCTATATGCTGTATATTCTCTTCTATGGGAGAAGTCTATATAAGAAAAGAAATGAAAAAGTTAGGTCCCATGTCTGTCTTTAAAAGTCAGAACTTCTATCCAAGCTTTAAGCAATATACAATCATTATTACTTTGTATAACAATTTTTGAAATCTAAAAATTCCAACTAAATTATGTAACAGAATCTTGCAAGTCTGAAAGCCCTCTCTTATGCTTTAATTTTCCAGAGAACTAGGGAAGGGCAGGGGTGGGATTCAACCAGTGTAACAACTGGTTTGGTGAGCGCATGTGTGCAGCATTTGAAAATCACCCATTTTCAGCTCTAATACTTACCTTCTACTGCAGCCCCAGTGAGTAAAATAGCTGAGGCGTGGCAATCCGCATGAATCAGCTGAGCTGCAAAACACAGAAAAAAAGAACAGACTAGGGCAGGGGTAAGTGGGCAGGGCCAAATGATCACTGGAAGTACCGATTCACCCAAACCAGTCTGAACTAGTCACCTTCTGAAAGGAAAAGTGAAACTCCACTGATTGTAATGAGACTTAACTGCAATCATTTCTGCAGATTTTTAGTTAAGGAATTTAACTAAAGTTTAGTTATAGTAAACTAAAGCTTTAAGCTTAATTTCCTCTCTCTCTCTTTTTTAGTACAGAAAATAAACACATTTATAGATATTAAGGGTGAGTCTGTTCCAAACAGTAGGAGCCAGATTGGAAAAAGTTGTAGTCCAAGTCAGAAGATGCCAATTTTGCATCATACCATTTTCTATTGTGTCTTTCAGCAACCTGAACGTCCCTGTCAGATCTGCGGATCAAGAGTCTTGTCATCAGATTGAATTAAAAGCTATTGATCTCTGGATTTCAGAGCACCACTTTGTACTACCCAATAAATTTGATGGCTTGCAAAATGCACTTCTGTGTTGTTTGCTCTATCAACTTCATATTTAATCCTTTAAAACTAGTGCCCTCAGTATAATGGCACTTCATTTTATTTTATGTCACTGTACTGGATACTTTACTGTTCCCCCACAAAAAGAATGTAGAATAAGAAACACGGCCAACTGTTCTTACTTTTTGGAAAACCTTGAAAACTGTTTTTCAGGCATGGAGCATGGGAAATTAGTTGAGCCCACTTTGTTGTGTTTGGTATTTTCAGCAGCCACTTTGTCTTTTAGTTACTTATGTGTGTTCTCAAAATTGTATTTTTAAAAATGTTTCTAGACCACCCAGTGTTACATCAATGAGATGGGCAATCATGTAAATAATTTAAAGTAAATTATTTAATATTATCCCATGATCGAATGCTGCTCAGAATGGAAGGCAGGAGAATGAGGCCGGAAACATGAGATAGGAGTATAAGATACTGTAGTGTGGGAAGGAGTTGGACCACCATTAAGTACCGTTCTAGGTTGTGTCTAGATGAGAAAGAAGCAGAAAAACAGCAGGAAGATAAGGCAGAGTGGAGAAGAATGGAAATGGCAGCAGTGGCTATTACACTACAGAATCTGGAGGCTTCAGAGGTTAAATTTGAGCCTTGGTGGTGCAGGCTGTTAAACGCTTAGCACTTAGTTCCAGCTGCCTGCAATTAGCGCAGGCTCGAATCCCACCAGGCTCAAGGTTGACTCAGCCTTCCATCCTCTCGGGGTAGGTAAATTGAGGACCCAAGATTGTTGGGGGCAATAAGCTGACTTTGCAAAAAGGCCACTGGGGGGGGGGGGCAAAAAGCCCTAGTAATAAGCAGGCATATACAATGGAATGAAGGCTATTGCTGAGCGCATTGGGTTGTGCTCCAAAAAAAAAAGTAAGCCGCCCTGAGTCTCCCGAGAAGGGCGGCATATAAATGCAAATTTTTTTAAAAAATTGTAATTCCGAGTTCCTGGCTACAAACTCCATATTTTTGTTTCATAAGGCCTTGAATTTAGGCAGCAAAGTTTGACATTCTTTAAACACAATAACTACTGAGACAAATTCAAGTGTGAGACTTAGTTTATGTCAGAATTAGCAAATACCTTGGGGCTGAGGATTCCCAATTCTTTGCTGTAACAGCATCTCTCATGAGCTGCCAAGCAAAATAGGAGATATTGTCCTACATAAGCTGAGAACTAATGAATAGCATATTTGATTTCATGGTGGGTCAATTTTCCTACTCTGGAATGCATTCACCAATATCTTAAAAGTTGATCAATATATTTATAAACTGCTTCTCTTTATTATAACTTGATAGTATCTAAATATAATAAGCAATATTTTCAGATTCATATTCTTCATCTGAGCACATATTATAACAGAGTAACAGAGTTGGGAGGGACCTTGGAGGTCTTCTAGCCCAACCCCCTGCTTAGGCAGGAAACCCTACACCACTTCAGACAAATGGTTATCCAATCTCTTCTTTAAAACCTCCAGTGTTGGAGCATTCAAACTTCTGGAGGCAAGTTGTTCCACTGATTAATTGTTCTAACTGTCAGGAAAATTTCTCCTTAGTTCTAGGTTGCTTCTCTCCTTGATTAATTTCCACCCATTGCTTCTTGTCCTGCCCTCAGGTGCTTTGGAGAATAGCTTGAGTCCCTCTTCTTTGTGGCAGCCCCTGAGGTATCGGAACACTGCTATCATAGTCCTTCTTCTATAATGAAACCTCATTGCAATGGACTAATTTATGTCACTTGCATGACAATGTCATTGTACAAAAGATGTAAATCCCCATGGAAATTTGATCCAGTGGGTGCAAAGTTCTTATCTTGAGGTCTGGGAAATACAGTTTTCCACATATTCTGAGTCATAGACTAATAGGATGTGTTAAGTTTGCATGAAGAGACAGACGTGGAGTGCTTCAAGCTCTTTGTTTATCAGTGACTACAGCTCAGAACGAACCCACTTTGGCTGGGCTGTGGCTGCTACTTATAGCCAGCAGCTGCAGTTGCCAGCCAATCAGAGTGCAGGGTTTTCCCGCACTTTTTAAACCAATCATTTCTTACATTTTACAAGAACAGTTCAAATTAAACCAATGACTTTAAACCTGCATACATAACAGGATGCATCTGCAGCCACATGAGAGCAAGTGCTGTCCCTCAAATGCATCTTTCACACATAGAGATCTGTCCATAGAAGCCTAATTTTCAAATAGTAGACAAGGGCATATGAACTAGTCACTGACAGTTTCAATAATGTCCTTATGCTGCTTTAATAAATGTTTCTTTTTAATATAATACCTTGACTGGACACAATAGGAAAAGGAAAGTAAAAGGGTAACACCACACTCCCTCACCACTGTTGTGGAACATGCATGGCACTTGCAGTGCTCAAATAAATGATTATACCACAGAAGTCTTGGTACTGCCATGATATGAATCAAATAAATAAATGAGCAAAATGAAAGCCCAGCTTCCAATATTGTTGGCTCAGCTTTAGGTCATATTAAATACTAAATACTAAAAGTGCAAACACTATGAGCCAATATTTCACAGATTAAGATAATCTGTGCTGGTGGTGGTGGGAATGACCCAAGCCCTGCTCAAGCAATAAATGAATGCAGTGTTTAGGACCATATCCCAAAATAACTATTGGCATCAAACCAATGGCAGTCCTGCTATTATATACCAATTGTCATGGTTCTAAACCAAGCCAGCAAAAGAAGAAGCCACACTGTGAGCAGAACAGATCTCTTTACTGGAGTCTCAGCTTGGCACGTGGTGAACAATACAAGTAAAGGATTTCTAGCCATCATTACTGGCTTCTGCTAGACAACTGGCTATACAGACTCAGCATGCCCTGCCCTCCTGTCCCTAGTTGCTCCCGGCTGGCTCCAGCAAGTACTTTTTATACTCTATATAAATGACCTTTGTGATCACCTTATAAGCAACTGTGTCCTCTTCACGGATGACGTAAAACTATTCAACACGACTACTGCTACAATGCTACTGTCCTTCAAAGTAACCTTGATTATGTGTCTGAATGGTCAAACAACAGGCAACTCCAAATCTTGACCAACAAATGCTCAGTCCTATATATTGGAAAAAAATCTAATCTTACGAAGCTTCTCCTCTGGAAATATAGAATTGTTAACTAGGGCATACAAAACCTTTGCTAGACCAATACTCAAATACGGCTCATCTGTCTGAAATTCATGTTGTATAACGGACATTAATACAATTGGCAGATATGGGGTCGAGGGTCTACTGTTCGATGCCACCACCAGTTTCAACAGGCTGCTGTGGAAGATCAGATGGACCTTCCCCAGTTGGGGTGGGAGTTTTAACTGCACTGTCACTGGGTTGATTATTCTGACTAAGGGGAATGGGCCCAGGTATTTTGGACCCAGCTTTTTGCAAGGCAGCTTCAGTTTAAGGTACTTTGTGGAGAGGTATGCCTTTGCCCCTGTGCAGAATGGCTTTTGTGGTGACCTTTTTTTTATCCACCTGGAGTTTTTGGGTCTCAGCTGCTTTTTTCAATGCCTGCTTGACATTCCCCCAAACCCCTCACAGGTTGTCCATCCACTCTGTCAGGCTGCCTAGTGAGGGGGCCTCCCGAGGAAGCTTGGGAATAGGGACAAAGTCTACCCCATGTACCACTTTAAAGTGCGTTTGACCTGTACAGCATTATTATATGCCAGCTCTGTGAATAGTAGAAGCTCTGCCCAATCATTCTCTGATAGGTGACATAACACTGGAGATACTGCTCAACCATCACATTGGCTCTCTCTGCAGCTCCATTGGTACTTGGATGAAAGGTAGATACTGGCTAGCTGTCATGGTTGCAAATCAAGCCAGCAAACCATGCTTTTACAATGGAATAGTGTCTGATTTAAAACAGTTTTCCCTAGTCCTCTAAATGCATTCAATTATAAATTCTATCATTTTTATGATGACAATGAATATCTAGTGGATAGCTAAGCCCTGATCTAAACATTTTATGTAGGAAAAGGATCCAATTCCTTCTGTATTCATCTCTCTCTGACATCAAACATGGATGAAATGACTCTTTCACAATAGAAATAACAGCCTTTGAATGTATTTAGATTTACTTAAAAGAAAAGAAAACCATTTATTTACTAACACGTTATTTACACATTTATATAAACAGCTGAGAATTCTTAGTGTGTCTTCAGGTGAATTTGCTGGTGCAGCTTTAGGAATTATATTTCTTTAGTTTTGACATAGTGTGTAATGCAATCCTATCCATTAACCTATGATTTATGGTGAATATGGCTATTTGTAGTTTCTTTGGTAAACTGTGTTTAGCAGAATATGAATTATGATTGTTTGGGTTCACTTGAAAGATGAGAGAGAAGCCATACAGGAGGAAAGGCCAGTAAATTTAATGTTATGGATGTTTATATCAGCTCTAGCTAGCATGTCTGATGGCTACAGGTGAAATGAATCATAATCCACAATGACTTGTAGGCTCAACTCTATTGGAGTGAGAGGCTGAAAAATTTTAGCAATAGCAGTAGCACTTAGACTTATATACTGCTTCACGGTGCTTTACAGCCCTCTCTAAACAGTTTACAGAATTGCCCCCAACAATCTGGGTCCTCATTTTACCGACCTTGGAAGAAAGGAAGGCTGAGTCAGAGATTCCTGGTAAGATTCGAACTGCCAAATTGCAGTCAGCCAGCAGCCAGCCAAAGTAGCCTGCAGCACTGCACTCTAACCATTGTGCCACCATGCCTTTAGCAGGTGAAATTGATCCCTTTAAGTAGACATTGAACAACATATCTTGTTTCCCACCCATGGAGGTTTGCACATTTCCTGCAAATAATATATTTGAATTTACTTTGCATTTTTAGAAGTAAAAACAGATGTCTTGTTTGTACATTCACACTAATGGGTAAATGAGTCTCATATGCCAATGTCTACAAGTATTTTTAAATATGCAAACGTAAGAATGCCTAGAACCTTTTTTTTCTGAGATAAATGGATTTCTTCTCTGAAGCCACATAAGGAATGATTGTAGGGATAAAAACAGTGCAAAGTCAAGTCAAATTAATAAATAAATAAAATAAATAAATAAAAATAGTGCAAGAAGTCTATGATGTACAGGCATAAATTTAGCAACCTTTCAAAGTTACTGTGGTATTGAAAAAAGTGAGTTACAACTTACACCTATGAATGTAGCAGCATCCCCATGGTCACATGATCAAAATTTGGATAGGTGGTACTGGCATATATTTAATGATGGTTGCAGAATCCTGGAGTCATTTGATTGTCATTTGCAACTTTCCAGACCAACTTTTGACAAGCAACCTCAATGGGGAACGCCAGAGTCACTTAACAATGGTGTGATTCACATAACAACAATAGTGATTTGCTTAATAACCATGACAAAAGTAATAAAATCACATATGATTAATTTAGCACTAAAAAGTCTGGTCCTATTTGTGATTGCATTGTGAAAGATGTTCCCATGAACCTGTTTTCATGGTGAATATAGGACAGTATTTTTCAGTATTTGGCAACTTTAAGATGAATGGATTTCAATTCAAAGTTTCTGAGTTTGGAAAACACTGACAAAGGACCAAATTTGGATCTTTCTGGGTTTTATTCTTAGAAAGCATTCCTATTGTCAGAAAATAGATTTTCTGGTGTTGCTATGCAATTTACAATTTGTTTGGATTTGGAGAAAGATCAAATCCACCAATGGCAGTGTGACACCACATACCCTGTATTGGTATCACAAGCCACACCCCTGCACTATATAAGGGGCTGCCCAACTGCCATTTACCTCAGTTCTCATCTGTCCCCAAAAGAGATTGATCAGCATAGGCGATCAGTTCTCTCTACAGCTACCTCAGTATCTCTGGAAGTGTTTTCTGCTATCTCTGATTATCAAGCTGGAAGGAAAAGAAAACATCCTTAGGCTAGAGACTATTTAACTTTATTTCTGAGGACTAAAGGGACAGAGAAACTCCAACTACATAGGTAGTTGTAAAACTAAAGGAGACCTGAGAGGAAGAAACTAAGAAAAGAGGACACTGTGTGTTTATTTGTTTATTTTCTGTGTGTTTATTTGTTTGAGCTGCTTGTTACAATAAATATTGATTTGAAAATACCTGGGCTCGACTTCTTACATAATTTAAATATATAGACAGAGTTTAAAGATCCTCAAATATTAATCAGTCATAGGATTGATTAATAAAAATATTAACACCTATGTACTCCCATATTTACATTCTTCCTTCACAAATAATTCATCCCTATAGTGGCTGGCTACTTGACGTTCAAATGCAGGTGTAAAAGTTTAAGTGAATACTTCAGTTTCTTAAGAGTAATGCCAGGACCAAATTTTACATTATCAAGCAGCTTTTGAGACTCACAGATGTGCAATATATTCTACTGCTGACCCTTCCTTGCTGGTTTTGCCCAGAGATGGTATTCAGCAGGTTCTGACCAGTTCTGGAGAACCAGTAGTGGAAATTTTGAGTAGTTTGGAGAACTGGCAAATACCACCTCTGACTGGCCCTGGTCCGCATCTATTCTCTGCCTCCCAAGTCCCAGCTGATTGGCTGGGTCTTATTTAGTTGCCCTGCACAGGAGAACGGAGCTGGAAAGCAGGTTAGTGGGGTGGGGAGGGAATGGGGATTTTGCAGTAACCTTCCCCCAAGAGTGGGGAGAGAATGGAGATTTTGTAGTATCCTTCCCCTGGGGTGGGAATCAGAGGTGGTTTTCAGCAGATTCCGACCAGTTCTGGAGAACCAGTAGCAGAAATTTTGAGTAGTTCAGAGAACTGGCAAATACCACCTCTGACTGGAGATTTTGCAGTATCCTTCCCTGCCAGGCCTGCCAAGCCACACCCACAGAACCAGTAGTAAAAAAAAATTTGAATCCCACCACTGGTGGAAATGGAGATTTTACAGTATCCTTCCCACCAAGCCATGCCCACCAAGCCATGCCAATAGAACTAGCAGTAAAAAAAATTGAATCCCACCACTGGTTTTGCCCCTTGTTCATTAACTCTCTCCAAATATGAAAGTATGCTGAGCTGGAATAAGAATTCAGACTGAATCAATTACATAAATATGTGCTTGCTTATATAAATACAGTATTATATGTTTGCCTTTAAGCTGGATTGCACTGATGTCATCCTGAAGAATGGAATACTTGAGACATTGCCAATTGGTTCCTGTTAGTGACTCATTGATTACATGCCTTGAGAGAGGGAGCAGATTCAAGGGTGTCTATCCCAGTGCATTTTTTTTCTCTTCTTCCTTCCCAGTAAAAGTCTGGGGTCAGTTGGGTAGAAAAACACTTAGAGCCTTGGCATTCATAATAAAGCTAGTATATTGCATGGTAATGTTTTCACAGTGAAGGAGGGTTATAGGTGTAGCAATCTCCAGTCCTTGAAAAGGAGTACGGGCATCTATTTTTGCTGTGGTTATCAACTAGCTTTTATGGCTGCATGCTGATAAGAACCAATTTCCATTTGCTGGCATTGTAAGAAAAACACCTTAATTGCTTGAACTTCAGACAGAGTTCCTTTTTCACTTCAGGCTGTCAGGTGCCAAAGAATGAGACTCTATGCAAAAGCTGGAAGGAACACGTATTGTTTGCAAGATAATAGTTACACTGTTTTAACTGTAAAGCAAAATGAGCTATGCAAAGTATTAAAATGGCAACAGCTAGCAAGATGCAATATATTTTGACACTGAAAGATCTGAATTTCTAAAAGCAGAATAAAGAGCACAGAAAGGGTGTTTAACTGTCTGTCCCCAATAAAAAATATTCAAAGAGGCATATAAACTAGGTGCATCAAAACTGTATTAAAAAGGATACAACCCAACTTGGTGCTCAAAATGAAGCATCAGAATCAGTGCACTTTTGATTGGTGCACTTATGCACGCCCCCTACAGGCCTCTTAGGAAAGGGGTGAGGTCAATAGTAGACAGTCTAAGGTTAAAGTTTTTGGGGTTTGGGGAAGAAACCACAGAGTCAGGTAGAGTATTCCAGACATTGACCACTCTGTTGCTGAAGTCGTATTTCCTGCAATCAAGTTTGGAGCGGTTAACCTTGAGTTTGTATCTATTGTGTGCTCTTGTGTTGTTATGGTTGAAGCTGAAGTATTCATTGACAGGTAGGACATTGCAATGTATTATTTTATATACTATATTTAGATTGGACCGAAGGCAGTGTAGTTCTAGATTTTCTAGGTCTAGAGTTTCAAGTCTGGTGGCATAAGGTACTTTGCAATGAGTAGAGGAGCGGAGAACTCTTTGTGAAATATTTCTTGACTTTCTCTCTTTTTTAAAAAAAATAAATTTTATTAAATTTGAAATTTAAAAACATAAAATAAAAACTTTATACATCATAATCAACATCAAGACATTTTTTGTATCTCTTTGCATTCTTCAATATATATATATTTACTTATTCCTTTACCATTACATCTTGCCTCAATGTTCTCTATAATATATTTACATATTTACATATTCCCTCATTCTTTTCCTAATTGCCATTTTATTTTCTTTTTATTTCTAAACCACTCATACCAGGCATCCCAGGCCCTATAAAAAATTGAATCTTCTCTATCTTTTATTTTCATCGTTAGCCTGTCCATCTCTATACAATCTATATTTTTTTTATAACCATGCCTTCCGTTGGAACCCTTTTTTCCTTCCAAAGTTGTGCGTGTGAGATCCTTGAAGCTGTTAATATATGTAACATGACATATCTATCTGTTTTATTGCATGTTTGTGTTATTATGCCTAATAAAAACATTTCCCGATTAAGTTCAATTTTCTGATTCGTAATTTCTTCTAGCCATTGTCTAATTAAATTCCAATATTTTTTCACCTCTTGACATGTCCACCAGGTATGGAAATAGGTGCCTTTTCTTTCCACACTTCCAACATTTTGGGTCTGAGTTAAACATTTTTGCCAGTCTAGCAGGGGAAAGATGCCATCTATAAAACATTTTATATTGATTTTCCCTGTATGCTGTAGATGTAATTAATTTGTAGTTTGATCCCCACATTCTCTTCCAGTTTCCCAGATCTATATTATGGCCAACGTTTTTCGCCCATACCACCATTGTCTCTTTGACCACCCCCTCTTCCATTTTAAAAGCCAGTAGATAATTATATATTCTTGAAATCATTTTCTTTTCCATTTCTTGTAGAATTTTGTCTAATTGATGTTTTTCCGTGGAGAAACCAAACTGTTCTTTGTCCTTTTTGTATCTTGCCTGAATTTGCATGTATGGTCACTAATCTATCTTTATGTTTTGTTGCTGTAGTTCTTGTCTTGTTTTTAATCTTTCTTGTGTGTCTAATAATTCTTTATAAGTCCTCTTTTTTCCAAGGTCCACTGCATTTGGGTACATCTGTGCTTCCATAGTTGACAACCAATTCGGTATTTTGGTGTAATGATTTTTTAAAATCTTATTCCATGTCCGAATTAATGAATCTCTAATCATATGGTTCTGAAAATATGCATGCTGTTTACATTTCCCATCCCATAGAAAACTATGCCACCCTCTCTGCAAGTCGTGGCCCTCTATTAACAATACTCTTCTATTTTCCAGATTAATCCAATCCTTGATCCATACCATGGCTGCAACTTGATAATACATTTCCCAATCAGGGAGTCCAAAGCCACCCCTTTCTCTTTTGTCCTGTAATAGTTTCATTTTTATCCTGGCTTTTTTCCCATCCCAAACAAATTTACTTATTATTATTAGGGTTAACCCTAACCCTAACCCTAACCCAGTAGTGATAGTTGTAATTTCCCCCATGTTTCCAGTTCTTTTTTAATTTGTATTATTAATTTGTCATAGTTATCTTTTTTGATTGAAGAGCATCTTGCTGTTAACCAGATGCCTAAATATTTTACCTTTTTCACATTTTGCATTCCCAATTTTGTTTCTAATTCCTTTTTCTGCTTTTCTTTTAAATTTTTAGTCAATAATTTTGTTTTAGTTTTATTTATCTTAAGGCCTGTGACCTTGCTGAATTCCTCTATTTCCTTTGTTAATTTTACTCCTGTATCCTCTGGATCTTCCAGAAAAAATACTATATCATTGGCAAATGCCTGTACCTTATAATGTTCACTTTTAATTGAAGTCCCTTTGATTTCTTCATTTTTCCTAACATTTCCCAATAAATTTTCTAAGGTAAGGATGAAGAGAAGGGGTGACATTGGATATCCCTGCCTTACTCCCTTGTTAATCTTAAATGTTTCGGTTCTATCACCATTCATTATTACGCTGGCCGTCTGTGTCGTGTAGATTATTGAAATTAAATTTATAAATTTGCTGCCAAATTGCATACTTTTTAATTGTTGTATTATGAACTGCCAATTAACGTTGTCAAATGCCAATTCTTTCCCTGGGTTTGCTTCATAGTATTCTAATATATTCAATACCATTCTAGTATTATTTTTATTTTATTTATTGAGTAAAAATCCATTTTGGTCACTATGTATAATCTGGTTAAGAATTTTTTGCAATCTTTCCGCCATTATAGACATAAATATTTTATAGTCGACATTTAAAAGGGATATGGGTCTATAATTTTGGATTGATTGATGGTCTGAAACTTCTTTGGGGATCAATGTTATATATGTCTCCTTCCATGTCTTAAATAATTTCACTGTCATCAGTACCTCATTAGAGTTCTAATAATTACATTTCTAACTTTTCTTGAAGCGTTTTGTACAGTTCCCCTGGGAGACCATCCGGTCCCAGTGTCTTATTGTTTTTCTGTTTCAGGATTGCTTCTTGCAGCTCTTTTAACATTATTTCCCTGTTTATCTCTTCTCTATCCTCTTCCGGGATTGCAGGTAGCCCTTTCCCTTCTAAATAATGTTGGATACTTCCCTCTGGTATGTATTCCCTACTATATAAGTCCTCAAAAAAGGTTTTAACGATGTACTTTTTCTTTTCAGATTGATATTGTAGCGTACCTTCAGCATCTTTCAATTGCTGGATTGCTCTTTTTCCTTTTTCTTTCTTACGCCTATATGCTAGCCACCTTCCCGGCTTATGAGCATGTTCAAAATAGTTCTGTTTTATCTTTTTCATATCCTGTAACCAATCATCTTGTTCTAACATATTCAGTTTATGTCTAATCATTATCCTCTCTGTATTTGCTTTTTTATTATGTGGGTTTTTTTCCAGGGTTTTTTCTAATTCCTTAAGAGTATCTAGTAACTTAAATTGTTCTCCTTTTTTTCCCTTGTATCTATGTGTATTATATGAGATTGCTAGGCCCCTAATATATGCTTTAGTCATATCCCATAAGTTTGGAATTGATGTTTGTTGTTTTCTATTTTCTTTCAGGAAGAGGTCCAATTCTTTTTCCATCATCTTGACACATTCTTTTTCTTTTAGGATCTCCTTATTCATCATCCATCTTCTGTTCTTTTTCACTCCTTTCCAAATTATTTTAATGGGATTGTGGTCCGCCCATGTATTAATTTCAATTTCTATTTCTTTTATGTTACGTTCGATCTCCACATTTGTCCATAACATATCCAGTCTTGACCACGATGTATGTGGTGCTGAATAATAGGTGTATTGTTTTTTGTCTGGGTTTCTTTATCTCCATATATCTTTTTATTATTATTATTATTATTATTATTATTATTATTATTATTATTATTATGAGATTTATATGCTGCCCTATCTCCCTAAGGACTCAGGGCAGCTTACAATACTAAAAACAATACAATATAAATATTAAAAAATTAATTAAACTGGAAATCTCATAAATCAGTTAAAAATTTAAAAAACAACCACTAAAAAACACTAAAAAGACCCTTCCCCCCTCCTTCAGTCCAGGTCAGCGAGTTGGAACAACCATGTTTTTAGGCTCCAGCGGAAAGAGCGGAGGTCAGGGGCCACCCAGAGCTCCAGGGGTAGCTGGTTCCAAAGGGTGGGTGCCCCCACAGAGAAGGCCCTACCCCTGGGAGCCGCCAGCTGGCATTGCCTGGCTGACAGCACCCTGAGCAGGCCCTGCCAGTGGGAGCGCACGGGTCGCTGGGAAGCTGTTATCGGCAGCAGGGTTTCCTGCAAATACCCCGGTCCAATGCCATGAAGGGCTTTATAGGTTAACACCAGCACCTTGAATCTCACCCAGAGGGCAACCAGTAACCAGTGCAGCTCATGCAGGAAGGGTGTAACATGGGAGTATCAGGAACCTCCCATCACAACCTAATCCTAATCCTAATTCTTCTACCATTTGATAAAATACTTTTGGTAATGTTTTCCTTTGCCTTTTTTCCCTTGGGTTTTCATTATTATAATCCTTTCCTAAATTTGTTATTGCATTGAAGTCACCTACCAAGCATATATTCTCATATTGCTGTTCTACTAATTTTCTTTATAATTTAGAATAGATTTTTTCTTGTTTTGGATTAGGCGTGTATATCACTGTCAATAGCATTTTCTTGTAATTTATATAAACTTCTAACATCAAAATCCTACTGTCTTCATCTGCATATACCTGTTTTGCTTGTAAATGTTTCCTAATATATATTGCTATCCCCCTCTTATTTTGTTGGGCTAGAGAAACATATAGATCTCCTAACTTTGGAGCTTCTAACAGTTTGCTTTGATGATTTCGGATATGTCTTTCTTGTAGACATATGATGTCTAAATTCAATTTTTGTAATTTAGTTATCATTTTTCTCCTCTTAATTTGTGAATTTAAACCATTGATGTTTATGGAAATCAATTTAACTTCTTCCGCCATCTTACTCTAAAGTTGTTTCTTGTTGAAACTTTTTGACTCTTATTTGGTGTCTTGTTCTTACGCCTTCCCTTTCTACTCCTTCCTGTTCTCTTTCCTCCTGTTCTGTTTCTCTTTCCTCCACCTGAACTTCTTCTTGACTCCTACATTCCACTTCCTCTTTGCTGTTCTGATCTTCTTCTGATACCACATAGAAGTCAAAAAATTCTCTTGCTTTTTCTATATTCTCTATTTTAAATTTTTTTATCCTGCCATGATATTAACATTCCCTCTGGGATGAGCCATTTGAAAAGGATGTTATTTTTATTCAATTGGGTGGTCAGGAATCTGTATTTCTTTCTATGTTCCCTTATTCTTCTTGGAATTTGTTTCAGCGTCACAACTTCCATTCCCTTAAATATCAATGGTTTGTCTCTCGTTGCTTTGTATATTTCATCTCTCAGTTTCTTTGGGAATCGTATATGGACCTCTCTTGGAAGTTTAAAATGTCTTGTGTAATTGGTATAGATTCTGTATACCTCGTCCATTTCCCTTCAAACCTCTTGACCCTCCTTTCGTAATGCTTCTGCTATAAGGTCTGCCATTAATTTGGGCAAGTCCTCCCCCCTTTCTTCTGCTACATTCTGGAATCTTAGGAAGAAATCAGCTTTTTCCATCTCTAAATATGCAATTGCCCCTTCTAACTTCCTATTCTCTCCCATTAGTTTCTGTTCTATTAATTCTACTTTCTTATCTGTTTGTTCGACCTTTGCCTCCACTGCTTTCATCTTAAATTCCGTTTTTGTTACTGTTTGTTGAATTGTACTCATCTTCTCATCTAGTTTCCATATTTTACTTTTCATTTCGCCCATTTCAGTTTTAAAGTCTGCATGATTTTTCACCATCGTTTCTTGTATTGTTGTTAGTGACATTTGAATTGTTTGCATATTTGATGCCTGATTTGTCTTCTCAGGGTTCAGCATGCCCTCTATCGAACGTTGTCCCGCTGGTGATGCTATCGTTGATGTCAAGTTGGATGTTGTTTTCTTTCCAATCTTAGCAGTAGTTGTCATGGTGGACATCTTAGGCTTCCCAAAACTACCTATTTTCTTAAGAAAGTTTTTCAATATTATCATCCACTGTATCAACTCCCTTCTGCATTTTCTGTATTTGTCTCTTCCCTTTTATATTATTCTAATGATTCAAATTTATCCACCCCAATGATACATAGTCCTAATCTATGTTCTCTCTGTCTTCCCCAATTTTATCTTCCTCAGCCAGTTTAAGAGTGAAGGATTAGCCTAAAGTCCTCCAACACGTTATGTGGTTAAGGAAGATTTTAAAGCTGTATTGAGCTCTTGATATCTGTGCCATATAGACATTTTCATCTGCATTTTTTCTTGTTAAAAACAATCTAGTGAAAAACAATCTTAGATACAACTGTGATTCATAAACGACATATTTATTTTATTTGTTTGTTTGTCAAACATGTACAAGATGCCTCCCTGAGTCTCCGGAGAAGGGCAGCATATAAATGTAATTAAAAAAAAAGATAACAAGTGAACATAAACATGAACAAAGGAAGTAAATACAGATAAATGGTGACAGTAAGACAGGGACATTAGGCACGTTGTCCACTTATGCCTGCCCTCTTTATGGACCTCTTAAGAATGGGTTGAGGTCCACAGTAGACAGTTTGAGGTTGAAGCTGTGAGGGGCTGAGGCTGTAACCATGGAGTCAGGTAGGGCGTTCCAGGCATTGACCACTCTGTTGCTGAAGTTGTATTTTCTGCAGTTGAGTTTGAAGCGGTTTACCTTGAGTTTGTATCGATTGTTTGCCCGTGTATTATTGTGGTTGAAGCTGAAGAAGTCATTGACAGGCAAGATGTAGCAGACAATTTTGTGTACTATGCTTAGATTGGACCGCAGGCAGCGCAGTTCCAGATTGTTCCAAGCCCAAAATTTCAAGCCTGGAGGCATTGCGAATTCTATTGTGAGTAGAGGAGTGGAGTACTTATATCTAGGGTTAAGGCAGGTCATAGCAGCATAATAGCTTTAGCTATTGTTTGTTGTGCTGTTATGGATTTATTTCTCAGCTTGCAGAATTTGAAGATGTGGAGAGACAAGTGGTACTACATGTTTACATAGCCCTTGTCTTGATTAGATGTTTAAATTGATCAGCAAAGGATTGGGTCAATAGTTAAGACTGGTGATCAGTGTCTTCTTCTTGATGGGTTAATGCATGGGTATCAAACTTGCCACATCATGTTGCCATCACATGATGTTTTGTGATGTTTTTCACATTCTTGGAGCTGGGGTGGGTGTGGCCTGCATGTGATGCATCCGGCCCGTGGGCTGCCAGTTTGACACCTCTGGATTAATGGGTTATTTCCTCTCTGCCTAAGGATACAGTAATAAGGACTTTACTGAAAAAAAATATCCTATGATTTGGAAATTGGTATAGTTACAAGTCATTTGTAACTATACAAGTCATTTAGATGCATTTACAGATGCATCTAAATTATAATGATTGACCAGAGCCATTTCAGTAGGGCTTTCATCTAGATTATGATACGGAGATGTCATTTGTGTCTTGGTGGATGATCTATTTGAAATATTGAGGAGTGTGAAACTTTGCTGTTTCTCTTGGAAGTCTCAGCAACTTTTAATTACTATGATATCTTCCTGGACCATCTGGCAGGATTGGGAATTTGGCTTTTTGTTTTACTTCCTCTGGCCCTTTCTGTCAGATGTATCTAAAAAGTGATGTGGTGTGGGGGAACCATTCCTTGATAGACTATTGATCTATATTGTTCTATATTGCTATAGATTTCTACCTTGTCCAGCCTGGATTGCTGGGAGAAGTCATTCAAAGATTAAAAATTGGATGCTATCAATATGCTGGTGATATCCTGCTATACAGTTCCTTACATATGATTCCAAAGAAAGAATCCATACCTTTAATACAGAGGTGGTATTCAGCAGGTTCTGACCAGTTCTGGAGAACTGATAGCGGAAATTTTGAGTAGTTCTGAGAACCGGCAAATACCACCTCTGACTGGCCCTGCCCCCATCTATTCTCTGCCTCCTAAATCCCAGCTGATTGGCTGGGTCTTCTTCCTTGCACAGAAGAACGGAGGTGGAAAGCAGGTTAGTGGGGTGAGGAGGGAATGGGATTTTGCAGTAACCTTCCCCCAGGAGTGGGAAGGAAGTGGGGATTTTGCAGTATCCTTCCCCTGCCACATCAAGCCATGCCACGCCCACCAAGCCATGCCTAAGAACCGGTAGTAAAAAATTTTGAATCCTAGCACTGCTTTAATACTGTCCAAATTTGATGATGATTCAGATGATAGAGATCTATTGAAATTACCTATGGGCCATCACATCCATTCTTCTTTGAGCAGGAGACTGAGATTTTAAAAATGGAATAACTATAAGTGTATATGTCAAACATGTCTGTCTGTGTTTAATTTATCACAAATTTGTTTTAATTTCTTCCTGTGATCTTTCTTCCCTACATGTGACATTCCCTCTCCTTTTATTCATTTACTGATGTCAAATTATTTTGTATAATCTTTTAATCATATTTCCAGAGTGCATTACCAAAGAATAACAAAAAAGAATAGAGGCAGATTTTGTTTAGTGACTGCCTCACACAGTGACCATTCAAAGTTATGACAGGGCTGGAAAAGTAACTTTGTGATCGAGGATTTATGACCTTTATAGAGTCCCTGAGTCACATGATAACTGTTACACTCAGCATACATTGTCTTGACCTGATCTATTTTTCCTTCTTCTCATCCTGCTCTGTAGAATGGAGAGAGTGGAGAAGAAGGGATTACAAAAGAGTTAGCAAGCAAACAATAGGAAACATACACATAAAGAAAAGGATTGGTGCAAGTATTCCTGAGTACAGGTAATCCTCAATTTACAACTTACAATGGTTTAGTGACCATTCAAAGGCACTGAAAAAAATGACTTATGACCGTTTTTCACACTTATAACCATTGCAGCATCTCCATGATCACCTGATCAAAATTCGAATGCTTGACCACTGGCTCATACTTATGACAGTTGCAGTGTCCTGGGGTCATGTGATCACCTTTTATGACCTTTTGCCAAGCAAAATCAATGGGGAAGCTGTATGTCATGCCCTTGTTAGAGTTGGACTCTGAGGGAGAGCAGGAACAGCCAACAGGGAGTGGAGGTGTGGCTCCTGAGGTTGTGGAAGAGGCTGGGGAAGGTCAGAGGCTGGCTGGGCAGTCAGAGAAAGAACCAGGCCCATCCTCTCTTCATCCTAGGACACGCAGGGAGGAGCGGAGAAGGAAACAACTTGGCTTACGAGATAAGAAGTAGCCATGATCCACCTCATTGATTGCAGCTGGGGAGAATAGTATATAAGAGAGACGGTTACAATACAGCATTGCCAGAAGCAAAGCATGTTTTATTTTGGGCTGAAGTTATCTTGGTTGGCGTCCTTCCAACAGACTGTGCCTTGGGTATCTCCTTGAAGTTGGTAATTACTTATCCTGGTCCGTTGTGGAATTTCCTTCATTGCAGTTTGTTTTGTATTTTTATTTCATCTTTATCTGCTCATTGTTCGGACTGTATTGCTTTCTTTTGAAGACTATTTTTATTTATTTATTTATTTATTTATTAATGGGACTTATATGCCGCCCCATCTCCAAGACTCAAGGCTTACAAATAAAACAACAACAATAATAAATAATTTAAAAGCAGATTAAACTAAGTAAGCCCCATTACAACTACAAATTCAACCCATAAAAAATTATCCTATAAAAACTATCCCATAAAAACCATCCCATCCCAGAAAATCACAACCCGGATTGGTTAAACAACCAGGTCTTCAAGTCATGGCGGAAGGTGCGGAGGTCAGGGGCCAGACGGAGCCCCAGGGGAAGTTGGTTCCAGAGGTCAGGGGCTCTGAATAAGTTTTATCTCCAAATGAGAATTATTGAACAGTGGGGCCAAGTTGGAGGCATTAAAGGACATTTATTTACGTTTTGGATTTTGTTAACATTTGTGTTACACGGGTCATCACATTGTATTCATTTAACAACTGGGTGACTAACTTAACAACTGCAACTAACGAATGTGGGAAGAAAAGTTGTTAAAATGGGGCAAAAGTCACTTAACAAATGTCTCACTTAGCAATATACATTTGGGGCTTAATTGTGGTTGTAAGTCAAGGGCTACCTGTATGCTACACAAAAAAAGCCCAGCATACTCTCCGTTTTGTCTATTTAGTCTCCGGTAATATATTCCTCCCCTATCTCTCTGCCCTTTGAAAGTGGGGACAAAAATGGGTCAGGTATAGATCGCTTGTGCTGCTCCCACCCTCTCTTCTGAAAGTGGAGAGATTGCTTAAATATTGGAGGGGAGACAACAAAGGGGGGAAATCCAAGAAATCTCTAGCAAAAAATAGAAGCAAAATATCAATTTAGGTTTGAGGAAAAATAACTAAGAAGCTGCTTAACATTTCACTTCTTGGCTCACCTTCCTAAGAGTCTTTGTGGTCTAGTTGGATAATAGTAATAGCAATAGCACTTAGACTTATATACCACTTTATAGTGTTTTATAGCCCTCTCAAAGTGGTTTACAGAGTCAGCCTATTGCCCCCAACAATCTGGGTCCTCATTTTACCCACCTCGGAAGGCTGGAAGGCTGAGTCAACCTTGAGCCTGGTGGGATTCGATCTGCTAAATTGCAGTAGGAGTAGCTTGCAGTACTGCACTGCGCCACCGAGGCTCTAATATAATGATAGAAGGGAGAACTAAAAGGAAGTTTCTCATTTTTATTTTGATTGATTTGATTTGATTTCTATAGCAACCCATCTCAGCCAATGACTCTGGGTGGCTCACAATTCATTTGTCATTATTACCAGAACTTGTTATCATTTTGTAAGTTGAACTGCTATAAATATGCAACTTCCTGAACAATGCAGTCCTTGGACATAGTCCTCAGCATGCAAAATAAACAAATGAAGAACTGTTTTTCTGAATTTAAATTGCTGGCTGAATATAAAGACAGTCAGGCAAACTCTACAAAGGCTTCCATACAAAGTTTCTTTATTGGATTACAAGGCATCCTCAAGGTATAATTCACAGTTATGTCGAGATTCATCAAATGTCCAAATCTTTGCATAGTTGACTTCATAGTGTGAAAATATAGTTATCTTCATCCCATAACAGTGGAGCAAAGGGAAAAGACACCAGCATGATGCTGGGGTCCAAGCAAGAATAATGGAAACTCCCCCAACCCAACCAAGGGTCAATTCAGTGACCAATCAGGATTACAGATGTGACCCCATGACATGAACTACATTTCCAATGAGTCATTAACTACATTTACCATGAGGAATTCCCTTAAGGAGACAGCTCCCAATTCCTAATTAACCATATACTGGCTGGACAGCACACTCCCCACCTGGAATTATAAATTCCATTACCAACTATCTATCAATTAAAGTAAAAACTAAGATAAACAGTAAATAGTAATATAGCATCAAACAATGCAATGAGATAGATACAAAGCATGGAAAGCTTGAGGTTCAATCTTCAAGTTCAGCCTTTCTCTGCAGCAACACTAGGTTGGTGACCGGTCTGGTGTAGAAAGTCTTTGGTGAAAGACTTTCTGGTGAAAGTCTGCTGGTTGCTTATGGTGGCCTTGTAGGGTGGACAGGTATCCTTGCTTCCAACAGTTCCAAAGGGTGTCAGAAAAACCATTGGAATGGATGTTGCGAAGACATTTGCCTAGGATAGGGCCTGCAGCCGATTGATGCAGACTATCCCTGTGATTCCCCATCCTAGTGCTGTCTTGAAGGCAAATGGGGACCCTTTCAGGCCTTTGACTGCTTCATTGTGAACGAAAGCGTCAGGTATGTCTACTCCCAACAAGAGCAGAATCTTGGCTACTGGATCTAGAGCGGGAAAGTGATGAGCCATGTGCTTCAGGTGAGGTATATTGCTTGCTACCTCTGGTGTTACAATTTGGCTGCGGTCACCTGGTATCACATCCCATTCTAACACAGGTGGCAGTAGGAACTGGGAACTCCCATCTAATGGTGCTATACAAAGTCCAGTAGCTCTCCTCCCCACCGTGCTTTGTGGCATGGTGCACGTTGATATTGTGAAGTGCACTTCTTCCTTTTGTGGATTGAGTGTGCCAATTGTGGCTGCTTGCATGCCTACCTGTTGAGAAATCTTCGCTGTTACTGGTGGGCTAATTTGCTTTCCCTGTAGGTCTTGAGACATTGGGGTAGGTTTTTTAATTGTGGGGAAGGAATCTCGAGTTTTGGGTCACACAGCGTCAATTTTTGGACTGTCATCTAGAGCCTGTGGTTGAGATTCTCCCCTTCGATCCCCTGGTTTTGGGAGACTGCTAATCAGCTGTGCCGGTTCCACCTGCTCCTGCTGTAGCGAGTACTGCTCATCCACATAGGCCTTGACACATTTATCTGGGTTCTCTCTTTCCAACTCTCCAAGGTTGAAGTTGAGGGAGGCATTGTCAGCTACCTTCCGTAATGCTGCAGCCCATGTTGTCTTTGCTGCTGTCTCCTTTTGTCATTTGAGCAACTCCAATTTGGCCTGAGTTTTGGCCATTTCTGCCTGTTGGCTGGCCTGAGCTTTGGCCATTTCTTCTTGTTGTCTGGCCATTTCTGTCTGCTGGCTGACCATTTCTGCTGCTTGAGCTGCTACTGCTTCCTTCTGCCATGTCACCTCTGTCGTGGCACGTAGAACTGCCTTCACTACTGCAGCTTCAATTTGAGCTTCTACAGCTCATTCAGCATAACTTGCTGCTTTAGAGGCCTTAGATGCGTTGCTGCAATGGGAGGATGCTCTGGAAGGACGGAAAGAGCTAGCAGCAGAAAATTGCTGTGAGACACCAGAACCTGCTTGAGATCTAGCTGGCTTGGGATGGAGGGAGGAGGCTTTCTTAGAATAGTGAGAGGAGGCCTCATGTGATCGAGGGGCTCTGTCGGATGTGGCACTCTTTCTCGACATTTCTTCCATCTGTAGCGCATCATGGAGTGCTGCCTGGAGAGAGTCTTTGCCTCTCTGAACATAGTCCTCACATTCCTTGTTTAGCTACTCGAAGCACTGTATGTATATTGGAGCTTTGAGTCACGCAGCCTCGACTGGATGGATTTGAGGTTACTTTCACTGTCTCTCCACCGTGCAAGAAGCTCATCTATCTCCTTCTCCAATGAGCGGATGCTCTTGAGGGACAACTTGCTTGTTGAGGTCCAGATAGTGAGGTCACAAGATTCTTCCTGTGACCAACAGACTTTCACCAAGAAGCTCTACACCAGACCAGTCATCGACCTAGTGTTGCTGCGGAGAAAGGCTGAACTTGAAGATTGAACCTCAAGCTTTGCAATGCCTCATTGCATTGTTTGATGCGATATTACTATTTACTGTTTATATTAGTTGTTTACTTTAGTTGATAGTTAGTTGGTAGTGGAATTTATAATTCCAGGCGGGGAGTGTGCTGTCCAGACAGTATATAGTTAATTGGGAATTGGGAGCTGTCCCCTTAAGGGAATGCCTCATGGGAAATGTACTTAATGCATCATGGGAAATGTAGTTCATGTCATGTGGTCACATCTGTAATCCTGATTGGTCACTGAATTGACCCTTGGTTGGGTTGGAGGAGTTTCCATTATTCTTGCTTGGACCCCAGCAGCATTGTGCTGCTTTGCTCCATCATTATGGGATGAAGATAACTGTATTTTCACACTATGAAGTCAACTATGCAAAGATTTGGACGTTAGATGAATCTCGACATAACTGTGAGTTATACCTTGAGGATGCCTTGTGATCCAATAAAGAAACTTTGTATGGAAGCCTTTGTAGAGTTTGCCTGACTATCTCTATATACAGCCAGCAATTTAAAGACAGAACAGCTTCCACTTCTCCTTTCAGAAAAATCTCGTGTGCTCAAAGATTATTCCCAGGCTCATCAGCACTGCGCTTTCATCAGCACTGCTTTATTCCGTTCCTTTTCTTGCCAATAACTGTAATACTGTAAGACACAGTAAAGGGAGTTGCTTGTCTTTGTGCCCTTAAAATTAACTGGAGCAAAGAAAAATTTCTGCTTCAGAGAAAAGGGGAATTTTCTGCTAAGGCCAAAGACAATTCTTCCGTATTATGATCATGCACAACCCATACATAGAAATTTAAAAAATCAGTGGCCTACGCCCTATTTCATCAAGTACAAAGAAGATTTGGAACCAGTGCTATGTGTTTTATTTCTTAATATCTTTGAGAATTTACTTCCTTTAGTCACAAATAAGCTAAGTGAACAAAAGTGAAGGAAAATAGTCAAGAGCCCTATGAGTTAGATTAATCCATCCACTGCATCAGTTCTTCTTTGGATTATATACTATAAGCCCAACATAGTTAAACAAGTTTATTTCTAGCTCCAGCATGATGTTAAACCCCAGAAAACAGGTCAGATTAGAGGAGAGGAACCCCTTTAACACCAAAGTAAAGCTCATTTATTATGAGTAATATGAGTAATCTCCATTGCAGTCTTTAATGCCATCAACCGTGTAACAACTAAAACTAGAATTATTAAACGTTTTACATTTTCACAAGGAAGCTGTTAACATCTCTTTTAATATTGCAGCAAAAGCTACACTGGTTAATATGCACTGCGGGGGGGGGAGTTATTTTGGTGTGAGAAAGTTGCTTATCTCTTCAGCCTTGAAATTCATCCTTGTTTCACTTTCAAGTAGGCTTTCAGCAAAATCAGTTCAGAAGGAAGGAAGGAGGGAAGGTGGGAGGGAAAGAAAGAAAGAGAAAGGAAGGAAGGAAGAAAAAAAGAAAGAAAGAAAGAAAGAAAGAAAGAAAGAAAGAAAGAAAGAAAGAAAGAAAGAAAGAAATTGATGGCTTCTTATCAGGGCCAGTTCCAGCAAACTGCTGAATGTTTTCCATTGATGTAATTTCATTGACCCTGCTTCAGGTTGTAAAAACAACTTCATTTGGGCTAAATCCAGCTGTTTAAACAAGACTCTTCCAACCATGCTGTTTTTAGGGATAAAAGCAATTGGTTTAATTTTGGTGCTGAAGTTGGTTTAATTTTGGTGCTCAAGCGATCGTACCAATCTGTCCAGATCATAAATGTTCATTTCTCAAACACCATAGTTTCTTTTTACCCTAACATTCTGGCCATGAGCCTATCCCCCAAATGTGCAGGTAATCCTCAACTTATAGCCATAATGGAGCCTTGTCACATAAAACAAGTCATCAAATGATTGATCTAATTTTTATGCTTTTTTTCTTGTAGTAAGTCACCATAGTGTTTACACAAACATCCCAGTTCTTGAGCAAATCCATTGTTTTCCATAGTGCATTTTTGTTAAAAACCAGAAGTAAGCATCAGCTGCTGAGAATCCCAAGTGTGGTTATGTGACCAAGACACATGTTGGAAATTTGGAAACACGTAGCTTTGGGGTGTCTATTATAAATTGAGGACAAGCTGCAATATGGAAATTTATATGGAAAATTCCCAAAGTTGTTGAAAACATGTGCCAATTCTTTGTTACAAGTGACCAACACAACAAGTGAAACTTTAAAAATGAATGAACTATTTATGAAGCTATAACCAATCACCCCAACTCAAAAATGAATCCACCCAAAAACTAATGATTTTATGATAAAATAAATTAAACAATACTTAAACCAATTGGAGTAATTTTTTCCCCTTGATCTACTGTTTTGTAGTTTTATTATACAAGTGGAAAGAATAGTAGAGAACCAGTTTGGTGTTAGTGGTTAAGGCAACAGGCCAGAAACTGGGAGTTCTAGTCCAGTTTTGGGTACCTAGCCAGCTGGGTGACACTTTTTCTCAGTCCTACAAAAAGGTAATAATAAATAACCTCTAAAAATCCTTGAAAGACAACAGTTGTGTTGCATAGGCTAAAGAGCATCATGCAGTATTCCAAATGGCCAAACCTGGTTTAGAATGTGGTCTTCCATTCACCTTTGATTCTGACCAAGTCATAAGGTGCACAAAGATCCAGCTTGTCCTTGGGATCTGATTCAGTTGCAACTTAAGTTGCTCTAGGCCAGGGGTCCCCAAACTTGGCAACTTTAAGACTTATGGACTTCAACTCCCAGAATTCTTCAGCTGAGGAATTCTGGGAGTTGAAGTCCACAAGTCTTAAAGTTGCCAAGTTTGGAGACCTCTGCTCTAGGCACTTGGTTGATTCCCCCAGCAATTCTTTCTGGGATTCTGCATCTCACTGAAGTGTGTAACTCATGAGCAAGCAGCAAGATGCTGAATTCACCAGCAACCAGCAAGGCTTGACTATAGTTGGGCCTACTGAACAGAGAGAGTATTTAATTTGCCATGGGAAGAATGATTCTCCTGCTAGAAGCAACTCCAGCATCTGGCTTGCCTGTCTTGGCTCTTGGAATCGAGTTGCTTGAAACCCCAGCTTGTTGACTATCAACAACCTTGTCTCTGTCTTGATTTGGCATGTAAATCTTCACCTTGACTTTGAACTGCTAGACTTTGAAATTTGCCTTTCTCAGTTAAGCCTTATCTATAATGAATTGCTGTGTGTTGTTGTCTTGCTGTTGGGGTTTGCAGAAGCAAGTATTTCCTTTAACACTGCATGTGCCAAGGAACCATGTCTGGCTGCTGAAAGGATTTGAAAAAAACAAAGTCGGGATGCAAAAGGAATACTGCTATCTGTTATGTATGTAGGTTTGAATGTCATTGGTTTGGTTTGAATTGTTCTTGTAGAATGTCAGATATGATTGGTTTGAAAAGTGTGGGAAAACCCTGCACTCTGATTGGCTGGCAACTGCGGCTGCTGGCTATGGGTAGCAGCCGTAGCCCAGCCAAGACGCGTCCATTCGAGCTGTAGTCACTAATAAACTCTTCGCATCTGACTCTTCATGCAAACTTAACACTATCAGCAGTGGAATCCTATCTGTTCCACTACTGATTTGGCGATCGTGCGTGCGCACCTAACGTGTGCACACCGCTTTCCACACACCAACTGAGGCCTGCAGCACCAATCAGCTGAGAGGATAAAGAAGAGAAAGGCTCAGAGGCGGGTGAGAGGGCTGATCCTGCACTTTTCTCTTCTTTCTCCCCTCAGCTGATCATTGGAGGCTTTTTATCCTCCTTTCAGCTGATTGTCGGAGGCTTTTTTTTACTATCATTTCGGCTGAACCATTAGCAATTTTTTCTACTGGTTCGGCCGAACCAGTCCAAATCAGTAGCATACCACCACTGACTGCTATCATATCTCCCATCCACCTTCTCTTTGTTAAGTTAAACGTACCTAATTTCTTTAGCCATTCTTCATAGAATTTATCTTCCATGCCCCTTGTCATATTTGTTGCTTTTCTCTGCATTCTTCTAGGGCCTTGGGTTCTTTTCTGTATTGTGGTGACCTGAATTGGATGCAATATTCCAAATGTGGCTTCACTAGTATGGAGTAATATTGTCACTTCTCTTGATCTTCTTTGGAGATTCTCAGTCATCCAGGTCATGGTTGTCCCAAAGGTGCTTTTTCAAAAGGCATCTGGACTTTCTTTTTTTTTTATTTACATTTATATGCCACCCTTCTCCGGAGACTCAGGGTGGCTTACAATTTTTGGGATGCAACCCAGTGTGCTCAGCAATAGCCTTCATTCCATTCTATATGCCTGCTTATTACTAAGCGGCATTTTTACAAGGTCAGCTAATTGCCCCCAACAATCTTGGGTCCTCAATTTACCTACCCCGAAAGGATGGAAGGCTGAATCAACCTTGAGCCTGGTGGGATTCGAGCCTACAGCAGTTGTAGGCAGCTGGAACTTAAGTGCAGGCAATTAACAGCCTGAGCCACCAAGCTTGTTTTTCCTTGAAGTCGTTTCATCCAAGAAGCTTCTTCAGTTCTGACTGAATGACGGATTTATATTCCTTGCAGTCATCTGGTTATTAGCATTCTCTCTGAGAGTCGTTGAAGCTACTTATAGGTTTTTCTGTGCCCTCAGGATCACCTGATAGTGCAACTCTTTTGGAACTGCTGAAAGGACAGTGTTGTAAACAGGAGATAGGTGGTGTTGTATTTCTCCCCATCTGTTGTGAGAGAGGGCTGTTCAATTTTTAACATAGATGGCCTCTTTGAATTTATTTATTTATTTATTTATTTATTTATTTATTTATGAGACTTATATGCCACCCTATCTCCCGAAGGACTCAGGGCGGCTTACAGAATAAAACAATCCAATACAAATATACAAATATTAAAAACAATTAAACCAAAGGTCTCATAAATATGCCAATTAAAATACATTTAAAAACCCTCCCCAACCCCCATCAGTCCGGGTAGGCTAGTTGAAACAGCCAAGTTTTTAGGTCACGGCGGAAGGAGTGGAGGTCAGGGGCCACCCGGAGCTCCAGGGGAAGATGGTTCCATAGGGTGGGTGCTCCCACCGAGAAGGCCCTACCCCTGGGAACCACCAACCGACATTGCCAGGTCGATGGCACCTGGAGAAGGCCCTTTCGATGGGAGTGCATGGGACGCCAGGAAGCTGTTATCGGCAGCAGGGTCTCCCACATATATCCTGGTCCAATGCCATGAAGGGCTTTATAGGTCAACACCAGCACCTTGAATCCTTGGTTTTCAAACCAACAGTCCGCTCTGTCCAGAATGTGGATTTTGTTGTCTTCAGAAGTGTGGCCTTAGTCTTTCAAAGGCAGATGACTCCTGAATGGGTTTGTTCTCTTATATTATTCTCCTATGTTGTGTAATATGTTTGTGAAGTGATTGTTTTGTTTCTCCAATGTATAGATCTGCACAGGTTTCACTGCATTCTCTTTATCTTGTTACTACCCCTCTGTTGATACAGCTTAAGACTGTGTGGCCTTTCTTGGTTTTTCTGTATTAATGTTCTTCTTGTTTTTTTTCTTTGAAAACATTTTGCTTCTCATCCAAAAAAAGTTAGAATTTAGAACGGAAGAAGCTGATGGCAGCTGATAAACCCAAGCTTTTGAACTGATGTGTGTGTGTATGTATATATGTGTGTATATATACACACACATGCACACCCACCCATCACACAAACACACACACACAGAGTCTCTTTGTGTCTGTATATATAAATATATGTGTGTATATACGTGTGTATACACACAAAGAGACTTAACAAATTGTATATATGTACAAGAAAGTCCATAGCATTATTAAAAAATCAACATGAAATTTGACCTTCACCTAGCATCACCTTTTATTTATTTGGCTTATTAATATTTAACAAAGATGAACAGTATAAAAGACTTGAATCTGCATCTTATTTTTTATTAGAGCTATCACCATGTCTTCTGCTGTGCTTCTTGTAGGAGTTCTCTGCATTTTAGGAGCAAATGGTTCTGCCTCTGAAGAGAAAGCAAGGTGAGTTTATTTTATGGGATAGAAATTATGTTCAGTAGCATTTGTGGCCAATCTTCTCCAAAGTTCCTGGTGCACTGTTTTTTAATTTCTGGAAGATAGAAAGTAAGAGACTACCTGCAAGTGAGAATACCTGCTTCCTGCCATTTTCTAAATGCTTTGATTAACTCCGAGTGATTTTAGAAATCCTGATGCTATGATTAATTTTGAACAATATGTCAGTCCTATTGAGGGCAATAGAATTCATGTCCATGCATAAAATATAAAATCAAACTGTCAAATATACATTATTTTATTAGTACCATGGTACTAAAATTTCCAGGGTGTGCTGATAGTTAATACAAAAAACACCCAAACAAAACCACATACACACACCTCTTATGTCATCATTAATTTTTCCTACATCAGTAGTACAGAGAAAATTCCTGAGAATTCTTTAAAATGTGAATATACAAACCCATCAAGTTGTATATTAAAGCTTGTTTGTATTAAATCATATCAGATACAATCTTTCTTGCTTGAATTCTGTTTTTAAAACAAGCAAATAAGCTTGCACATAGCAACTGCAAATCATTTGCAAGATTCAACCCTCTTTACTGTGGTCATGGAGTTTTCAGGTGCATATTCCAATAGCATGCATCTTGAAATTGCATAGTCCAGAGCAAGTATTGTCATGCAACGTTTCGTTGCGAGAGCTACAACAAGATTCATTGCATCTCTATTAAGAGCCATGGTGGCATAGTGGTTAGAGTGCAGTACTGCAGGCTATGTCTGCTGATTGCTGATTGCCAGCAGTTCAAGTCCCACCGGCTCAAGCCTTCCATCCTTCCGAGGTCAGTAAAATGAGGACACAGATTGTTGGGGGCCATATGCTGACTCTGTAAACTTAGAGAGGGCTGTAAAAGCACTGTGAAGTGGTATATAAGTCTAAGTGCTGTTGCTAAATAGCCAGAGAAACAAAGTTATATTGTTCCTATATTGCGTCCTTGCAATATACAACCAATATATATATACAAACAGGAACTTACAATGTATTAAACCAGAAACATGTCGAATTACTTTAAAATGATTTTATTTTAAGGTTGAAAAGGGAACCTAATGCTCCAGCACCCATTGACTGCTTGCTGACTACCTGGGGTGTTTGGGGGCCATGTAGTCCATGCTCAAAAGAAAGAGTAAGTGGCATTTCCATAATTTCACTTTCATTAAAAGGGCTTCATAAAGAAGATTTATTTGTGAAGTATAGGATCCTTGATGGACATTAGTTTCAAGTAGTAAAAGAAAATGGGTTCTCATTTGGAATCACTGGTTATCCACTAATCATAGAGTGTTAAATTTGAATGGACGGTAAGAGATCACTCATTTCAATCCTTTCAGAGTGTAAGTGTCCACACTATAATAGCCTCTCTAGCTGTACATCAGTGTTTCTTTCTTAAAAGTTGCTGAGGTTGAGGTTGAGTAGACGTCCATCTAGCGATTCAGCTCTCCTGAACCCTTTCCATTCCATTTTGGGGCACTGCAGCAAGTTTCCATTTTTTTCAACTTGCATATTTATTTTACTGCCCATTTGCCTCATAGAGGGACTAAAAACACTATATCAAATTTAAGATTTAAAAAGAGGCAAGGATGATTAAACTTTAATTTTAATATTAAACATTAATTAAAAGGCAGAGCAGGGGCTTTCGGGGCCAACCTCATTTCCCCCAGCCATTCATCCCCTCCACAGCTGGCTGATACTAAGCCTGTTTTAATTTTGTTTTTAATATCTCCCACAAAGTACCGCTCAAGGAGCATTCTGAAGTTTGGACAGTTTGGAGGAAAGCCATGCATTGTGGCCCTGAGTGATAAACAACCCTGTGAGACAAGAACTCCATGCCCGGACAAGAGAGGTCATTGTGGGAAGCAAGAGTTTGAATGTGATAATGGTAGGTATGGAGACATCTGACATCATTTCTTGACTGCCATCACTGATTTTAGTGGTCTGATGACAAGAGGAAGATTTAGAGCCAGATGGAGGGGTGGGCTGCTGGGGGTTTGGGAGAGCCCCTAGCTAAGATTCTGTGCAGTTTGGAGAACATCCAAATCCCACTCTTGGCTGGCCATGCCCACCCTGCCCCGCCCTCCCAGGAGTCACCACGTGGCCCGTTTTGGATACAGGTAAGTGCACAGAGGCTTGGGGAGAGCAAAAAACGGGCCTTCCGGAAGTTCGGGAAGGCCGGAAACAGGCCTGTTTCCAGCTTCCAGAGAGTCTCCGGAGCCCAGGGAAGCCATTTTCACCCTACAGGAGGCTTGAGGAAAGCCCCCAAAGCCCAGGAAGGGCAAACCCCACCCACCCGCTGTGGTGCAGGAGGTCGACTAGGCCATGCCCACCCAGCAATCAGGCATAGAACCCGTTGCTAAAATGTTTGAAGCCCACCCCCGCCCAGATCACAATGACTTAAAACTCTAGGACAGTGGGCTCCTTTGCAAGGAGAGCTTTCCAGATGGGGAAAATTGCACACTGGCTGATATGTTTTTGTTTGCTTTCTAAAACTGCAAGAAAAGCAGTATGAGTATGGAGACTTTGACATGTATTTCTCTGCTGCCATCATTGTCCAGCAAGGAGAACTTCCAGGATCACCTTCCAGAGGGTGGAAATGACATACTGGTTGATGTTTTTTTTTTTAAGCAGCTTTTTCCCAACACACATTTTTTTTCCTAACCAAATGTCCATAGCAGGGGTGTCAAACTCACGTCACCACAGCAGAGTCACATGATGTATCTGGACTTTTTCCCCTTTGCTAAACCGAGCATGGGCATGGCAAGCATGTGACACATCTGGCCTGCAGGCTGGGAGTTTGACAGCCCTGGTCTACAGTATAGTGTGATGATGAATATTGTGTTTTCTAATGTCATTTTTTAAAGGACATTTTCTTTCTACATGCATTTTTATAAGCCATGTTTTGATGGGACAACATACTGCACTATACAGAGAAATGTTAAATGTCGAAGTATTATGATGTTTTCCCTTTAAAAAAATCTGACAAAGATCTTGTTCAGTTTTAGTATATTTTGATCACAACCATGTATTATTTGCATTAAACTATCATTCTATATGATGATGATTGTTTTATTTCACCAAAGGAAACCTATGCATATAGGTTCAGGAAGAACAGGTTAAAATAAATTTGCACTGAAATGCAAACCCAAAAGCCTCAGTAAGTTTTTGAGAACAGTGTAGTGATATATCTCCGTTTGGCCCCAGATCTCCACTCCTTCCGCCGGGACCTGAAGACCTGGCTGTTTCAACAGGCCGGTCTGGATTGACTGGGGTATTTTCATTGTTTTAATTTTTAATTGTTCGTTAGACTTGTATTTGTTTAATTTATTTTTATTGTAATTGTTCGGTTTTTATTGTTCAGCCTGAGTCCTTAGGGAGAAGGGCGGCAAACAAGTCTAATAAATTATTAATTATTATTATTATTATATAAAAGCATATTATCTCATTCAAACAAATACTGCACTATCTCCCCCCCCCACAACCCCCAGAGAAATTAACTGTAAATCAGTCGGTCATTCTGATATAAATGGCAGTTTATTTTATTTAGCCTGAAATTTTGGGGAGTTGAAGCCTAATTCATCCAAAAGGCACAATTGGGGAAAGCAATGTTGATTTAGGAAGGTATTCTAAATATCCAATTATCTATCATTATAATGTTTCATTCTTCGTTCTACACTAAGGATATTGTATAAAGGGTAGGTTGGTGTGTAACACGGAAGATGACTGTGGTGACTTCTCTGATGAAGATAATTGTGATGAAACCAAACGCCCACCCTGTGGGGATCGTGACATTGACGTATCAGAACTTGGAAGAACAGCTGGACAAGGGTGAGTTTTAGACAATGAGAAGAATACAAATTATTTATTTATTTATATATTGCATTTATATATGTTCCCATCTTATAATAAACTCTGGGCATCTCCCAATCAGAAATTAAACCATATTGAAACCATATTAAAACTATTAAAATTAAATGCAAAGAAACAGAAACCTGATACCAGGACAAGCTTTCGAAGTACAGAATTGCATGTCGTGCTGCCTGTGAAGTCTGGATTCAACATGGCTTAGAAGAATGCAAAGCTTCTGCAGACCTGCATTAATTCCACCAGGCTCCCACTTCTATATGACTTTTTATTCACACACACACACACAATTAAACTGATTTGATTTTTTAAAAAAGTACCTGAAACTTTCAAGATTGGATTATAATACTGGTAGCATTAAACAGAGGTGGTATTCGGCAGGTTCTGACCAGTTCTGGAGAACCAGTAATGGAAATTTTGAGTAGTTCTGAGAACCGTCAAATATCACCTCTGACTGGCCCCACCCCCATCTATTCTCTGCCTCCCAAGTCCCAGCTGATTGGCTGGGTCTTCTTTTGTTACCCTGCACAGGAGAACGGAGCTGGAAAGCAGGTCAGTGGGGTGGGGAGGGAATGGGATTTTGCAGTAACCTTCCCCCAGGAGTGGGGAGGGAATGGGGATTTTGTAGTATCCTTCCCCTGCCACACCCACCAAGCCATGCCCACCAAGCCACGTCCACAGAACTGGTAGTAAAAAAATTTGAACCCACTGGTATTAAAATAATGAAAAATGGTCTTCATGAAAAGCAAAGTGCCAACTTTCAGTGTCATCTTAATTTTCCATAATGCCCCTGAACACCAAATAAGTTCTGACATTTTTAAAAATTTACTTGAAGCCTTTGTCTGGCACCCTAAGTGATATGGTAATGACTTCAGGTGGTATTCATAAATGATAAAACCAAAGGAAACCCAAATAAAAATTTTGAGCTGGTCTCACTATAACAATATTGAGATAATCATTAAATACTTGGTTGTTCTCCCAGGCTATGGAAAAGCGTCATTGTGGAACCCTCACTATTTTGGCTTTTTACTGGTCTTTATTGGCCTACTATGTTTCTTTTATAAATTTTGTTACTTGTAAGCCATCCAGAGACATTGAAGAGTCCGATATCCTGACAGCCAAGTTAAATGATTACTAAATAAAATCTTCCAGACAATAAGTGTTTAACATTTAAGGTGCAAAAAAACCCCACCTTTTTGTCTGGGTGAGAGCCAGTCTGGTCTGTGGTTAACCTGGAGACTGACTTCCAGTCCCACCAAAGGCATGAAAAGTGGTTGAGTAACTTTGGGCTGACGCCCATGATACCAAGCTCAGACAATAAGCTTATCTATCAATTCCTGTTGCAACCAATGGAACAACACTTGTTTTTTTTTCTAAAGAAAACAGACCTTGCACTTGAAGGAAAATTCTAGAAAGAAAAAAAATTATGTGGTATTTTGTGTATATTATTGATTTGTATTTGCTGTTCCTGCTTGTTATTTCTGATAGTATGTGACATTTAATAGTACAATGAAATGGTTGTGTATTAATAACATAACTTTTCTTCTTCCTTTTCTTGAAGTATGAATGTGCTGGGAATGAAACCGGCTCAAAAAGCCCTTTACAATGAGTTCTACAATGGCATCTGTGACAGAGTCCGTGATGGGAACACAGCCACTTATTACCGCAAGCCATGGAATGTAGCTTTCCTCAGTTATGAAGTAAGCTTCTTTGTGTAAAACGCAGTTTTGTTTTGCATCAAAAGGCAACATCCACTTTGCCTCAGCCTCAACTTCTAAAATGTCAAGTGTATGTCCCTATAATTTTCTTGGCAACTTTACACAAATGTTTTGCCATTGCCTTAGGATTTTCTTTAAAATTGCCTTGTCTAGATTATATTTCTTTTTCTTTCTTTCTTTCTTTCTTTCTTTCTTTCTTTCTTTCTTTCTCTCTCTCTCTCTCTCTCTCTCTATCTATCTATCTATTTATTGGATTTCTAACCCGCTCCATCTCCCGAAGGACTCGGGGCGGCGTACAGTCGTAAAACAATACAAAATATACAATTAAAAGACAATTAAATGAGAAACCCAATTAAAAGCTAAAAACAGTAAAACCATTGTTTAAAACTCCCCTCCCCACCCTCAGCCCAGGTCAGCAAAATGGAACAACCAGGTTTTTAGGCCCCGGCAGAATCCATTCAGATAATCTGCAGTTCTGGTCCTGCTTTGCTTTTTGAGATTCACCAAGATCAACCAGGTGCTTTTGTTGCAAAAAAACAAACAGGCAAAAACAAAATGGAGCACTGTCTAGTTTTGGGGAAGAACTAGATCAAAAGCAAGGTCCCCCTGTGCATATTTCCTAATTCAGACTTCCCATCACAGCATTGACCATATGCATTGGGACTGAAAAACTTGGAATTTCCCATCAGCTGTAACCATTATACGGCTGAAGGGCATGAGTTATAAATATTTTGATAGATGCTATTAACACCATAGAGATTAAAAACAAACAAACCCTTCCTACAGTTGGTGTTCTGTGCATGGATGTTTTAATTTATATACAATAATAAAAGCAAGCAGTTTAGTTCTTTATCAAAAATGTGGAATTTTAGACATTCAGACATTTACCTGAAGACACAAGGGATCCCCACACTGCCAAATTGTATTTGTTATTGTTCAGTCAGAAGTCTGAAGAAGAAATAGCCTCACGTTGGGCTTAGCACCCCATTATGAGTCTGTTCAGTATAGGAAAGACCAGTTCACCATGTTACTTTTCACCCCTCACAGGTTTTGATTATTTTGATGGCCACAGATATACAGTTCAGGCTATGCAGAGCAATCTTAAGGTCTCCTAACTTTGGAATTGGGGTGGCAGCATAGGATGATCTCAAAGTGATCATCCAAAGGATATTCCAGGGATGTGGATGGAGATCTGTCCATCCAGAGGTGGTATTCAGCAGGCTCTGACCAGTTCTGGAGAATTGGTAGCAGAAATTTTGAGTAGTTCAGAGAACCAGCGAATACCACCTCTGACTGGGGATTTTACAGTATCCTTCCCCTGCCACGCCCACCAAGTCACGCCCACAGAACCAGTAGTAAAAAAATTTGAATCCCACCACTGCTGCCATCTCTGATGAAAGTTCATTGGCTCTTGATCCACCACTGGGCATAGCCTTCTTCCCACTCCATGGTCTCTTATAGAAGAACCCCTCATTTCCCCAGAAATTGGGGTTGATCACTTACACTAAGGAAACCAACAGGAATGATTTTAAAAGAGAGAAGCATCCCACACCATTCACCAGTAGTGCTGGGGCAAAAATCTGGTTTACTACAGGGTGTTTTACCACAGGGTGTCATCATAGCCTAAGTGTTGTCCATCATTATCTAACTGTTACTCAGCCATTTAACTGTATTATTTTCTGCCTTTCAAGACAAGAGGAGACAAAAAATTTACAAGTGAATTCTACAGTGACCAAGGAAAAACAATGGAAAAAATAATCAGTACAAAATCACACTCTCTAGATGTGAGCTTCTCTCTTCAGCTGAAGCCGCCTTTGTTCCCTGTATCAGGTGGTTTTGAGACAGGCGTAAATTTTGCCAAATCATCCAGCCTGAGTGACTTCTTAGAGAAAACCAAAGGAAAGGTAAGCTGTTAAAAACAAATCATAGGTAAATATGCATTATTTTAGGGTAAGCCAAAATTCAAATGTCAAAAGGAGCACTGTACTGTTGGTTGCATTCATATTGAATTGGGTTATTGAAATACCAAAAGTCTATATTTGCACAAGCTAAGCTTGCTTAATGTTAACCTTGCTTAGGTTTTCTGTATCTTAGAGTGATGCTCAGCACAAATCATCCCCTTTTCTTGGATCTGTTCAGCCAATACTCACCTGCATCTCTTCTTCCCCAGAGACTTTCGCTTTGCCAAAGTTTCTGACTCTCTGTCTGTAACAAGCTGTGTCCTTCCTGACATGGGTTTTGGGTGAAGATACCATCTCTCAGGGACCTTGTTTTTCTTCCTCCAGGCAAACCACCTGTTGATTTTTCTTGACCCTCTTTGACCAAGATCTGACAACAGTCTCCATACTCACATCAACTTTACTCCCCAAATATGTCTCTAGCCATTTCCTTATACAACATCTTTTGTTTGCAATTTTTCTCTTCATTCTTCCCCTCTTTTTCTCTTCTCTCAACCTCCATCACTGGGTTAGACCAGGGGTCTTCAAACTTGACAGCTTTAAGACTTGTGGACTTCAACTCCCAGAATTCCTCCTCCAGTCATGTTAGCTCAGGAATTCTGGGAGTTGAAGTCCACACGTCTTAAACCTGCCAAGTTTGAAGAGCCTTGGGTTAGACCAGGGGTGGGCAAACTTTTTGACTCGAGGGCCACAATGGGTTCTTAAACTGGACCGGAGGGCCGGAACAAAAGCATGGATGGAGTGTTTGTGTGAACTAATATAAATTCAAAGTTAGATTACTTCATGTAGCCTTCTGGGAGAGCAAGAGAACCCTCCGCTCTTTCGGCTCCGCGGGCAGGATAGAACAGCTGAACGGGCCGGATCCGGACCCCGGGCCGTAGTTTGCTCACGGCTGTGTTAGACTGATAGTATGTCTCCTATCACAGGGCTTTAATGCATAACCTATATCCAGGGGTGGGGATTCTACCGGTTCTGTCCGGTTCTACAGAACCGGTAGCTCTGAAGAGCAGCAGACAGAGAACCGGTTCTGTGTCTGCTGCTGTTTTGGCCCACCCACCTGCATGGGCTCTTACCTGTCCTTATTTCCTGCTTTTTCAACCACAGCTGCTTTGTGTGGCACAGCTGCGATTGAAAAAGCAGGAAAAAAGGGCTTTTCCAACTGCTGCGCACCTGCACGTAGCGCTGCTCAGCTGTCTGGGCAGCTCAGCAGGTCGTAAATTGCACTCGCGCAACTCGTGTGACTTGCACATGTGTGTGCAATGCAGAGCAACAGAACTGGTAGTTATACCGGTCAGATCCCATCCCCGCCTATATCCATGAGAATTCTGTCTACTCTACCAGTCTTGTTTAGCAGCTAGTTCAGCTCATCAGCCCACATGATGAAACAACTGAACTTCAAGGCTAGACTGGAGCTTCTTCACCCCTTTTTCTCTAATATCTGACTCACATCTGCATGACAACTACCACACAAAGCCACTAAAAAACACATGCTGTCAGCTCGTGAAGCTTCCCTGACCTGTTCCCAAGTTGCCTTAGGCAGGGGGATGGGAAATCACACCTCGCAGCTGCACCAAGGAATTTACTCCTCAGTCATAACGCACGCAGTCTGGCCGAGCAAGTCAAGGTCATCTCCACAGATACCAGCAATGGCTGGAGGGAGGGACTTCTACAACCCATGAAATTACCTCATTGGGGAATGTGATGGGTGACATACTTGGGGGTGGAAACAGGATCAGAGGCAAGGCACGAAGGGGTTGAAGTCAGAGTTGGCTTCACCTAGGTAATGTTGACATGGTGCTCCTAATAAAAGACTGGAATATTTATTGCCAGATGGCTTAAGACTCTTAATTGCATTAGGGCACTGATTGGAATCCTGACACATGCCATCTCCGTGGTGGTTTTTTTTCCTTGCGGAAGTAATCATGATTTCCAAATGCTTGTTTACCTGGGGATTTTCAAAATAACAGCTGTCTCTAGGCACCAAGGTTCTTGAATATTCATTCTAGTTAATTATGAGCTTTATTGTATGAAGTAGTATGGGCTTCTTCAAGGCTGCCTCAATGTATTACTACAATAAAGGATAGCAATACATAATTTGGTAATGTTTCCTAGACCAGCGGTCACCAACCAGCCTACTGGTAGGCCATGGAAAGTTTTTGGGCTGAAGAAATGGCCCCAAAAGCAATTAATCTGGGCTGTGTAGTTCTCAGCCTCCCGCTCTCCAAGGGACCCGAGTCAGGTCCCTGAGATGCATGCACCAACCAGCTCCCACACGGCAGTGGTGGCAACAACAGTCCCCACCCCAGCCCGCTGTCAGCTCTTCCCCATTAGTTATCTACCTTTGAATGGGTCCCCTCTCTTTCCTTCCCCTCCTCCCTGCCCACGTGCAGGCAGGCAAGGAGACGGAGCCGTGCAGCTCTCAGCTCTTCCAGCCCTCGCTGCCTCTCCCAACATGAAATCCTCGGAGATGCAGGCAAAGGCATAAATGGTTTTATCTTAATTTGGCTTGGTTAATTTAATTCTATTTTAGATAATTAATTTATTGTGATGGTTTTAATTGTGAGCTGCCCGAGTCCTTTTGGATCTCCCACTTTCTCCCCCTCCCTCCCCAATTAATCATCAAGAGTGGCAGTCCTTCTTCAGGCAGATGCCTGCTGAGAAGCCCCTGGAATGGCAGCCAAGGGCGGTGCCCCTTTCTGCCTCTGCTTCTCCCAGTGGCAGTTGCCCGAGGCCCTCAGCTCAGAGACACACACACACACACACCCACTCTTCTGTCTCTTTGGAAGGTGCCAGGTGGGAGGCTTCCAGCCCAGAACATTTTATTTTGTTATCATTAAGCATTTACATTTTTGTTATAATTAAATAAGTAAGTGTGGTGTAAACAGCCTTGGTGGTGCAGGCTGTTAAACACCTAGCACTTAGTTCCAGCTGCCTGCAATTAGTGCAGACTCAATCCCACCAGCCTCAAGGTTGACTCAGCCTTCCATCCTCCGGGTAGGTAAATTGAGGACCCAAGATTGTTGGGGGCAATAAGCTGACTTTGTAAAAATGCGGCTTAGTAATAAGCAGGCATATACAATGGAATGAAGACTATTGCTGAGCACTGTAAGCCGCCCTGAGTCTCGGAGAAGGGTGGCATATAAATATGAATAAAAATTTTTTAAAAGTGTGTGTGTGTGTATCATGTATGTATGTGTGTGTGTATGTATGTATGTATATATGTATGTATATATATAGATTTGTTTATGTTAAATATAAATTTAATTTACATATATATATATATATATATATATATATATATATATATATATGTAGGTCTGTATTGGTCTTGTCCGTGTATTGAGAATACCTTGGCAGCGTTTGGAAATCTCATCCAGTCATCTTCAGGCTGGTGTCTTCAGCTGGTTCTCAGGGAGCAGCTGAAAGACCAATCCTCAGACCTATTAATCAAACTACTACCATAATCTAATATATATATATATATATATATATATATATATATATATATATATGTAAATTAAATTTATATTTAACATAAACAAATCTATATTAAATATATTAGATTTTTTAAAAAATTCATATTAGTGGGATTTAAAATATGAGTTTGATGGTCCCTGAGATCCAAAAGGTTGGCGACCCCTGTTCTAGACCACTCCATGGTAAAACTGAGTTTTGTCTGGAAAAACACCTGCTCTTTTCAGGGCCAAGCATCTCCAATAAAAATGGTCATGGGCATCAGAACTGGACACCATGCTTAGACAATCACTGTCGCATGAGGGACAACCATTAGAATAGCCATTGGAAATGCCTAAAACTTGGAAGTACATCAGCAAGCAGGATTATGATTTCCATAAATTTTTCATATTCCAATTTGCACATGCCTATAACTCCCAATTTCTTAATGATTTGTGTACAAGATATGTGTCTTAAATAACCAGCTACTGTGTGGTATAGAAAAGAGTGGGATGCCTAAAATCATTTGCTGAAAGTAAAAGTAATTAAACTGGATTATCTCTAGGACTTCCTGTTGTTCAAACGTATCTAAATCTGCCTTTATGGAAGAGATGGAAGAGTTCTCCCTCCCATATTTGAGCACATAATGTTGTCCATTATGGGCAAGAATTATCTACAGATTCTTCTATCACCTGAGAACTGCCCATATAAACAAGTTTGCAGTAATTAGAGGACAATTTGAAAGAATACCACAATCTCTCTCTCTCTCTCTACTTAGATACAATAACTTATATATTACTGTTTTCTGCTTATAGAGTTATGTGTTTTTACATGTCAATTCTAATATACAACTGGGAACTTTCCAATTCGAAACGTAATTTGCTTGAGTGAGACATTCCTTGAAGATCTAAATATGTTGCCCAGTACCTATGAGAAGGGAGAGTATTTTACATTTCTGGAAATGTATGGAACTCATTATTCACAGAGAGGAACCATTGGAGGAAAATATGAATTAATATACGTGCTGGATAACCGAACTATGACATCACAACGTAAGGATATAATGAAAGTAATCTCTTACAACCAAGAGTAAATAATGGGAAAATTGTCAATCAGGGCATCTGATTTCTGACCATCAACATGTTTTCTTTCCAATTGAATTCTTCAAAAATCTTAATTTTGATTGGTTCAAGACACCAGTTGTATCTAATGCTTATTAACCCATTGTGATACTAAACATCTTATGATGTTTATATTGAGCTGCCATTAGTTTTGTTGATGATTTCTTGACTTCAGAGGCAAGCAATGGATTCCCTGTACAGGTAGTTCTCAACTTACAACCAGTTGCTTAGTAACCATTCAAAGTTATAACAGACTCCTGAAAAGTTATGTACAACCTAGTTTTGAAATTATGGCTGCTGTAGCTCCCTTGAGGTTATGTGAGGGGGGGGGGAGAATGGATTTACCCTTATAACCAATAGCAGGGACCCTGCAGCATCTACTACTCCAGAGTTCCAGGGCTCCAGAGTCATGTTGAGAAAGGAGATTCCACCACTTAATACTCTTGGCTCCATCCTGAAAGGGGATGCCATTTTCAGAGTGACCGCAATGAATTGTGGCAGCTCCTAAAATTGCACCTGCTTCCAGGACAGCCCCATGTGGTCTGCAGGGTTGCAAGGGATCAAATGCCATACTTTCCTTTCCCAGTGCAAGTTCCAAAGCTCTGGAGATCTACAGAAGATGAGGGATTGGTGAAAGGGTGTGGGGTGGAGGGTGTGGGGAGGAGGGCATAGGACCTGGTGGGGTGGGAAATTAAAGTGTGGGAACCCTGAGGGATGGGAATTGGAGTGTGGGGTGCCTCAGGATGGGGGAGGCTTTGGGAGGCCTGAGGTAGGGAGAAGTTAGAAAGGGTGCCAGCCTTATTATAACTCCTCATGTAAACTGTTTTATCAGCCTTTCCCCAAAATGGTGCCTTATAAATTTGATGGTTATAACTCTTAGTAAGATGCGATGGCTCAGTGGTTAAAGATACTGAGCTTGTCAGCTGGATGGGTTCAAGACACAAGCACTGTATGCCAGAGTGAGCTCCTGTTACTTGCCCCAGCTCCTGCCAACCTGGCAATTCAAAAGCATGCAAATGTGAGTAGATAAATAGGTGCAACTTTGGTGGGAAGGTAACCTCGGCATATAGTCATGTTGGCCACATGACCATGGGAATGTCTTTGGGTGGCACTCAGCTAAGAAGCAGAGATGATCACTGCCCCCTAGAGTCAGATTTTATAACTTCAGAGTTTGTAATTCTCAGAATTCCTATCCTGTAAGGAAATTGTATTCTAACACATCTGGACAACATCAGATAGGAGAAAAAGATTACCACTAGATAATCTTTTAATAGTTAATCTGCACTTCTGATGTGACAACCCTTATATTAGAGCTATTTGTCTACCTGTTGCATGGGGCAGGGAAGAAAGAGAGAGAGAGGACAAAATTGAAAAAATAAAAGAAAGAGACACAAAGTAAAAACATTTCTATTTCTACTATTGGCTATGGCTGCACCCATTGCTTGCTTCATTACTTCCCACTTGCCACCTCTTTCAATGGATATAAAATCAAGAGTTTCTAACTAACAATGCTTTAACATTGCAAAGCATTGGACATATGCTGTTTACTTCCCACCTGTAATCATTTTTACTGTCTGTATTTTCAGGGATCACTACAAAAGATGTAAATGAATGCCTAGGCTTTAATTTAAATATTGAGGCCAAAATATTTTTCGCAGAAGTCAAAACGAAGATTAAAAATGAAAAATGTAAAAGGTTACAGTCGGAAAACAGTATGTATCTCAGCTCCTACCTTTTTCTGCCATTTTGATCCCTAAGTTTGCTTTTTAATTGGTACATAGTATCCCTCATACTGGAACTAAATTGTATTATTGGAATATGTCCATCATGTACTCTACAATCACATAAAGTAATGAACAATACATATACATATACATACATACATACATACATACATACATACATACATACATACGGTATTTAGGTTTCTTCAGATATTTTCCCATGCAATACTTGTGCTATTATTATTATTATTATTATTGTTGTTGTTGTTGTTGTTGTTGTTTCCTATAGAAAATCCCAGCCAAAGAATCATCAGAGAAGCAATAGAAATTGATAAAAGACCTAATAGTATGAATAAAAGAGATGACTCCACCAGACTATCAATCAACTAGAAGCCTGCACTCACAAACAAAAGGATACCACAATACAAACAAACATCTGGACACAAACAACCCCCCCCAATACCTCCAACCCAAACACACCCCCAATACACAAAACACAATGTTGCCAGCCAATCAAGAACACAGCAACTCAAGGACCAATGAACACAAACCTAGACTCCCAGCCAATAGGGATGAAAAGAGGACCATTCAAATAAAACACAGGGCTAGAACCAAATTCAGACAGACAAAGGCTGCCAAGCCTGAGACACACGATTAAAAAAAGAACCCAGTACACAAGCCTGAAGATGGCAGATGGGATTCTGCCGAAACGTCGCTATAAAAGCACAACTATTAACACGTGGGAAAATACCCGAAGAAACCTAAATACCATACATATAAATACCCGCGAAAACATAAGAAATATAAAATTTGACAAGCCCAATCAATAAAATAGTTAAAAAATACGTTAACCCTCCCCCCCAGGAGATCAGTCCAGCCCAGCCTGTTCAAACAGCCAAGTCTTCAGACCGCGGTGGAAGGAGCAAAGATCAGGGGCCAAACAGAGCTCCAAAGGAAGTTGATTCCACAAGGCGGGGGCCGCAACAGAGTAGGCCCTCCCCCAAGGCACAGTTGAAGCTGCCATCTTGAATTTTCTCTCACACACACAAACATGCCCTCTTTCTGTATGCATGTGTTATTCAACAAAGGCAAATTTATATCTGTATATCTCTAGGTCATGAAATAATTGAAGAGTGATCAAGTAAGATGCCTATTCTAATAAATTGCTTGGTCATTCAGGCACCATGAATTTCAAGCAGGAAGCCCTGAATTATTCACTGAGTCTCTGGGTCACTAGTGTATAAATTGGAATAGGGAGTACCATACCACCTGAAAGACGACTTCAGGAAATCAGTTGCTACCAACAAATATACAAGATTGAACTTCCTCTATCTGAGCAAATATAGTTGGTAGAAACTCACAGTTACTCTATTTTCAACCATGGTAAACATCATCATTTTCCTTTGTTTGAAATTATAGTGAATAATAATAATAATTTTCACTTATATCATCTTCTTTATGATAATCTTCATTACTCAGGGAAGTTGTTCTAGTAAGCCACTCTTCCTCTTTTTTCACCTCCTGTTCTTTTCTGTTCCAGGTTCTGCGAATGAAAAAAAAGGCATTATCCAAGAAGTAATCTCTCTGATTCAAGGTGGAACAACAGCTACTTTAACAAAGTTGAATGAAATGCTTTCTTCAAATGTCAATTCAGTTGACGTCGAACAGTATGTTGAATGGGCTGCTACATTACCTCAAGCTCCTGCTGTGATCCAACAAGAGGTGGGAGGATTTTCTTCTATCAATAAGTTGGAGATTTCTTTTTTTTGAATAGAATACTTTATTGGCCAAGTGTGATTGGACACACAGGGAATTTGTCTTGGTGTAAATACTCTCAGTATGCATAAAAGAAAAGATACATTCATCAAGAATCATAAGGTACGACACTTAATGATAGTCATAGGGTACAATAAGAAATCAAATCATACTAGGAAACAGTCAATATACATCATAAGGATACAAGCGACAAAGTTACAGTCATACATACATATGAACCTATAAATGAACAGGTTTCTTCTTTCTTGTAGAAATATTTAAAAGTTAAAAGCTTTTCAGAATCAAAGATTCTAGTCAAACATAAGTAGTCCTCAAGTTACAGCAGTTTGTTTACTGACTGTTCAAAGCTACAGTGGCACTGAAAAAAGCGAGTTGTGACAGTTTTTCCACACTTAGAATGATGGCAGCATCCCCATGGCCACATGATCAAAATTTGGACACTAGGTAATTAGCTCATATTTATAATGGTTACAGTGTCCCAGGGTTATGTGGCTTTCTGAGACCTTCTGACAGACAAACTCAATGGGGAAGCCAGATACACTTACCAATTGGGTTACTAACCTAACAACTGCAGTGATCTGCTTAACAGCTGTGGAAAGAAAGGCTGTAAAATGGGGCGAAACCCACTTAACAAATGTCTCACTTAGCAACAGAAATTTTGGAGCTCGATTGTAGTCATAAGTCAAGGACCAGCTGTAAATCTAAAACTGCCCTTCTGGTGATAATGGGAATGATTTGCATGAGGTTTTCTGGAAATGGTTTGCTACAGCTTTCTTTCAACACTTTACTTTCTAAACAAAAGTCCCGGGAGTTCCTAATGAACCTTCCTTCCTTCCTTCCTTCCTTCCTTCCTTCCTTCCTTCCTTCCTTCCTTCCTTCCTTCCTTCCTTCCTTCCTTCTTCATTTCATTGCTCATGCAAGACTTTTAAAACCTCTGGACCTTTACCTTAATTTTCTCAGCAACTTTTATATTTATAAGCTGCAGCAGCAACAAATCTGTAATAAACAAATATTATAATGTCTGCATCTTTAAGAATCAGAATATTTATTTAGGAAAGGGGACTATTACTACAGCAGAGTATGGATGTTCTCAGGATGAAGTGCTATATCCTGCACAGAACCGTGTAATAATGGTATGCAGTGGTTTAAACTGAAAAATAAATGCACACATACATGTGGTTAAATATTTTTGCAGATGGCCCCGATTTCTGAACTTATCCCACTGAATATCCCAGACTCCCGAATAAAGAAAGTAAATCTGGACAGAGCTGTAGAGGATTACGTGGCTGAATACAGTGTATGCAAATGCAAACCTTGTCTACATGGTGGAACGGCGATGCTGATAGAAGGGAAGTGTGAATGTGCCTGCACTCCATTTTACAAGGGAGAAGCCTGTGAAATACCGCTTCAGATTTGATACCAGGTTAGAAATCATTCAGTGCCTTACCATATATTTTAATGGTTCTTTTAGCTCTACTGTGTTATTTAAAAATATTTAAAAACTTAAATTGTAAGCAAATAAAATAATAGAGACTGTTTCATTAAATAATATCCATAACCCAATCAGCAGCAGTCAAATCAAAGCCATCTATGACAAATCAGAAATTCTACCAATTATTCTTAACGTAGTAGAATTGCAACTACGAATACACGTTTATAGAAGAGTTCAGATGGAATTAGAACAAAGCTAATGTCTGTACAGAATAAGGAACACGGTGGCTCAGTGGCTAAGATGCTGGGCTTTGTTGATCAGAAAGTCAGCAGTTTGGTGGTTCGAAACCCTAGCACCGCATAACCGAGTGAGCTCCCATTACTTGTCCCAGCTTCTGCCAACCTAGCAGTTCAAAAGCATGTAAAAATGCAAGTAGAAAAATAGGGACCACTTTGGTGGGAAGGTAACAACATTCCGTGCGCCTTCGGCATTTACTCATGCCAGCCACATGACCACAGAGACGTCTTCGGACAGCTGGCTCTTCAGCTTTGTAATGGAGATGAGCACCGCCCCTAGAGCCAGAAATGACTAGCACGTATGTGCGAGGGAACCTTTACCTTATATAAAGTAAATAAGAATTTTCTCCCATAGATTTAGAATATCCTCTTATTGTTTTTGACCACATCCATACACTTCACTAAAGTATGTAATGTTTAATCTTTGTTTCTTTGGGGGGACTATTGGTTGATACAGATTTATGCAATAAGTTAGCCCAAATAGCCAATCAATATATAATTAAGGTATACTGTGTGACTGTGAGATTCTGAAGGTAAATGGAGTTATTTCTGAAGTTCTGAATGTTCTGAAGTTAGACAAATGTTTTCTGATCTTGATACAGCTGATACAGCCATTCATGGGAGCTGGAGCTGCTGGTCTAACTGGTCCACTTGTCAGCAAGGACGACGCCAGCGAACAAGAAAATGTAATAATCCTAGCCCTGGATATAGGGGCAGGTCATGTCCTGGCACAAACTTAGAACCAGGCTATTGTTAATTGCAGAAGATAACTAACAGGTTTGTAGCTTCTGGATATGTACAATGAATATGGTATAATTGTAACATAAGACTTTGGGATGCTTTGGATTTAATGCTTCTGCAAATAGCTTATACACTTCCTATGGAGAAATGAAACTAATGAAGGATTTGCTGGTTTAGTCAGAAGGAAGGGAGGGAGGGATGGAGGTAGCAAAGAAGGAAAGATGGAAAGATGGAAGGGGAAGAGAGGGAGTTTAAGACAATAAACATAATGGTCCTTCCTCAAAGAGAAACCCTGTGAGTTAGATTCCTCATTCCTAGTGCAACTCCTAAAGTCAACTTTTAGTTGTACGGACTTCAATTCAAGAATTCCTAGCCAGCATGGGAGTTGAAGCCCACACATTTTAAAGTTTGCAGGGTTGAGAAATACTGCACTAGGCCACACTGGCTCTTTCATAATAGGTACTAGTACACAGAGGTGGTATTCAGCAGGTTCTGACCGGTTCTGGAGAACTGGTAGAGGAAATTTTGAGTACTTCGGAGAACCAGCAAATATCACCTCTGACTGGTCCCGCCCGCCCCATCTATTCTCTGCCACCCAAATCCCAGCTGATTGGCTGGCTCTTCTTTTGTTGCCCTGCACAGGAGAACGGAGCTGGAAAGCAGGTTAGTGGGGTGGGGAGGGAATGGAGATTTTACAGTAACCTTCCCCTGGAGTGGGGTGGGAATAGATATTTTACAGTATCCTTCTCCTGCCATGCCCACCAAGCCATGCCACGCCAACCAAGCCATGCCCATAGAACCGGTAGTAAAAAAATTTGAATCCCACCACTGCTAGTACAGAAAATTGCAGGACATTCTCCCATCTAAAAAGGGTTCCTCTACCAAGTTCTATACCTTACAGTCAGCAATTCCTAGGGATTAAAATCCACAGGGACTCCTTCACCTTTTTACCAGGTTCTACCCAGCCATTCTCTTTGGATTAAGGCATCCATTGTATTCTTTTTTTTCCAGTGTGCTCTTTGTTTTTCCAAAGTGACAATGTTTTAAAGTGAGCCAGGGGTCACTGTGCTTCTACATTTCCCCTGCCCCACTTTTCAGGAGTTAAAATTTTGGTTATAGTTGTGACAAAGTGTTTTTATTGATATTTGTTGTAGATGTGGAAGCGACCATTTATACCCCTGGTTTCTTTCTTTTTGTACTATCAGTACTTATTTAGCAATTTTATCAAATATGTTGGAGTGACACTGACAAACAAACCACCCCACACCGCTGGGATGAGGAGCCACCTAGATGGTTCCGCCCCAGGTGTCTGATGGACCCGGAGAGGTTCCAGACAGAACTGGGGTTTTTTCCCACTTCCCTTAGCCACAACTCCATCGAGGACCTGGCGGCAGCCTGGCAGTGGGCTGCTACGGGAGCCCTCGGCAGAGTTGTCCCCATGCGCCACCTCATTCGTCGTGGATCCCGGTCAGCTCCCTGGTATACTGAGGAGCTCCGGGAGATGAAGCGCTGTCGGAGGGGCTTAGAGAGCAGATGGAGGTCCACCCGATCCGACTCTGACTGAGCCCAGCTAAGAGCCCACGTTAGGACTTACCTGGCAGCTATGGGAGCGGCGAGAAGGTCCTATCTCTCCGCTCTCATAGCGTCCGCAGATAACCGCCCAGCTACCCTATTTAGGGTCACCCGTTCTCTCCTACATCCGGGGGAGACAGTGGACCCACTGCGGGGTAGGGCTGAGGAATTTGGTCAATATCTGTCAGATAAGATCGCTCAGATTCAGGCCGGGTTGAACTCTGGTTTGCAGTGGTCTGACGAATGGGGTGCAAGCAGTCTGGCTAATGTGACCTGGACTGGGTTTGATCCTGTTTCTGAGGATGAAGTGGACAGGATTATGCGACGACTGAGTTCCACCACATGTTTATTGGACCCGTGCCCTTCCTGATTGGTCTATGCCTCCAGGGAGGTCACCTACGGCTGGCTCCAGGCAGTGGTCAATGCTTCATTAAGGGAGGGTGTCTTTCCCACCGCCTTGAAAGAGGCGGTGGTGAGACCCCTCCTGAAGAAGCCTGCCCTGGACCCAGCCATGTTAGACAACTTTTGTCCGGTCTCCAACCTTCGCTTTTTTGGCGAAGGTTGTTGAGAATGTGGTGGCTCAGCAGTTTCCGCTTTTCCTGGATGAAGTGGACTACCTAGATCCTTACCAATCGGGCTTCCGACCCGGGTACAGCATGGAGACGGCATTGGTCGCGCTGATGGATGATCTCTGGAGGGCTCAGGACAGGGTTTTTTCCTCTGTCCTGGTCCTGTTAGACCTCTCAGCGGCTTTCGATACCATCAACCATGGTATCCTGTTGCGGCGCTCGGGGATTGGGAGTGGGGGCACTATTTTGCAGTGGTTCTCCTCCTATCTCTCGGGGCACTCGTAATCAGTGTTGGTGGGGGGGCAGAGGTCGACTCCGAAGGCTCTCACTTGTGGGGTCCCCAGGGTCGGTTCTCTCGCCCCTCTTGTTCAACATCTATATGAAGCCGTTGGGTGAGATCATCCGTGGTTTTGGGGTGAGGTATGATCAGTATGCTGATGATACCCAGCTCTACATCTCCACCCCAAACCACGTCAGTGATGCCCTCTCTGTGATGTCCCGTTGTCTGGATGCAGTACGGACCTGGATGGACGGAAACATGCTTCGACTCAACCCGGCCAAGACTGAGTGGCTGTTCATACCAGCATCTCGGTCCAGTCAGGAGATTCCATCATTGGTCATGGGGGGAGAGGTGTTGCCCCCTATAGAAAGGGCTCAGAACCTGGGGGTTCTCCTGGATTCACAGCTCAAGTTAGAGGAGCAGGTGGGAGCCGTGGCCAGGGGAGCCTTTGCCCAGGTCCGGCTGGTTCACCAGCTACGCCCATTTCTGGACTGAGATGCCCTGCACACAGTCACTCATGCTCTTGTGACCTCCCGACTCAACTACTGCAATGGTCTCTATTTAGGGCTGCCTTTGCATGTCATCCGGAGATTGCAGCTGGTGCAGAATGCAGCCGCGCGGGTGGTGATAGGGGTTTCCCGATAGTCCCATGTTACACCCCTCCTGCGCAACTTGCATTGGTTGCCGGTTGCCCTCTGGGTGAGATTCAAGGTTTTAGTGTTAACATTCAAAGTCCTACATGGCATGGGTCAGGGATATTTGAGGGAGCGTCTCCTGCCAATAACGAGTACCAACTGCCCTGTTCGAGCACACAGACAGGGGCTTCTCCGGGTGCCGTCGGCAAGTCAGTGCCGGCTGGTGGCACCTTGGGGATGGGCCTATTCTGTGGCGGTTCCCGCCCTATGGAATCAACTACCCCTGGGGCTCCGCCTGGCCCCTGACCTTCGCACCTTCTGCCATGACCTGAAAACCTGGCTATTCGAACAGGCCGGACCGGGCTGATCTCCTGGGGGGAGGGTTAAATTTTTTTTTTTTTTAATTACATTTATAAATTTTAAATGGTATACTGGGGTTTTAACTTAAATTAGACTTGTGACTATTTAATATTGTTTTAAATTAATTTATTGTTATGTTTTGGTTTTAATTGTGAGCCACCCCGAGTCTTCGGAGATGGGGCAGCAAACAAGTCTAAATAATAAATAAATAAATGCAAATTCTAAGCTATTTCAAAATAATTTTGTGCCTGTTTGGAATGATATTTAAAAAAGATCTACCAAGGTAGGATTAAATGGCAATTATCTTTGTTGGGAAGAATCTCTGTAATTAGAATAAATGTTTTACCAAAGCTGTTCTTTTTATTGCAGACATTGCCAATATTGATGACTGATGTTCCATTTAAACAACGGCAAACAGATTTTTCTAAGTTTATATAGCAATGGGGAAAAAATTGAAGAATTAAATACAAATTGTTGCAAGTTGCTAAAAATAGAAAATGTTTGGGTTTACCAGATTTAGAATTGTATTCTGATGCTTCTTGTTTAGTCTGGCTGAAAGACTGGGTTACCATTAAAATAAGAGATTAGTATAACTGGATGGCACGCCTACTATTAATATCAAGATTAAAATAAATGCTGACTTTTTGAATCATTTTGTTAGGTGTACCATCTTAAGAATTTGGAATAAATATAAATAAGGCTTTCTCCTAAGATATTTCTTTGGGAGTCATATCAGGAAGCCTTTTTCAGAAAACAAATGATGGTCAGACTTAAATGGTGGACTTATCGTGAAATAATATCTTTTACTCAAGGGGAACCTAATGTCAAGTCAAAAGAAGAACTGAAGTCAGGAGGACATGTTTGTCATGGATTCATATATTTACAACTGGAAAAAAAGATTTGATTTAAACAAGAAGTTATGAGTTTGAATCAGTAAAATTGAAATTGAAAATTGAAATTTTACTGGGTACTAATAATATAATTAACATGTTATTGCCATTATTGCCAAGGTTTACAAAAAGTTGTTGAAACTGAATATGGAAAACAAATATGTAAAATATTGTATAAATCAATGGGCAAAAAATGTGAATATAATATAATCCTTGAGCCAAATATTTTATTAAATGCAGACAGGCGAGAGAAAGAGAATGAGAGGGAGAGATGTGGGTGCTTGGTCTGAAATTTACATTGAATTATAATTTTAAAGAAAACTTTTTTTGATGTATCATTGATGTACATTGTACAAATTGTCTAACATGTATAAATTGTCTAAATGTATAAATATTATAAATAAGGAACTTTTTATCATCTTTGGTAGATTTGTGATAAAGCAAAGAAGTATGGCAGGAGCAGACTTATGCTCCAATTCAGAAGATTATTAAAATGAATATATCTTAACTGCAGCGAAAATTTGATATGTGTCAAGAAGGAAAGCTACATCAATCCCCACAATGGAAGAATGGATGGAAAAAGTGATGGAGTTGCAGAGATGGCCAAATTAATTAGTTTTAATCATAGAAAAGAATATATCTAGTTTTGCTTCTGCTTGGAGACCCCTTCAAGACTTCATGTTAGGGAAAAATGTAATTCGGATTCAGGGTTTTGTTGATTACATTAGGTTGCTGTTATAGAAATGTTTAGTTTTTACAAAATATGTAAAACGTTGAGGTTGTAATTCTTTTTTGTATTTTACTATGCTGAAGAAAAAGTTGGAAGTCATTGCTTTGTTTTCCCTTTCCCTCTGGTCCCATACTTGTCTTTCCTCATTTCTTCCTTCCCCATTTCCCTACTTCCTTTGTTTTCATTTACTGTATATTTTATATTATGATACTCTAAATTAAAAAAAACTTTTAAAAAGTTAGAACTTCTGTCCAAGCTTTGATCAGTATACAGTTATTACTAATTCAATCCTATAATTTATTTTCTAATCTAAAAATTGGGGTTGATAATACTAAGATATTCTTTGACGCATGCAAATTGTTGATAATTATGAAAATTGTAATGCCAATACATTTAATGTGGGAAGGCCTGTTTTGGTTACACTTAAGTTTGCTCAAAAGTTGGTGACTAACAGTGATATAATAACCGCCCTGTCGATCACATAGGCAAGGACTCCTTGGGGTCCCGTCGGCTGGCCAATGCCGGTTGGCGGTCCCCCGACGACGAGCCTATTCTATTGCGGCCCCTGACCTCTGGAATCAGCTTCCCCCGGGGCTCCGTCTGGCCCCTGACCTCCGAGCCTTCCGCCATGAATTGAAGACCTGGTTATTTAACCAAGCCGGGCTGTGACCCTTTGGGGGATGGCTTTTATTATAGTTTTATCGTGTATTTATGTAATTGTATCTTAATGGGGCTTGTTAGTTTAATTCTTTTTTAATTATTTATTGTTTTCTTGTTTTATTTGTGCAGCCTTGAGTCTTCGGAGATGGGTCGGCATACAAGTCTCATTAATAAATAATAATAAATAATATGTATTAGACTGTACCATGTGCCCTTTCCTTTGACCATAACAGAAAAAAGATCATGCTCCTAAATGACAGTTTGGGAGTTATGTTGTCTGTGATGAAGTTAATATCCTGATGATCAGAAATGGCATGTGCCCTGGTTGTCCCAAAGGTGCTTCTTCAGGAGGCAACTGGACTTTCTTGTTTTTTCTTTTGAAGACGTTTCACTTCTCATCCAAGAAGCTTCTTCAACTCTGACTGGATGGTGGGGAATGGGAGGATTTATTTTCCTTGCAGACAACTGGTCATTTGCATCCTTTTAGAGGGTCACTGAAGCACTTGGAGGTTTTATTTGTCTCCTCAGGGTCACCTGAGTAGTGCTCCTGGCTGTTTATTCAGGTGACCCTGAGGACATAGATAAACCTCCAAGTGCTTCAACGACCTTCTAAAAGGATGCAAATGACCAGCTGTCTTCTTAATATATTATAACATACTTATTGAGATTACAATAAAATGTTTCTCCTGATGAGGGTGCTAGCTAATCAGCCAAATATTTTATTAAATGCAGACAGGCGAGAGAAAGAGAATGAGAGGGAGAGATGTACAAACAGAAAGAGATATCAAATTCTATTGCTATATAGGGATGTTTGGCTGTTTTTCTTGTCCCACCAAACATTTATTGCAGCATATAGCCAAACCTGGCTGATCTAAAAACAATAACAAAAATGAAACTGAATTTAGTTGATTAGTAATAGGATGGATATCTAGGAAATCCCAGATCTGTATTCTAGGTTGGAAAGTTACCTCAGAAGTAGGTAGTGGGGAAAAAACACTCACTTATTGCCAGGAAAATATTATTGTGTTCAATGCAATCATGGTGAATGGATTTTAACTAAAATTCTTTACCTTTACCTTAATTTTACCTTAACCATTGAGTTTCCAAAAGGCTGTCTATTCTCATTTCCAGATTATTTCAGTTTAATTGCTTAAGGCTTTTACAATTGAAACAAATTCTCTATTCTCCATCTACTGTTGCTGTAAAATGATTACCACCCTTACCCTTAAGGAAGTTTGGGGGAAATTCTCAATCCTGGATTAAAATTTCTGGCCATTGATAAAATATAATTCACAGTAATTGTTATGAACAAATTCATGATACTGTAAATTTTAGGGCGTGTCAAATTTTTCAGCTTTCAATTGCCAAACATTAGGGGTGCTCAAAAGTTGTGACATGCCTTGGGGATTGTAAAGGTAGTTTGGTTACTTAAATATAGTTCAGATGTGCTGGTTAAGTAGCTGCATAAATATTATAACTTTTTAACATTTTGTTTGTTTCATTACTGTATGTGCGGCATTATTTGTCTTTTCCAGGCCATAAACTTGGGGGAAAAGCTCCATCAGCTGGCCCCCTTGTCAGACAAAAAAGTAGAATCTGTAAGAAGTAAATGATGGTGATGTAAATGGGGTTTTATTGATATCTCTTGTCCTTTGACCACATTCCACTTTTGTGTTTCATAAAGGCTTGGATTAAGCAGTAAATACTGAAATATTTTAAACACAGTAACTACTGAGACAAATTCAACTTTGAAGCCTGGTATGTCAAAGAAGCAAACATCTTGGGACTGAGGATTCATCTTTGCTACTACAGAACCTCTGATTAACCATCAAGCAAAATAGGGCACATTGTCCTGCATAACCTCAGAACTGAAAATTAGGATTCATGGTGGGTTAGCTTTCCTATGCTCTGGAATAGATCCCAAATTCTATAAGATCTTTTAGGAACCTGTTGTAGATCCATATTTTCACCCTACATGAAGGTGGCTTGGAGGGCTCCTCTTCAGATTTTATTTTCTTTCTGCCACCATTAACAAGTTGTGGATAAAGGTTATGGTTAGTATAATGTATTTATAGACTGCTTTTCATTATTATAACCTGGTAGTCCATATAAAATTTATGTAATATCTAAATTAGTAGTAGTACATATATAATTTATATAATTATATAAATATAATTAATAATATTTTCAGTTCCATATTTTCCCTCTGTGTACATATTATAATGAAACCACTGAGAGATTAAATAAGTGTTATTGTAATGAACCAGTTAGGGGATATCCATTATTCACAAATGTCTACTAAATGCAGAAGCATATAATTAGAGCAATGTATGGCATTTGCATGACAATGTCATTGTACAAAAGATGTAAATCCCCATGGAAATTTGGTCCACTGGGTGCAAAGTTCTTATCCTGAGGTCTAGAAAATACAGTTTTCCACATATTTTCAGAGTCATAGACTAATAGGATGTATCTGCAGCCATATGAGAGCAAATACTGTCCCTCAAGTGTGTCTTTCACACATGGAACCTAGTCTTCAAGTAACAGGCAAGTTATGTGAATTAGTCACTGGCAGTTTGAAGAACATCTTTCATGCTGCTTTAATAATTGCTTTATTAACTCTAGTACCTTGATCTCTTGTACAGAGAATAGAAAAACCATGTGCCCCATAGAACTTCATATCCTCTGAATTTACAGACCTTAGACCAGGGCTATCAAACTCCTGGCCTGTAGGCCGGATGGGTCACGTGCTGGCCACGCCCATGCCCAGTTTAGCGAAGGGGGGGAAGTCCCAGTACGTCATGTGACACCACCTTGACAACGTGAGTTTGGCATCTCTGCCTTAGACCAAGCCACCAAAATCCAGTGACAAAATATTTAGCACATACATTTTAACTCTTAAAACTCTTTAAGCCCTCTCCCCAAGTCCATAGACTTAAAAATGGGCTACAACAATTAACTCTGTGACCACATCTATAACATTTACAAACAACAAACTGGATTCAAAGTGTACAACTCTGGCTAGTATTAGTTACAAGATAGAACAAGATCTTAGAACATACCAATGTTCACAATCTTTTCTTCCTGTAAAATGACCAGCTTTCTCTGAAATTACTAGTATATTGTAAATATATTGTTTAAAGCATATGTACTCAGGCCACTTCATTCTTCAAATGAATGTAGTGTACAGGCAAGGCCAGAACTGTTGCCTGCTTGAGGTAAAATTGACATAACGTTAAGATCAATAGGTTTGAAATCAGTATTTGATTTTATTTTGAACATTTACGCCCTTCCTGTTTGACAAAGGATGTACACCACAAGGCTTTTGTTATGCAATTCTTTTGTCTCTTTTGCAGAAGGTTACAAGGGTGTCTAAGTGCAGAGTTCTTACTTTCCTCCTGTTTTCCTACCATCTTCTCCTATCTTATTTTCTTTCCACTGGAAAAAATAATCAAAGTGGAAAAAGTTAATAGCTGAAGGATGTCTTTTCACCAACAGTGTTATGAGTGGTCCATCTGAAAAGACAGAGCTAATCACAGTGGCTAGAGGTTGCATGAAAAGCAAAGCAGGATACTAAAACGACAAATATATTTATGGGAAACAGCCAGTGGTGGATTCAAATTTTTTTATTACCAGTTCTGTGGGCGTGGCTTGGTGGGCATGGTGTGGCTTGGTGGGATGGCTTGGTGGGCGTGGCAGGGGAAGGATACTGTAAAATTTCCAGTCAGAGGTGGTTTTTGCCGGTTCTCTGAACTACTCAAAAGTTCCGCTACCGGTTCTCCAGATCTGGTCAGAACCTGCTGAATTCCACCTCTGGGAATGGCTATAAGTTAGAGTGAGAGCAAACTATTTCCATATAGAATAAAGATGAAAAAGGTTCATGCCATCAGGGATTCAATGATGTCCTTCTAGACAGCATGGCCAGTTCTGTTATATCACCAGTATAGGATCAATTTTTTTGCCCCATTGTGGTGGGCTGTGGGTATTTAAGAGAAAAAAGGCTTTATTTACTGGGACAAAGTAAAGAAATAATAGTAAAAAATAAACCCACCCGTATGTATAATGTGGTCTCATCTACTCTAGGATCCTGCAAAATTATTTAACAAAGCTCTTGGCCTCCCAAACATTACTCCATCTTATGTTCTTATCTTGCATCATGCCCCACAAATTACAAATTATTTTTCCATGGTGCATAATGAAACAAACCACAGGATGTACCAAGGTAAGCAGCCCTAATGCTAGAAGAGCTGACCTTTCCATGTGGCAGAGAGAGATCTTAAACTGAGCTGGTCAGTTAAGATGAATAGTCCCCAGATAAGCAGAGAAGACCTACTGTGGACCTGAGGCTTTGCTGTGAGAAATCCTTTCTTCAAAATCTCAAAATAAGAACCAGTTTTAATGAGAAAAGGCAATGGTTTGTGTGTAAACAACAAGGTACTTCTTATTTCTGGAGATGTTACAGCCACTAACCTCTACTTTTCACCAGTCCTTTCCTCTTAAACTGCACAGTGTATTTTCAAGCTCTTGCTTACACACTGTGTGGATGCCAGATCACAATATGCAAAGCATGGATTGTGCGGATTAGTTTTTCCTTGAGATGTTGGATAAAACCACTGAATGCTCAAAATAGGAAGTTCCAGGCAAAGGACAGAGAACATGTTCCTCTTGTAAAAGAGCATTGTCGAGCAGGCAAGTAAGCACAGAGTTTTCTCAACAATGGTAAGTGAAGGATCTTATCTTTATTAATTTCACCTTAGCAGATTTTAAAAAGGAGAGAAAGTAAAAAAAAAGAGAGGAGTTTAACTGCTTGGCAAATTGTTCACAAGTAGCTGGCACCTAAATTCTTTCAATTCAACCAACAGCTACATACTTTGAGCTGTTTCTTATTCTCACGGCTTTTGAGCTTCGAAGCAAATTGTGGAGAACTTCTCCCTATGTATGTTAAATAATAGGACAACGACTAGCTTAAGTGATGGCAGAAATAGGCAAAACTGGGAACAAAATGGTGGAAAGATCAGTGTTTGGACTGATATTAGAGATGTCAAAGTTAAAATTCCTGGCTGCATTTAGTTAATTAGATTTTTCAGGCTAATCTATCTTAGACCACTGCTGACAAGATAAAATGGCAAATAATCATTCAAGTTGCTTGAGATTCTTGGAGGAAAGGTGAGTTGAAATGGAACATTTTTTTTTAAATTAGCAAAATTGCCAGAGCTGATGAACTCAATTATGACCTTTGGGAAATTGGTAGTTGGAAACTGCTATAAGAGGTAAAGACCACTGAAATATATTAAAATTATTAAAATTATATCATTTCAATCTCTATGCAACTTTCACATCGGGATGTCTGTCAGATGTTAGGAAGTTGCAAACAGAATGGTTAATCAACTGGTTGCATGATTTTGGTCTCTCTGCAAAATATGACTTCATCTTTTACATAAGATAAATGTTATTTTTGATACTTCGTTATTGTATGTTATCGTCTTTCTTATACTCACATGCACTGGAATTAAGGACAGAAGAAAAAATCAAAAAGGGAAAGTGATGATAGTAGGGAAAAAAATTATCCTTTCAAAGTGATAGCATAATTCTATACAAGCTTACTAAGAAGTATGCTTCATTGATTTCAGAGCAACTGATCTCCATATAAAACGGTCATGAAATTATAACTTTAACCAATTTATAGACCTATTTAGAACATTTTAAAAAATGAAGTAAATGTATTGCTCTTTAATGTAAATTATCAAAACTTTAAATGTGTGTGTGTAAGAGGGGGAGGGAGAGAGGGAGAGGTCTGTAAAGCTAAGAAAAGCTGAAATAAGATCATAAACATAGTCACAGTTTTACTTAGCAACCTCTTTGTTTAACAACTGACTTGCCAGTTCCAGTAGACCTTTAACAAGGACTACCTGTAGATAGGTAGACTTTATGCAAGCCACTTCAGTCCACCCCAATCTCCTCAGTTAGCTAGGAATTCTAAGAACTGTAGTCCCAGCATCAAACAGCACCAGAATGCAGAAAGTGCTTCTCTTGATGTTTAACCCAATCTGCCTCTTGAGCATGAGTTCAATTCCTGGAGTAATTAGGAGCAACTGAACTGATTTAAGATGATTAAATGCATCTATCAAGGATCTTATTCTATTTTTTTTCTTCCTTTGAAAAATTCCAAACTGCACCACCATCAAGATTGGCAAAAATAAACCCTAAACTTTCCCCTATGTGTTGGAAATGTAATAAAGAATAAGAACTTATTATCACTTATGGTGGAGTTGCAAAGAGGCCCAAAAATACTGGCATAATCTACATAAGTGGATAGAAGAAATGTGTGGAATCAAAATACAATACAGGCCTGTGTTCTTTCTGCTAGGAATTAACGCTGAGAAACACGATAAAAAAAACTCTGTATTTAATGATTCATGTAATTACTGCAGCAAGTTTGGCGTATGCACAGAATTGGAAAAATAAAGATATCCCAAATGAATTGGAAATATTGAGAAAAATCACAAGGTGTGCAGAAAAGGGCAAATTAACAAAAGAACTAAAAAATAAGGAGGATTCGGATTATTGTAAAACATGGGAGAAATTTTATGGTTGGCTAGAGATGAGGAAGATCCATGAGATTAAGGAATGATTATATTTATACTTGAAGCCTGTAATTGGAAATCATAAAATATTATTATTGGATTTAGCGAAATAAGCACAATGATTGATGTTAGGAAACTACCACATTTACATTTTTAATGTAAGATTTGTTTGTTTTTGTGTTTGTTTATTTGTTTAATAAAGTTAAATTTAAAAAAAAATTCCAAACTGCATTCTCAGAATTTTTCAGCTGTGTTTTTAAACCTTGGGAATGCTGTTTTATGTTCCTGTGCCTAGTTTAGAGATGTTTTTGAACCTCTAGTAGAATTGTTAACATTTAGACAAAATAAAGAAGCAAAACAGAAAGTATATTCTGAAGAATATAGTTGATTAGATTTGCATTGAGTGTGGACTAAAAAACCCATTTTCATGCATTTGTATGTATATCTGGGAGAGTAGAGGGAAGGAGAGGTTTCCTGTTCTTGTCATCAGTGTTGACCAATAGTTTGTGGTGTACAATACCGTGTTTCCCCAAAAATAAGACCTACCCCGAAAATAAGACCTACCCCAAAAAATAAGACCTACCCCAAAAATAAGACCTACCCCAAAAATAAGACCTAGTGTGTTTTTGGGAGCCAAAAAAAATATAAGACAGTGTCTTATTTTCGGGGAAACACGGTATGCGATTTGTTCGTGGTTTCGTACATGAATAAATGTACATTGTTCTACATGAATATGGTAAGTGTTTTTTTTTCATTAAATATATATATATATAAGACCTACCCTGAAAATAAGACCTAGTGTGTTTTTGGGAGCCAAAAAATATATAAGACAGTGTCTTATTTTCGGGGAAACATGGTAGATCAAGTCCGAATCAGCATAGTCTAAACTAGTCTAAAGTACATGGAGGCCTTGCTCATGACAAAAAATAGATATTATAAGGAAATGAACAAACAAACAATGATCTGATTTTGTTTTCACCAAAGTTTCAAATGTGAGTGACAAATGGCAGGAGAAGTCACCTAGGGATGGCCGGATTGAATTTAAGGATCAGATCTAATCCTGGACCTTTGTCAAATTTCAAAGCTCTCTTTTTCTTCAGAAAAGCTGCATCAGTGGGTGGCAGGGATTTCTTTCTGGGAAAGTTGGGTTAGAAGTTACTCTCTACACTATTATGGAGGGAAGTTGCTTGACTGACTCTTTATTTTTCTCCATTAGGAAAAGTATTAGGGTACAAATCAGCTTAGCTGTCAGTACTACTTCTAGTGGTATCTTATATGTTGGCTTTTGTAGAACTAGTTTTCTAGCTTGGTTCATTCCCTAAATTGTAATCGTGACAAATTATCGACTTATTCATAAGGGAAAGAAAAGGAGAAATCTCCATGTCATTTATGACTTATGTATGAGCCATAGTGTGAAAACCTGATATTGTTTACTTCTAGACAGCTATACAGTTTGGACTCGATAGGAAAGGGAAAGGAAATGACTAGTGGTGAAAGTGACATGGAGAAGACAGGAGCATTCAGGGATAGATCAGACAAAACTATCCTGTCCAGTGTCCACCAGACTCCTGCAACATTGTGGAACATTGAGCAATGCTCAAACAAAATATTATACAACAGGAGTGCAGACTTTAGGACATTTATTTATTTATTTATTTATTTATTTATTTATTTATTTATTTGACTTGTATGCCCTACTCCCTAAGGACTCAGGGCTGAACATTAAAACAGAGAAAAATTTACAATAAAACAGAATTAAACAACTAAACAAGCCGAATGGAGTTAAAATAAAACCCAGACCCCCCCCCGGGTCATTCCAGGCCCCCTGAAACAACCAAGTCTTCAGGTCCCGGAAGGAGCGGAGGTCAGGGGCCAAGCGGAGATCCACGGGGAGCTTATTCCAAAGGGCAGGTGCTCCCACAGAGAAGGCCCTAGCCCTGGGGACCGCCAGCCGACAATGTCTGACTGACGGCACCCCAAGGAGGCCCCTCCTATGAGAGCGAACAGGGCGATCGGAAAGTGATGCTGGCAGGAGGCGTTCCCGCAAATACCCTAGACCCAAGCCATTAAGGGCTTTATAAGTTGTAACTAATACCTTGAAGGCGACCGGAAGGCAACCGCAACCAATGCAAGCGAGGAGGGTGTAACATGGGAGTATCGGGATACCCCATCACAGCCCGCGGCTGTATTCTGCACCAGCTGAAGCCTCCGGACCGTCCGCAAGGGAAGCCCCATGTAGAGAGCATTGCAGTAGTCGATTCTAGAGGTGACGAGCGCATGAGTAACCGCTCAAGGGCATCTCGTCCAAATAAGGGCTAAGCTGGCGAACCAGCCGAACCTGGGCAAAAGCCCCCCTGGCCACAGCTCCCACATGCTCCTCCAAACCGAGCTGTGAGTCCAGGAGGACACCCAGGTCCCATGAGATGGGAGGTGATATGAATCAAATAAAGAAATGAAAGAAATAGATGTCCTACTTCAGATAATGTTGGCCCATCTTCGATCCAGATATTGAATACTAAACATGTGGAAATTGTGCTCGGGCAGATCTTGGGCAGTTTATTGTGTTTATGTTGGTGAAGAAGTTTGAAAGCACAAATCCAGTTTATCTGCAAAGCACCAAATTTAGTGTATGCATAGGTGACATTTGCATGCAATGCTTCATAGAGTCTGAGCTAGCAATACATAAAAGTTTTATGCACCTAGAAACCTTTTGAAAATAGGTTAATTTGATGGACAAATTAGGGACAGTTGGTAAAAAATGCATTCTATGCAGCTTCTACTTTCCCTCACTAAATATATCTTTCTCATTTTGAGCTATAAATCTGGGCAGCAAAAGTTAGCTAGCATTCTGTATCCAGGTTTTGCAGTCCAGATCTGGCACTCTTGTTCTCACCTCCACTACAGAAATGCTCACTTTGGCAAAGAGACGGAATAATTATTTCCTTAGGTATAAAAGTGTCTACTGTCATCCCTGAAGTGAGCCTGAAGTTTTCTTGTGGGAACAAAGGACATTCTCACAGGTGATTGGCCAGAGAACAAGTAAAGCCAAGCAACTGGATTGGACAGCATGACCAGTGACTTGGGGGAAAGGGGAAACTTTTACTTTTTAATAAGGTGAAAGCTGCGGGAACTTTCAGAGTTGGCTTTCACCAGTTGTGCCAAAATAATGTATCCAATAAATCATTCTTTGAGAAATTTGCCTACCTCAGAGTTCTGTTTCTATGGGTGCATTATTGGAATGCTGACATCTACTTCTTTAACTGAAAAAGGTTATAACCATTTATAATCAAATAGTTATAACCTAACCATCTTCCACTGGTTTTAAGATCAAACATGCACCCAGGGTCATGACTTTACAGTGGAATAGTGTCTGATAAGAATTGCTTTCCCTACTTCTCTAGATATGTTGGACTATAATTTCTATCATTCTTATGGGGATATCCTGATCTGCACATTTATCTAATGGGTTTGATCAACATTTTATGTAGCAAAAGAATCCAATTCTTCATACATTGTCTCATCCTGACAGTAAATAGCTTGCCTCTTTCACAATAGAAACAATAGGCTTTGAATATATTTATACTTACTTAAAAGAAAATCATTTGTTTAATGACACATTATTCACACATTTATATAAACAACTGGGAAATCTTGGTGTGCCTTCATATGGATTTGTTGATGTAGGAATTGTATTTTTTTGGTTGTGGCATAGTGTGTAAACTTATCCATTAATCCATTATTTATGATGAATATAGGGGGGTTGCTTTATTTGGTACATTATGTTTAGCACAGTATGGATTAGGATAGTAAGTTCACTCCATTGTTTGAGTTCACTTGAAAAATAACAGAAGGGTCATACAGAAGGAGGGAAGGCCAATAAGTTTGATGTTATGAATGTTTATATCAGCTCTATCTTGCCTGTCTCATGGCTACAGATGATATGAATCATAATCTACAATGACTTGTAGGCTCAGCTTTATTGTGAGAAGTTGAATAACTCAATTAGCAGGTGAAATTGGTCCCTTTAAGAAGGCATTGAACAACATATCTTGCTTTCCACCCATAGAAGTCTGCCCATTTCTTGCAAATGATATATTTAAATCTACTGTACATTTGCTTAGAGCAGGAAACGGACAACTTATTGAACATTCACACTAATGGGTAAATGAATCTCATATGTTAATGTTACAAGTCTATTTACATATGGAAATGTAGGAATGGATAGAACCTTATTTTTCTGAGACAAATGCACTTCTTCTCTGAAACAGCATAATAAGGGTTTAAAAACATGTAGTAGTCCTAAATTTACAACCATTCATTTTGGCAACTGATTCACACAAATCAGATTCACTCAATGGTGTGATTCACATAACAACTGCAGTTATTTACTTAACTACCATGACAAAAAAAAAATAACTCAAGGTCTACATATATTCAATATATATATGGCATTCCATTTCAACAAGTCATATGTATGGAATTTCAGTAAATGTTAAATAAGGACTTGTACCTATAATCTCTGTAGCAGAGGTTGCCAACCAGTGGGCTGAGGACCACTGGTAGTCCACAAGAAAATTTTGGTGGTCCGCAGAGAAATGTCATCCCCAAAGCAACCCCCAAAGCAATTAATCCAGGCTGCACGGGGACACAAGACTGCATCACCCACGTGGCCCATGGGAACACAAGGTTTGCGTTGCTTTCACTGCGAACAACACAAGGTAGTGAGGGGAGGGGGAAAGGGTGGAGCGTGGGGAACTTGCCCCCTCACCCCACATGCCTGGCCTGGCCACTGGGCTGCTTCTTTCTTCTTCTTTCTTCTTCTCCTTTTGGCTGCACACAAGGAAAGCAGTAAAAGTCTTCCTTTCTCTCCCCCAAACACCACCAGAAATGAGTCTTTGGGACCCTGCAAGGCATCCTGCTCCAAGAGGCTGGGCCGGCAAAGACTTATTTCTAGCAGAGTTTGGGGGAGAGAAACACTTCTGCTTCTGCTGCTTTCCTTGCATGGAGCCAAAAGAGTCTCTTTCTCTTTCTCTTTCTCTTTCTCTTTCTCTTTCTCTTTCTCTTTCTCCCTCCTCTCTCTCTCTCTCTCTCTCTCTCTCTCTCTCTCTCTCTCTCCCGAGAACAGAGCTGGAGACAGTATCCTGTGATCCCAAATAAAGAACAATCGATCAGTAGGAAAACGGGGTGGGGAATTTTCCTGGAGACTTTTTGGGGGATTTTCCCAGAGTCTCTGGTCCATGGGATTTAAAATTATGAATTTGGTAGTCCCTGAGGTCCAAAATGTTGGCGACCCCTGCTCTGTAGGAATATTATGGTGAGCATACTATTTTAAGTTATAGGTAAAATTTCTCAATGAAGTTTGTTTCTGGCTCTGGCCTGACTGCCCACTCTGGTTGACTGTTGGAGTCATCTCCTTAAAAAGAAAGGTCCATAAGAGGTCTTCCTCCTTTCGTTCAGCCTTCAGTAACCTATGCAGATTAGCTAAAGTAAGTTTGGAAGTGTACTTGCTTAACCTTTGTAAATCTTAATCCTACTGGGCTGTCATCTCACATTTTTGCCGACAGTGCAGCCCAAACAGGAATATTTGGTTGGGTCCAAAGAGTCATTTTGGATAGTCAGGTAGGGAGCATATTAATTAATTAAATTGGACAGTTTTATTAACTCTGGATTGCTGACATCAAACTTTAGGATCCAGTGCTTTTTCAAATGCAGTAGCTGCAACTCTTTAGAAAAGAGTTTACTACATCCCGATTCTAACAAGCAGAGAAAAACAGGAGGGATTAATCAAATGACAATCAGCTGTCCGGAAGAATTACGGTTGAGTTTATTTTTACTTTATTTATTAAACAAATATATATGGCTGTCCAACTTACACAAAGGTGACTCTGGGTGGCTTACAACATTAAAAATCTACAGCAGCTTCCTGTAGTGGGAAAATTAAATCTTAACTGACTAGAATATCTAGCAAGATCCAATCTGAGTCAGTCACTGTGAGCAGAGGTTTACTTTTCCTTACTGGAAGAATAAACTTCTGGTCCCGTTAACCAACCCAGATTGGATCTTGCAACATTATCCTGAGACACATATATTTGCCTTCATTCATGAGAATATCTAGCATTTACGCATGCTTTGTGCCATATTCGTTTACATTAAAACCTACACTTTCACAAAATCAGCCACATGCATTCATGTTTATTTCATCTTCCCCTTTCTCTTAGTTTTACATTCTCAACATCTATCTACTTTTTTATTCTCCTTCATTAATTATTTCATATGGTTTCCCATTTATTCCTCTTCCATTCCAACTCATCATTTTCCTTCTTCTTCTTCTTGTGCCATATTCGTCATTGGACATTGGCAATCATGTTGCCGATACCATTTTTATCAACAGCCGCACAAAAAAGTGCAGCTGAGTTTTGTCCAAACCAATCGCTTAGATTTTGAAACCATGATGTTCTTCTTCTGCCTGGACCTCATTTGCCTTCAATCTTTCCCTGGAGGATTAAGTGAAGTATGCCGTATTTTTCCAGGTATTACATCACATGGACAAAATATTCTAACTTTTGCTTTTTTATGGTTTTGATTATTTCCATTGGCTTTCCCAGGTGGCTTATCACCTCCTCATTAATGATTCTGTCAACATAGCAGCTGCCTGTAAATCCACATTTCAAATGCTTCTAGTCTCTTCAAGTGGCTTTCTGTCAGAGACCAACTCTCCATTCCATAGAGCAGGATAGATGTAACATCTGACAATCATCTTCCATTTGTCATAATTCACAACAGATGAACCCACTGATATTGACCTCTGTTGACCATCATGCTTTGAAATATAAATCCACTTCTAGTTCCTTCTCCCCAGTAAGGATATCATGACTATTCTCACTCAGTTTAATGGAAAATCTATGAGCTTCTGGCACTGGTTATCCTTTGTAAGATTTTTTTAAAATAAGGTCTTATATTGTGAGTTCCCTAGAGTCAGCTGGAGTGAAGCAGCACCTAAACTGAAACAAGTAAATGAAGTAAAATTTATCTTAGTTACAATGTGTGCTGGAGGGGGATGTTTTGCCTTGCAGGCAGTATCTACACAATTTGCTAAGTCAAAAAAAAATCCACTTAATGGGAATAGCAATAGCAGATTTATATACCGCTTTATAGTGCTTTACAGGCCTCCCTAAGCAGTTTACAGAATCAGCCTATTGCCCCCAACAATCTGGGTCCTCATTTTACCCACCTCAGAAGGATGGAAGGCTGAGTCAACCTTCAGCCTGGTGGGATTTGATCTGCCAAATTGCAGTAGGAGTAGCTTGCAGTACTAGGAAATAGAAAAATAGAAAAACAGAAAAACAATAACCTCTTTGGCAAGGGAAGAAGATCTGAAGAAAACTGGAAGGGATAAATCAACTCAGCATTGTTATTCATCAGACTACTAACTATCCCAGAAAGAAATGTTGTCAGCCTTGGAAGCCATATTTCACTTAGAAGCATTTAGTGCCCAGGAATTTGGGAGGGGGGAATTCATAGAGAGGTAGAAGATTAGTCTCAACAACATTCTTCCTTATAAAGTCAAGGACATGTTACCCTGCACCTGGAAAGGGGTGTCTGAAAGAATGTCTCCAATTGGGACGATGTTTGATTGGACCATGTGAGAGACTGATGGGTGCAGCGGATGGATCTTTGAACTTGTATTGGGAAGGGAAAACCTGGAACTCTCAGGTTTTCCCAGATGTGCCAATATGACAACTCTAATAAAATGGAACTTTGAGAAAATGCTTGTCTCAGAGTTTATTGGTTTGGAGGTTGTTACTTGGAATGCTGACCAATGTTTTACATTGTAAAAAGAAGCATGTTTGGTACATGAAAGGTGTTCCCCTGAATCTGTTTTCTTGGTGAATATAGGACAGTGTTTTTCAAACTTGGCATCTTTAAAATGTGTGGCGTTCAACTCAAAGTTGCCAAGTTTTGAAAACACTGACATAGGAGCAACTTTTAATCTTCATGGATGTTTGTTCTTAGAAGGAATTCAGGTGCATTCCCATATCTGCATTTCTCCTACTCCCTCTTCACAAAGGATGCATCCCTATAGCAACAGTTCAAACACAGGTGCACATTTTAGCTGAATACTTCAGGATTTTAAGATCCAAACGCAGGTGTACATTTTCAGTGTCTTAAGAGCAATGCCAAGACCAGATTTTACCTTATCAAGCACATCTGCTGAGAGTTACAGATGTGCAGTATATTCCACCGCCGACCCTTCCTTGCAGGTTGTGTTCCTTGTTCATTAGCTCTCTCCAAGCATGAAAATGCTCCATGCTGAGCTGGAATAAGAATTCAGATTGAATCAATATCATAAATATGTGCTTGCTTATATAAATACAATATTATATCTTTGCCTTTAACCTGGATTGCACTGATGTCATCCTGAAGAATGGAATTCTTGAGACATTGCCAATTGGCATCTATTAGTGACTCACTGATTACAGAACTTATGCCTTGAGAGAGGGATCAGATTCAAGGGTGTCTATCTCCGTGTATTCCTATCTCTTCTTCCTTCCCAGTAAAAGTCCACAGACAGCTGGGTAAAAAAACAATTAGAGCCTTGGCATTCATAACAAAGCTGATATATTGCATGGTAATGTTTTCACAGTGAAGGGTGGTCACAGGTGTAGCAATCTCCAGTCCTTGAAAAGGAACATGGGCATCTATTTTTGCTCTGCTTGGTTACCAGCCTTTATGGCTGTATGCCAATTGGAGCCTATTTCCATTTGCTGGAATTGTATGAAAAACACCTTAACTATAGACAGACCTTCTTTTTCTCTTCAGCCTGTCAGGTACCACAGAATGAGACTCTATGCAAAAGCTGGAAGGAACACGTATTGTTTGCAAGATAATGGTTATGCTGTTTTAACTGTAAAGCGAAATGAGCTATGCAAAGTATTAAAATAGCAACAGTTAGGCAGATGCAATATATTTTGACACTGAAAGATTCTGAATTTCTGAAAGCAGAATAAAAGCCACAGAAAAGACTGACTTGCTATGTGTGTATGCCAAACAAAAATATTCGAAGTGGCATATAAACTAGGTTCATCAAAACTGTGTACAATTGGTGCAACCCAGCTTGAGCATCAGTGGTGCAGTGGTTACAGTGCAGTACTGCAGGCTACTAATGCTGTCTGCCAGCTGCCTGCAATTTGGCAGTTGAACCAGGCTCAAGGTTGACTCAGGCTTCCATCCTTCCAAGGTGGGTAAAATGAGGACCCAGATTGTTGGGGGCAATAGGCTGATTCTGTAAACCACTTAGAGAGGGCTGTAAAGCACTGTGAAGTGGTATATAAGTCTATTGGTACTCAAAATCAAACATCAGAAGCAGTAATACTGTGTCTTGAAAAGCATGGTGGTGGGCCAGTCTATTTCCTTTTCACTTCTGTATGTGAACAAAAGACATCTGAAGAATCAGAGAAACAACTAAAATGATCTGGCTTCTCTGTTAACTCAAAGCATTACACTGCTTTGCTTTGTAGTTCTGCTCTGAGTGATCCAAAATTGTTCGCCCCCACTGAAGATTTCACAGTCCTAATCTTCTGTACAGTCTCTGTCTTCCCCAGTTTTATCTTATTCAGCAAGGCTAAAAGTGAATGATCAGCCTAAAGTCATCCGATAAGTTACGTGGCTGAGGAAACTGGGGAGAGTGCAGCTTCGCTGGTTCTCTTGGAGGTCTCCCAACTTTTGATACCATTGTCTATGATATCTTCCTGGGGCATCTGAAAGGATTGGGAATTTGGCTTTTGATCGCACTTCCTCTGGTCATTTCTGTTCAATATATCTAAAAAGTGATGTGTGAGAAATGATGTGTGAGAAATGATTGCTACAGTTCGATGCTCAGACTACTGATCTATATTGTTCTACAGAGTTCTACCTTGTCCAGTGTGGACAAGATATACATCTCCATAAAATCACAGGTAGAGGTCAACATGCTGGTGACACCCAACTGTATAGATCCTATCATATGATTCCGAAGAAGGAATCAGTATCCTATTTAATGCTGTCTAAACTGGATAATGATCCAAATGACAGAGAACTATCCAAAATTACATTTAGACAACCAGCATCCATGACTGAGATTTAAAAAAGGAACAACTATAAATGCATGTGCCAAAAATATGTGTTTAAATTAGCACAAACGTGTTTTAATTTCTCGTAATCTTTCTTCCCTAAATATGACTTTTCCTCTCTTTTTATTCATTTTATTGATGGCAAATAATTTTGTATAATCTTTCAATGATATTTCCAGAGTGGCTTACAAAAGAATAACAAGAAAATTATGACAGTACTGAAAATAACTTTGTGACCAAGGCATACATTTAAAACCTTCAGTTATATGATCACCATTACACTCACCATGCATTTTCTTATGCCTGAGCCATTTTTTCCTCTTTTGCAGAGTGAAAAAATTGGAGAAGAAGGGATTACAAGAGAGTAAGCAGACACATAATCCAGAATATACATAAAAGGAAATGAGCTGGCACTGGTAGTCCCAAGTGCATTATGCCGAGTGTATTCCCCATTATATGCTTGCTTACTTTCTAGCAATCTCTTACTCTTCTATCTTTCTGCTCTCCAAGAGGGAGGATGGAGAAAAAAGGGCACAGGAGATATTGCTTAAAGAGATTACTTGTTTCTTTCCCTTCACCACTACCCCCTCGCCAAGTGTAGAGATTGCTTAAAAGCATGGGAGGGCAAGAAAAAAACCCCAAAATGAGACAAACTCTAGTTAGTCTCTCCTGTGCCTGGCCCATTTTTTTTCTCCCTTCTCTCACAGAGCAGAGATTGAAGAGAAAGGGAGGGTAAGAGAGTGTTTTAAGAGGTAAACCTGTAGTACATTCTATTTGTTAGTTTATCATTAACATCATCCTTATTTTTATAAATATTACTTGCATATTTCTTCTCAAATGAGTATTTATTTATTTATTTATTTATTTATTTATTTATTTATTTATTGTCGCCCTATCTCCCGGAGGACTCAGGGCGGCTCACATAAAAACACTGAATACAAAAGTTAAAAAGAATTAAAACTTATTAAATCAATTAGACCAAATAAATATTTAAAATCTAACCACAAAACATTTTAAAACAAACCCACCCCCTCAGTCCAGGAGGGCTTGTTCAAATAGCCAAGTCTTTACGCCGTGGTGAAAGGAGCGGAGGTCAGGGGCCAATCGTAGCTCCAGGGGAAGCTGGTTCCACAAAGTGGGAGCCCCCACAGAGAAGGCCCTCCCCCTAGGGACTGCCAGCTGACACTGTCTGGCCGACGGTACCCCAAGGAGGCCCTGTCTGTGGGCACGCACCGGGCGATTGGTGTTCAATGCTGGCAGGAGCGTTCCCAAGTACCCGGCCCTAAGCCATGGATGGCTTTATAGGTAAGAACCAGCACCTTGAATCTCACACGGAGGGCAGCCAGCAACAAATGCAACTCATGCAGGAGAGATGTTACATGGGAGTATCGGGATACCCCCATCACAACCCCCGCAGCCGCATTCTGCACCAGCTGAAGCCTCCGCATGGTCCGCAAGGGTAGCCCCATGTAGAGCGCATTGCAGTAGTCGATCCGGGACGTAACAAGTGCATGAGTGACCATGCGTAGTGCATCTCAGTCTAGATAGGGATGCAACTGGTGCACCAGGGGCACCTGGGCAAATGCCACCCTGGCCACGGCTCCCACCTACTCCTCCAAACTGAGCCGTGAATCCAGGAGGACACCCAAGTTGCGAGCCCTTTCTATGGGGGGCAACACCTCTCCCCCCTAAACAAAAAATGGAACATCTTGGACCACCCGAGATGCCGGTACTCATAGCCACTCGGTCTTGGCTGGGTTGAGCTGGAGTCTGTTCCTCCCCATCCAGATCCACACCACTTCCAGGCAACGAGACATCACAGGGAGGGCATCACTGAGTTGGTTTGGGGTGGAGATGTAGAGCTGGGTATCATCAGCATACTGATGATACCTCACCCCAAAACCACAGATGATCTCACCCAGAGGCTTCATATAGATGTTGAACAGGAGGGGAGAGAGGATCGACCTGAGGCACCCCGCAAGCGAGGGGCTGCGGAGCCAACCTCTGCCCTGCTGCCAACACCAATTACGAATGCCCCGAAAGGTAGGAGGAAAACCACCGAAGAACGGTGCCTCCCACCCCCAATCTCCCAAGGTGCTGCAACAGGATACCATGATCGATGGTATCAAAAGCCACTGACAGATCTAATAGGACTAGGACAGAGAAATATCCTCTGTCCCGAGCCCTCCAGAGATCATCCATCAGCACGACCAATGCTGTCTCCATGCTGTACCTGGGCCTGAAACCCGATTGGTATGGATCTAGGTAATCAGCTTCCTCCAGGAACCTCGGAAGCTGGGATGCCACCACGCTCTCAACAACCTTCGCCATAAAGCAAAGGTTGGAGACTGGATGGAAGTTGTTCAAAACAGCTGGGTCCAAGGCAGGCTTCTTGAGGAGGGGCCTCACCACCGCCTCCTTCAAGGCGGCTGGGAAGAACCCCTCACTCAATGAAGAGGTGACAACTGCCTGGAGCCAGCCTCGTGTCACCTCCCGGGCGGCATACACCAGCCAGGAAAGACACGGGTCCAGTAAACATGTGGTGGAACTCAGCCTCTGCATGGCCCTGTCCACATCATCCAGAGTCACAGGGTCAAACTCATCCCAGGATGTAACAACCAGACCCGACGTTACTCCCTCATCAGACTCTAGCCAGTCGGAGTCCAAGCCGGCCTGAATCTGAGCGATCTTGTCCTGCAGGTGATGACTAAATTCCTCAGCATGTCCCTGCAAAGGGTTGCCCCCCCCCTGGTTCAAGAGGGAGCGGGCGACCCCAAACAGGGTGGCCGGGTGATTCTCTGCGGACGCAACGAGAGCAGTGAAGTAAGAAGACTTTGCCGCTCTCATTGCCACCAGGTAGGTCCTTGTAAAGCACCTCAACTGGGACCAGTCAGATTCGGAACGGCTGGATCTCCAACTGCTCTCTAGGCCCCTCCTCCATCACTTTACCTCCCGGAGCTCCATGGAAAAACAAGGAGCTAACCGGGATTTACGATGGGTCAGGGGCCGCAAAGGGGCAACTCGGTCAAGAGCCTCTGAGGCAGCCTGTTGCCAGGCATCCACCAGGGTCTTGGCCGAGTTGTGAGTAAGGCAGGCAGGAAACGACCCAAGCGCTGACTGAAACCCCTCTGGGTCCATCAGGCGCTTGGGACAGAACCACCTGGTCAGTTTCATGTCCCAGCAGTGTGGAGTGATGTAATGGAAGCCAAGCCGAAGGAGGAAATGATTGGTCCATGACAGGGGTTGTGAAGTTAGTAATCCTCCCCCCCAGATCATTATACCACTGTCCGGAGATAAAAACCAGGTCGAGTGTGTGTCCACCCTCGTGGGTCGGACCCTGAATTATTTGGGTAAGGTCCATAGCTGTCATGGAAGCTATGAACTCCCACTCCAACCCCGACGCCCCACCCAGAGAGGGGAGGTTGAAGTCCCCCCAGATCATAAGCTTAGGGAACTCCACCACCACCTCCAAGAGGACGTCGAGTAGCTCAGGCAGGGCCGTTGTCATGCAGCTGGGAGAAAGGTATGCGAGCAAAAGGCCCAACTGACCCCCAGGGCCCAGCCTCAGGAGGAAGGACTGACACCCGCCTATCTGCGGAACAGTGACCTCTCTTGGACCAAAAGACTCCCTAACAACCACTGCCACTCCCCCGCCCCTACCCTGGGCTCGAGGTTGGTGTAGCACCTGGAAACATGGGGGCATAAATCACACAGAGGGACCCCCCCTCTGGCCCCAACCAGGTCTCCGTGATGCAAGCCAGGTCCGCGGCCTCCTCCTCAATCAATTCCTTGATGAGGGGGGCTTTATTCACCATGGACCTGACGTTGACATAAACCATCCTGAGCCCAGGAACCTGACCTCCCATACCCCTGGGGGAGCGGGCAGAAACAAGAGGGTCGGAGCGCCCCACCACTTGTAAATAGTGGGGGCACACTCCCTGATACCGATCCGGCCCTCTGTTTCGTCGTCCCCTACCATACCAAATCGCTGTGGGGATCTTAAAACCAGCTCTCTCCACTGAAGCCCCAAGTCCCGCTCCCACCCCTCACCTGCCACAACCCCCACCAGGCCTGGACGACGGTCGAGAGTGCGCTGGGAGAACCCCCCCAAATTCCCGCTCAAACCCACTCTCTCCAACTCTCCCTAACCCATATAAAAATTTGATTAAAAATTTGTGTAACCCACCCCTTATCCCCTTAAAACCCCGTTTTGCAGCATTCCACACCTCTCGGGATTCCAAAATCCGTCATCAAGGTAAGCTTTTGAAAGGCTGTCAGGCCACTTCCAGGATAGGGGGGCCCTCCTGAGGGCCCGCAATTCTGACATTGAATAAGAGAGTGAGACCATTCTATTAAAAAACCCACAGAGAGGAATGGGGAAGAAGACGTCGGATGATAAAGATAACACCCCTGAACAGGTGTAACTCTCAGTAAGTGAGAGTACACTGGCTGCCCACGATAGCTCTCTCACTGCTAATCGTGAGGGGGAGGGCAGAATAGAAACAGCCTCTCCACCGTCCTCCCACCACGGTGGAGATCCCCCAGAGGCCAGGATCAGGTAGGATAGGCAATCCCCGCTGCCCTCTCACAGCAGCAGGGTAAAAGCCAACCCCCATCGCCCTCTCACCACAGTGAGGGATCCACCTAGACCCCTGTACAGGGTGGTAGAAGGGAGAGAGTAGTCCAGTTGTTAAGTTCTCCGGGCAATTAATAGACAATGAGTCGGCAGAAGTCTAAAGCCGTGAATGGTCGATAAGTCTCAGGACAGAGTCATACATAGTTCCAGACCAATGCGGTCTCTTGGGTTCTGAAACATAGATCTATAAATAATGCACATGGGCAGGAGACACAGTACAACCACAGCCCTCGCCCGGTGAGGCCTCCTCGGTCACCCCCATCAAAGTGCAAACACAATGCACTCGATGGGCTAACCCTTGGGCCCTCCGCCCGGCCGATTGCTGGATCTTCCTCCTCCTCATAAGCACCTCCCATAACTCAGTCACCAAAACCAGGATACAAAAACCCGAACAACAGCCAACCCAAAAAGTTGTCATGGAGTATGGAACAGTAGCCAGAAAAAAAGTCTCCATTGAAAAAAATTCACCATGAAATCATTCCTAAATAATAAAAACAACAGAACATGCAATAAAATATACATAATTAACACTATTCATAACAAGTAGCTTTTCCACATTCCTTAAACTGGCAGAAAATTGCACTCACACAATTTTTGTTGTCTCCATTGGCAATCCCTATCCTGCTTCCTATTGCCTCTATTTCAATCTTTCCCAACCTTGGCAACTTTCAGTCGTGTGGACTTCAGCTCCCAGAATTCCCCAGCACTATACACCCACATATCTAAAAGTTGCCAAGAATGAGAAATATTGTTCTGTTGTGATCGTGCATTCGACTTCTGAATGATGCTGCCCTGATGTGCAGCATACGATAGACACAGAGACTGGTTCAATTGTCCAGCTTTGCTATCTTCCTCTGCATATCATCAGATGGTGAGAAAAAAAAACCACCAGTCACAATCCTGCAGCAGGGATGGCTCAGATCTGATTGCAAGACATGTTGTTAAAGCCTTTTCCCATTTTCATCTAACCATAAGTACAAATACAATCTAGTAATACTTTTTTTCCCTGCTTTTCTCAATGGTTTCATCATGTCTACAGAATATGAATGAAATAGATTTTAGTTATCATGGATAGCATCACTTTTAAGTAAAATAGTATTTTCCAATATCCTGACACCATCAAAGGTATATACAAAAACTGTTAAGTTTTATCTTCCATTCTGGATGGAAAGAAGTCAAATAAGAAGTCAAACAGGCAGTGATTGAGAAGGGAAGAGAGGCAACAAGGAAGCAGAACTGTGACTGGAAATAAAGACAGCAAATTTCATGGTATTATGGTTCTCTTTTTCCCCCCAAATTGTATTGATTAAATAATTAAAACATTGGACATGATGTAATCATCCTGGCATTCCTTTTTGTCATACATGTTATCATATATAATACATATATACATTTATGCATTTATACACTTGAACAATTCATTTTTATCCGTAATTACCCATTCTACAGATCCTACTTTTTATTCTCGGTCCTTCCTTTCTTTTCCCACCATTGATAACATTTGTTCCATATTTTGTAGTATTCTGTCTCTTCCTTATTTTTTAATTCCAGAGTCAATCTATCCATTTCATCACATATCAATATCTTCTTTATTACTTCACCTTCATTAGAAATTTCTCTAACTTTCCATTTTTGAGTGAAAGTCATTCTTGCTGCGATGATAATATGTACTATTGTTCTCTGATCTCTTAATAAGAGATGGATAATGTGATAGCTTAATAATCAGAAGACATCATCTAACATAGAAACTCTTTCAGCTATATAAAGGATGTTTGGGCAGTTGTCCTGCCAAGATCTGTATATTTGAAGATGTCAACTAAAACCAGACAGTGTGGGGATTTATGTCTAGATACTCAATGTGCAAAACCCAAGTGTGATTTAGATACTACACATCAGATCTACCGAGGAACTTATACACTGTGTATTTCAACTAATCTTAGCACACAGCATGGGTGGTATTGGCAGAAATCAATCTCTGTTATTTAATTGTCTTCCTTAATAAATATTGTGCATCGCACTACAATTTCTGGACTATCTTCAAGGGTAGGACCATCTAAAAGGCATCTTTTTTTGAGGATACTTTCTACTTTGACAATACAATTCTTTTTCCTCTCACTCTCTCTAACCACAACTTCCTGCTGGCAATGACAATGTTTAGGTTTTACTGGTATTTTAAGACATGGTGCCCATAAAAGCTTCCTGTATAAAAATGTATTTAAAACACTAGCTCTAGTTAGTTTTTCAGTGAGAACTATCCTATTTTATATATGTCTTTTGCTCTACAAGTCAGCTGTAAGTCAGTTGACTTACATGACAGTTCTATGACCAGCTACCCATGTAGTTTCATTGCACTTTAGTTTATTTAATAACAGATGTACCAGTGTAAACATGTGATTATTTTTAAAATAAAAAATAAAAACACAAATAAACACAAATAAAAATATAGACCAGAATCTAGGACAAATCATATTTGCCAGGGGTGTCATACTCAAACCATGGGATGCTTAGATCTGGCCTGTGGGGCCGCCCTGTAAATAGTGAAGGACTGGCCTGGGGTGCCTTTGGAGTTCCATTTTCACTGGCAAAGGGTTGCAGGAGGCCGTTGCAGCTGGAAATGGAGCTTGGGAGCCTGTTTTCACTGGAAGAGCGCTCGGGCCATCACAAGCGCCCCTGACATGAGTGATGTTGAGCTGACCACCATCCCTCACACCCATCTCCCAAGGTCAAACACAACCCTGATGCGGCCCTCAGTGAAATCGAGTTTGATACCCCTGATATATGCATATAGGGGGAATAAAATTGAACTGAATTGTAATTGGAAAAGTATCCTTGCTTGGACAGAGAGAACTGGTCTGAAACTGTACTTTACACGGACATGTTTCTTGTTATGTATGCAGCTTTAAAGTCATTGGTTTAGTTTGAACTGTTCTTGTAAAATGTAAGAAATGATTGGTTTAAAAGCGGAAAACCCTGCACTCTGATTGGCTGGCAACTGCGGCTGCTGGCTATAAGTAGCAGCCACAGCCCAGCCAAAGTGGGTTCGTTCTGAGCTGTAGTCACTAATAAACAAGGAGCTTGAAGCACTCCGCGTCTGTCTCTTCATGCAAACTTAACACTGGCGATGAGGACGGGATCTCCCTGAAGAAGGCAACGCGGAACAGAAGAAGAGAGAGATGGCTGCGCTGAACACCCCCCAGCCCCGTTCGATCCGATGGCAGAAGACTGGGAGACATATGCAGATCGTTTCCAAATGTATCTGGAAGGAAACGATCTTGCCGACATTTCCGAGAAGCGGAAGAGGGCGGTCTTTCTCACACACTGCAGTCCGGCAGTTTTCAAGATGGCGAAGGCATTGGCGGGAGCTGCAGACGTGAAGGTAATGGAATGGCCTGACTTAGAAAAGTTGTTAAGAGCCCATTATGCCCCACAAGTATCATGCCTCATTAAGAGACACGAGTTTTACCATCGGGATCAAGGGGAAAGCGAAAACATAAACGACTTTGTGGCAAGTTTAAGAGACATGGGGGTGCATGTGAATTTAACAATTTAACATCGCCCTTGTCTCTCTCTAGTTCCCTCACCTGATGTCAATTCTATGGAGGAACAGGAGGAAAATCAGCAAGCAAGAATCAACCCCATGTGTAACGAGCCATTATGACAGGAACCATTCCAAAACCTGTCACAATGCCAAAATCCATCCTTAGAAGTGGAAGATTGTACATCACTACCTGACTTGGATGCTGACATTGGGCTGGAGATGGGTTGGGAGGAGAGACCAGATTCTAACAATCAAACAGGGTCTTCTTTCACAGGAAGTCCCAGTGGGAAAATGTCAGCAGACACATTTCTCTCTCACTGGGTGAGAATGTTAAAACTTCTGAACCACGAAGGTCTCAACGCACGCAAGAGCCCCACCTATTTAAAAGAATACATTAGATAGGTTGGGGTTTGGTATGGACTGAACCTAGTGGGAGGGGTGTTATGTATGTAGGTTTGAATGTCATTGGTTTAGTTTGAATTGTTCTTGTGAAATGTCAAATAGGATTGGTTTAAAAGCGGAAAACCCTGCACTCTGATTGGCTGGCAACTACGGCTGCTGGCTATAAGTAGCAGCCATAGCCCAGCCAAGTTGGGTCCATTCGAGCTGTAGTCACTAATAAACTCTTCACTGAAGCTCTTCACGTCTGACTCTTCATGCAAACTTAACAGTTTCCCCACTGACTATGCTTCTCAGAAGGTTGCAAAAAGTGATTACATGACCCTGGAACATAGCAACCATCCATAAATATGAACCAGTTGCCAAGCATTTGAATTGTGATCACAAGACCATGGGGATGCTACAAAGGTTGCAACTGTGAAAAATGGTCATAAGTCACTTTTTTCCCAGTGCCATTGTAACTTTGAACTGTCACTAAATGAACTGTTGTAAGCCAAGGACTACCTGTATATAATCCAAAGAAGAACTGATGCAACTGATGGATTAATATAACTCACAGGGCTATTTGCTGTTTTCCTTCACTTTTGTTCTCTTAGTTTATTTGTGAATAAAGGAATTAAATTCTCCTAGGTACTGTCTACTTGAGAAAACAGAGCATATACTATTCACTTTTTACAGTCCTTTGTGTGGATTTACATGGTCAAAATCTACACATTATGCAAGAATTATCTTTGGTGTTAGCAGAAAATTCCCCATTTCTCTGAAGCAGAAATTTCCCTTTGCTCCAGTTAATTTTAAGGGCACAGAGATAAGGAAGAGTCTGTTACCGTATTTGCCAGTTATTGGGTAAGAATGGCAAGAAAGGGAACAGAATAAGGAACTAAACTCTTTGCCGTGCTGATGAGCCTGGGAATAAACTTTGGGGCCATGTGGTTTCTCTGAAAGGAGAAGCAGCAGCTACTGTTCTTCATTTATTGATTTTGCATGCTGGGGACGATGTCCCAGGACTGAATTGTTCAGGATGTTGAACATCATTGCCTTTATAGTAGCACAAGCCACAAATTGATAAATATAATTTTTGGTAATAAAGACAAATGAGAAACTTCCTTTTAGTTCTACTTTCTATTACCAACTTGAGTAACAAAGCCCTTTGGGAAAGTGAACCAAGAAGTGAAATGTTAAGCGACTGTGTAGTTATTTTAACTCAAATATGGATTAATGCATTGCTTTAATTTTATTACTTTAGTAAAGAGAAAATAGAAATGTTAAGTTTGCATGAAGAGACAGACGCGGAGTGCTTCAAGCTCTTTGTTTATTAGTTACTACAGCTCAGAACGAACCCACTTTGGCTGGGCTGCGGCTGCTACTTATAGCCAGCAGCCGCAGTTGCCAGCCAATCAGAGTGCAGGGTTTTCCACTTTTAAACCAATCATTTCTTACATTTTACAAGAACAGTTCAAACTAAACCAATGACTTTAAACCTGCATACATAACACCCCTCCCCACTAGGTTCAGTCCATATTCAAACCCCAGCCTATCTAATGTATTCTTTTAAATAGGTGGGGCTCGTATGCTGAGACCTCGTGGTTCAGATGTTTTAAGGTTCTCACTTGTGAGGGAGGAAATGTGTCTGCTGACATTTCCTTACTAGGACTTGTAGTAATGGTAGAACCTGTTTGGTTACTACAACCTGGTCTCTCCTCCCAATCCATCTCCAACCCAATGTCAGCACCTCAATCAGGTAGTGATGTGCAATCTTCCATTTGTGAAAATGGTTGTTGGTATTGTGACAGGTTTTGGGATGGTTCCTGTCGTGTTAGCTCATTACACATGGGGTTGATTCTTGCTTGTTCATTACACTCATGATCCTCCCCTTCCCCACTCGAAGAGGCAGTAGGTATGGGAACCAGGGAGGAGCAAAAGCGATGCTCCTGAGGCAATCTGGATCTTAACTGATCAATGTGCCTGCTCCAGAGGACGCCATCCTTTGTTTGTACCCTGTAAGACCTGGGGCCTGTGATTTGGGTTATCTCAGCAGGAATCCATAATGGTTCACCCATAAGGTTCTTAGCATAAACAGAATCACCCACAGTGAATGTGCGAATTTTGCTAGTGGAATCTAGTGGAGCGTTGGGTGCGTAAGTGGGATGAAGGCATCAAGGGGAGACCTGAGTTTCCTACCCATCAACAATTCAGCTGGGGACAAATTAGTTGAGGGGTTGGGAGTGATATGCTGAACACTGAGAAGTTTTTCAACTCTCTCAGTGATATCCCCTGGACCCAATTGCTGGAGTTTTTCCTTGGTAAGTCGTACCATACGTTCAGCCCAGCCGTTAGCAAGGATGCCCAGGGGCTGTCAGGGCATGTCTGATACCCAGTTGTGCTAGATAGGATTCAAAAAGGTTGGATGTAAATTGAGGGCCATTGTCAGAAACAAGCACATCAGGTAACCCATGAGTTACAAAAGCTTTTAAGCTGTTTGATGACAGCTTCAGTTGTGGTGGATGCCATAGGGATAACCTCTAGCCATTTGGAATATGCATCAACTATAATAAGGAAAGTGTGCCCTCTGGTAGGGCCAGCAAAATCAATGTGAATCCTGGACCATGGGCCCCTAGGACATTCCCATTCCTGTGTGGGGGCGAGAGATGGGGCAGGCCTGACTATCTGACAGTTTGGACAAGATGCAACCCAGTTTTCAACCATTTTGTCAATACCTGGCCACCATACATGACTCCTGGCCAATCCCTTCATCCTGACAATACCAGAATGACCCTCATGTAACATTTCCAAAACCTCTTTTTGCAGTTTTGCAGGAATAACCTGCAAAGGAATAACCTGTTACCCCACAAAATACATCCTCTTAATACAGATAATTCAGTTTGCCTGGATTTAAAAGGTTGGGCAAGTTGAGGTAGATCTTGAAGAGGCCAACCTTTCTTAATCTAGCCTATAACAGGAGCCAATAAAGTGTCTTTGGCAGTCTCTCTGGCAATTTCAGCAACATGGACTGGAAGCTTTGCAACAGTTTCTAGGAAAAAGGTATAAGTCTCAGGAGCAAAGTCCTCAGTGTGAGAAGGAAGTGGGCAGCGACTCAAAGCATCTGCATGCCCACTGTCTTTGCCAGGCCTGTGGATGAGTTTGTATGAATAAGCAGGAAGAAATTCAGTCCACCTCAGCATTCTTGGTGACAGGATAGTAGGTGTAAGTTTGTCTCCTGCCACAATGCCTAACAAAGGTTTGTGATCTGTAACAATGGTAAATGTTCTCCCATACAGATATTCATGAAATTTCTTAACAGCTGCAACAATTGCCAATGCTTCCTTGTCCAATTGGCTGTAATTCCTCTCTGCTTTGGTCAAAGTGTGAGAGTAAAATGCAGTAGGGGCTTCTCTCCCACTGGGAAGCCTGTGGCTCAAACCCCCACTCCAAAGGGGATGCATCACAAGTCAGTACAACAGGCAAATTCTCAGAGAACTGTATCAGTACAGCATCAGACGTGATTAGTCTTTTAATACTGTTAAATGCTGATTGTTCTTTTCTGCCCCAGACCCACGCAGACTTTTTGTCTAATAATCTGTGCAGTGGTTGTGAAATGGTTGCCTTCTGAGGTAGGAACATGTGATAAAAGTTAATGAGTCCAAGGAAGGCTTGCAAATCTGTTTTGCATTTAGGTCTAGGGGCTTCTTTGATTGCTTGAACCTTGGCATCTGTAGGGTGGATGCCATGCTTGTCAATCATGTAGCCCAGGAACTCAACCCTGTCAGTTTTAAGAGTGCATTTTTCTTCCTTGACTTTTAACCCCACTTTCCTGAATCTGGTAAGGACTTCTCTGAGTCTTTCTTGTAACTGAGTGTCATTTTCAGCAGAGATTAACACATCATCAAAGTAAGGTACTACCCCTGGCAGTCCTTGGAGCATTCTTTCCATAAGGCTTTGAAAGATGCCTGGTGCCACGCTTACTCCAAATTGTAACCTTTTACATTTGAAAGCACCTCTATGAGTCACAATGGTTTGGGCCTCTGCAGTGGCATCATCAACTGTTAGTTGTTGATATGCCTGGGCCAGATCCAATTTGGCAAAGACTGTACCCCTGCCAAGTGAATGTAACAGATGATGCACCACTGGAACTGGGTATGTGCTCTGCTGCAGCGCATGGTTCAGTGTCCCCTTATAGTCCCCACAGATTCTCACTGACCCATCAGTCTTGACTGGTGTGACTATGGATGTCTCCCACCTGGAGTGGTCAGTGGGATCTAAAACCCCTTGAGCTACTAATTTGTCTAATTGTGCATCAATTTTTTCCTTTAAAGCAAATGGGACCCTTCTGGGCTTTAAACGAATTGGGGGCACCTTGGGATCTAGGTTGAAAGTGATAGGGGTCCCCATATACTTGCCCAATCCTTTGCTGAAGACCTCTGGAAACTCAGACTTCAAGGCCTCCTCCCATTCAGTGTTGCTCACGTGATTGATGCCAGTCACCTCGATGCCTAGTGGATTGAACCACTCAAGTCCCAGCAAGCTTGGGCGGTCTTTGTCCACGATGGTCAGGGGCAAACGTTTGGTGTGGCCTTTGAACTTCATGTTGAATTCTCTTGTTCCAATTACTGGAATCTTGTTCCCTGGTAGTCTTTAAGAGTCGGTGCTTGCTGACTTCCGGGTTGAGCCCTCTCGCTAACGGGTGGCGGTTTGCGATCGTGCGCGACCACAGCCCGGCTCTTTCATCTGAGAGCCCCGATCCTCACGGCTCGGGGCTGAAGCTGCCTCGTAGGGGCGGTGGAGAAAGGGAAAGCTGCCAGACAGAGTGAGGGGAGCCGCATCTCCCCCCTCTGAGTCTGGTCTTTTCCCTCCGAAGACATCAAGAAGTGGTGGCCAATATGGCCAACCTGAAGAGAAGGTTTCAACTGGATTAAGATTTGTGCAGGAGGAAAGAAAGAAGTTGACAGCAGAAGAATCGAGTATTGGAAGGTAAAATCAACAAAAGTACCCGGGACTAAGATAAAACGAGCTTTTTAAAAAAAAAAAAGAAGCACGACTATCAAGTGAAGGAAAAATAGTAAAATATTTTTGACAGCTATAAGGGCTTCGAACCGGGAAAGGTAGAAGCCAGCGTAAGAATTTAAGTTTGAGGCTCGAAAAACCCTGAATATTAAAACAAAAGGAAAGGGAGAAGATTTTTTGTGACAGAAAGTGCCACTCAGTGGATAAAAACTGAATTTAAAGAAGAAGGAAAATATCTTGTTCCTTTGTGGATTGGAATTGTTACAATTTTAAACAAATATTGAAACAAAAAAGCAAGAACTACAGAAGGTGAAAGAGAGCAGAAAGGTAAAGAGAGAGAGAGGGATTCAAACTGGATAGAGAAGGGGGTAAGCGGGATAAAAGAGAGGAGAAGGAACAAGAAACAAGAACAAAAGATAGAGAGACACGGGAATTACATAATGAAGGAAGAAACTTGTTTGCATAGAGACAATGGCTGACGTATTTAAAAGGGGGGTTCTGCATGAAGAAATGGTAATAAGAATCTATTGTAATTATAAAAGTGTAAAACAATGGGGGTTACTGACAATTTTACTGGTAAAGGTCACATTTTTCATTTCTTATCCACAAAAGAAAGCTAAATGATGATTAGATGAATTGAATTAATTGAAATGATTTTAGAAAGTGCCTAAAAATGGGATTTGTCAATAACCAAGATTAGTTATTTTTATTATTATTTTGGAACCATAAATAAATTTTAGGGGGATATGTGTTGCAGAACCCAACCGATTAGAGATATATTGTAAGGGAGCTTTTTCCATTTTCTTTTTCTTTTTCTCTATCTTTCGTTTTGAAGGGAATGATTATGATTATGTTACTATATTAACCACTGAGGTGTCACTTTCAAAGTAGTAAAAGGGTGCAAGTCTAGGTTTCTTTTTTCATTCTTTTAGTGTTAACATGGGTATGGATTTAGAATTATGGTGAGAATATGTGATGAAAGGGCAAATCTGATGGACAAAAGAATTCTGTAAATGATAAAAGAGTATTAACAATGTGAAGATAATTAAAGGTTAGACATGGATGAACTTTATCTTTAATATGATGGGCAAATATATTGTTATTTGTAAGATTTATACATGAAGTTTTTAAAATATATATGTATATTTGCAATTAACTCGAAATGAACTGGGGGCTATACAGAATGAGATTAAGATTTGAGATTAGGATTAATTTTTTTGACCCTTTGTCCGCTAAAATGGAATAGAAGCGAAGTCAAATGTTTAAAAGGAATATAGATCTACTGTCACATTTGCATGTAAAAGTGATGACTTGGGAACATGCTGTCTACTGAAAAGAGCTGTTTTAAAAAATTGTTAAAAATTGAATAAAATTTGGTTAAAAAAAAAAAAAGAAGGTGAAAGTTTGAACTTAAATAAAAGACAGACTACTGGACTAGTTGGTGATATTGATACAGACTCTGGGCGTGGGTTGAGATTTAAAAAAAAAATTTAAAGAAGAAGAAATAAGGAAAATAGAAACTTTTGTGGCCATACAAGGAATTAAAAATGGAATCTAAAAGCATGAAAGAACTGCTACAGGAAGTGACTGAATTAATTTGGCTTTTGGTCGAAGACATGGAAATGGCGAACAAAGAACAAGAAGAAGGAATACTGGAAAGGGAGGAGCCAGCACAAGGGAAAGCCATCTTAAAGAGACAACTAATACAAAGATCACGACAAATAAAAGGGAAAGGAAGGGTGGTCCAAAAAATGAAATATAAGAAAGCAATTAAAAAGGGGAACATTTATGGAATTAGGCAAGGTAGAAAGGCCCAGAAGAAAAGAGAGCAGAAAGGTAATGAGAGAGAGAGGGATTCAAATTGGATGGAGAAGGGACATAGCAGAAAGAGGAGGAGGGGGAACAAGAAACAGGAGCAGAAGATAGAGAAATATGGGAATTATATAATGAAGAAAGAAACTCGTTTACATAGAGATAATGGCTAAGGTATTAGAAGGGGTTCTGCATGGAGAAGATGGGTAATAAGAATATACCATAATTATTAAAATATAAAACAATAGAGGGGCTACTGACAACAATTTTTTTTTAGATGAAGGTACATTCTCACTTTTTACTTATAAAAAGGTAAATGTTGATTAGACAAATTGAATTAATTGAAATAATTCTTGAAGATGTCTAAAATGAGAGTTGTCAGTAATCAAGGTTAATTATTTTTACTATTACTTTGAAATTATAAATAAATTTTAAATTGGGGGGATATGTGTTGCAGAACCCGACTGAAAAGATATATAATGTTATGTAGTTTTTCTTCTCTTCTTTTTTCTTACTCTATCTTTTGCTGCAAAGGGAATGATTATTATAATGTTATTATGTTAATCACTGAGGTGACACTTTCAAAGTAGTAAAGGGGGTAAGTCTAGGTTTTTTTTAAATTCTTTTCTGTGTTAAAGCTTGTATTGATTTAGAATTATGGAAAGAATACATGATGAAAGAGCAAATCTGACGGATAAAAGAAATATGTAAATGATAAAAGAGCATTAATAATGTGAAGATAGTTTAAGGATAGATATGGATAAACTTTATTCTTTATATGATGAGCAAACACATTGTTATTTTTAAAAGAAATATAAATGCTTAAGAACTATTTATAATAATTCAAAATGAAATGGGGTTACATAGATTGAGATTAAAATCTGAGACTAGGATTAATTTGTTTGGCTCTTTGTCTGCAAAAAAATGGAATGGAAGTAAAAATGGGATAAAATACGAAGTTAAATGTTAACAATACTATAAAACTATTGTCATATTTGCATGTAAAAGTGATGACCCGGAAATATGCTGTCTACTGAAAAGAGACTTGTTTAAATTGTTAAAAATTGAATAAAACTTGTTTGGGAAAAAAAAAAGAGTCAGTGCTTGCTTCTGGAAATGTTTCTTCTGAATGTTGGGAAGTAGCCTGTGAATAGTGTCCCATGACACCATAGATAAATAGGAGCTTGAGTCCACTTCCATTTGGCAAGGCCTTCCTTCAATGAGTACCTTCACATGTACTTTTCTACTTCTTAAGGGAGAAGAATGACCAATGGTGGCTGTTTGATCAGTTTCATTCTTTCCATTTGCTTCTGAGTTGCACCCCATTTTCTCACTGAAATTGTTGGGCTTGAATTCTTTCTCAGGAAATTTCTTCCTACTTGGTGGAGTTCTGGATGATTTGCAGACTCTTGCTAGGTGACCTCTTTTCTCACAATGTAGGCAGATGGTATCTAAAAACTTGCATTCAGTGCGGGGGTGCCCCCCGCCCACAACCCCTGCAATAAAAGTCTTGCCTTTTCCTTCCCAGGTCTTTCTTTTTCTTTTCCATTCTGAGTCTATAAATTCCTTCCTCCACCTCACTACAGTCTGATTCAGAATCTATCTGCTCACAATGAGTTGTTGTGGACTTTTCCACATCAGGATGGCTTGAGGCCTTGTTAATTTTCTTCATGGCTGCTGCTGAGGACTTGGTTGCTTCCGCTGAAACAGCTTCCTCTATGGCCTCCTTAAACGTGATCTTGGGTTTCATTAGTAATTTGCTCTGTAAGACCTTATCTTTAAGGCCTAGAACAAACCGATCATGCATGGCCTCTTCTAAGTTGGTAAACTCACAAGCACCCCCAATGTCCCTTAAACTTGCCATGAAGTCATTAACATTTTCGCTTTCCCCTTGATTCCGACGGTAAAACTCGTGTCTCTTAATGAGGCACGATACTTGTGGGGCGTAATGGGCTCTTAAAAGCTTTTCTAAATCAGGCCATTCCATTACCTTCACGTCTGCAGCTCCCACCAATGCCTTCGCCATCTTGAAGACTGCCGGACCGCAGTGTGAAATACCGCCTCTTCCGCTTCGAGATGTCGGTGAGTCGTTTCCTTCAAATACATTTGGGCGATCCATACGATTCCCAGTCTTCTGCCGCCGGATCGAACAGGACTGGGGGGGGTGTTCAGTGCAGCCATCTCACTCTTCTGCTTGTCTTCCGTCGTCGTCTTCTCTTCAGGGAATCCCATCTTCGCCGCCAGTGTTAAGTTTGCATGAAGAGTCAGGCGAAAGAGCTTCAGTGAAGAGTTTATTAGTGACTACAGCTCGAATGGACCCAACTTGGCTGGGCTACGGCTGCTACTTATAGCCAGCAGCCATAGTTGCCAGCCAATCAGAGTGCAGGGTTTTCGCACTTTTAAACCAATCCTATTTGACATTTTACAAGAACAATTCAAACTAAACCAATGACATTCAAACCTACATACATAACAGAAACTGACAACCATGTTGCTAACTTAACTACTGCAGTAATTCACTTACCAACTGCAGCAAGAAAAGTCTTAAAATGGGGCCAAACTCACTTAACAAATTCTCACTTAACAACATAAGTTTTGCGCTCAGTTGTGGTCTTTAGTTGAGGGCCACCTCAAGCCCAACATAGTTAAGCAAGTTTATCTCTGGCTCCAGCATGTTGTGCAACCCCAGAAAACAGGTCAGGTCAGAGGAGAGGAACCCCTTTAACACCAAAGTTAAAACTCATTTATTGTGAGTATTATGAGTAATCTCCACTTCAGTCTGCAATGCTATCAAGTGTATAACAACTAAAACTAGAATTATTAAACATTCTACATTTTCACAAGGAAGCTGTTAACATCTCTTTAATAATGCAGCAAAAGTTACATTCATTAATGTGCACTGCAGGGTGCACTTATTTTGATGTGAGAAAGTTGCTTACCTCTTCAGCCTTGAAATTCATCCTTGTTTTCACTTCTGAGCAAGCTTTGAGCAAAAACAGTTCAAACATTCCTTGGCACAGTCTCCTATTTCAATGAAAGGACAAGGAGGCAGTTAAGCCCAGGTATTAATCATTAATATTCCACGATTAGGTCCTATTTTCTAGTCTTATAAAAAGAAAAGACATAAAGATACCATAAATTCAGGGCTTATTATCAGGGCCAGTTCCAGAAAAGTGCTGAGTATTTCCCATTTTTGGACCACCCTTGATGTAAGTTCACTTATGCTGCTTCAGGTTGTGAAAACACATCTTTATTTAGGCTAAACCCAGCTGCTTAAATCAGAGTCTTCCAACGATGTTATTTTAAGGGATAAAGCAATTTATCTCTTAATTTGTTTTTATTTCATTGATGCTGAAGAGCATACGCACCAAGACAAATTCCTTATGTGTCCAATCACACTTGGCCAATGAAGTATTCTATTCTATTCTATCCTATCCTATCCTATCCTGTCCTATCCTATCCTATCCTATCCTATCCTATCCTATCCTATCCTATTCTATTCTATTCTGAAGTAAGACCAGGCTATAGTACCAATCTGTCCAGATCAGAAATGTTCATCTCTAACATACCATAGTTTCTTTTTACCCTGACATTCTGGCCATGGGCCTATCCCCTGAATGTGCAGGGCTGCCTTCAAGGTGCTAGTAACAACTTATAAAGCCCTTAATGGCTTGGGTCCAGGGTACTTGCGGGAACATCTCCTGCCAGCATCACATTCCGATCATCCCGTGCACTCCCACAGGAGGGGCCTCCTTAGGATTCCGTCAGTTAGACATTGTCAGCTGGCAGTTCCCAGGGCTAGGGCCTTTTCTGTGGGAGCGCCTGCCCTATGGAATCAGCTCTCTGTGGATCTCCATTTGGCCCCTGATCTCCGCTCCTTTCGCCGAGACCTGAAGACCTGGCTATTTCAGCAGGCCGGTCTGGATTGACCCGGGGGTGGGTTATTTTAGTTGTTTTAATTCAATTTTAATTAATTGGCTTTAGACTTGCAGTTGTTTAATTCATTTTTTATTGTAATTTGTTCGGTTTTTAAATGTTCGCTGCCCTGAGTCCTTAGGGAGAAGGGCAGCATACAAGTCTAAATAATAATAATAATAATAATAATAATAATAATAATAATAATAATAATCCTCAACTTATAGCCATAATGGAGCCTGTCCATCCATAAGTGGTAATGTTTGTAAAGCAAATCATCATGTGACCGAACTGATTTTATGACATTTTTTCCAATGCTCATTAAGCGAGTCATTATGGTTATTATGTGAATCTATGGTTGTTAAACCATGCCATGGTTTTTAAACAAACCCATTGTTTGCTATGGGCATTTCCCCCCCCAAAAAAACAGAAGTAAATGCCAATCAACCAGTTATCAAAAACTGACCTGAAGATACTAACAATCAGGATTTCTACAATGGGCTATAGAGATATCAAGATATACATTTCATTTTTATGTCAGTTGATAAATCTTCTGTGGAAAACATGGAGAAATTTCCCTCCTGGGTTTCATTTTTAGCTAGTGGAGCAATAAGACAAAACTTTTGCAGTGTCAGTGCTTCAACTCTTCTTGACAATAAACATTGTACAGTTCTGAGGTTGATAATTAAATATATCACTGGTCTTAGAGACTATCAGTCCTTCCAAAAGTTTTGCAGCCATCCAATCTCCAAACTCTCCTGAGCCTTCTAGCATTGCCAAGCCAGCAATTACAGATATCAATTCAGGCCACGCCTTCCCTATTTTCTCTGTTAACTCCACTGCATACATATGCCTGGAAACGGCAGGACAGCTAGCCAGCTCTACACCAAGCAGTAATTCTCAGCTAGTTGGAAGGTATGTGCCAACTTTGTGTGCCTCATTTATTTGATTTGTATGTGCGGTTTGTGTGCCTGATTGATTGATTGATTTGATTTGATTGATTTGCATCAAGTATTTGTGCTTTATCTATTTAATTTATTATATACAGCTGCCCATCTCATACAAATGACTCTGGGTTGCTTAAAGATTAAAACAAGCAAGATGTCTTCTCTGGTGGTTTGTTCTTCTTAGTTGTAAGCATAGGTAGTCCTTGAGTTACAATAGTTCATTTAGTGACCATTCAAAGTTATAACAGCACTGAAAAAAGTGACTTATGACTAGTTTTCAAATTTATGACTGTTGCAGCCTTCCCATGGTCACATGATTTACATTTGGATGCCTGACAACTGGATCATATTTATGATGATTGCAATGTCCAGGGCAGTGGTGGGATTCAAATTTTTTTACCACCAGTTCTGTGGGCGTGGCTTGGTGGGCGTGGCAGGGGAAGGATACTGTAAAATCTCCAGTCAGAGGTGGTATTTGCCAGTTCTCTAAACTAATCAAAATTTCCGCCACCGGTTCTCCAGAACTGGTGGGAGGTCATGTGATCTCTGAGGTCTGTCCAGAGTCATGTGATCAACTCTTGCAACCTCCTGACAAATAAAGTCAATGGGGAAGCCAGATTCACTTAATGACCATGTTACTAATTTAACAGCGGCAGGGATTCACTTAAGAAAGGTGGCAAGAGAAATCATAAAAAGGTGTAAAACTCATTTAACAAATTTCTCACTCAGCAACATAAATTCCAGGCTCAATTGTAGTTGTAAGTCTAGGACTACCTCTAGTAAGCCCAAGATTTCCTGGAATGGGTTTTTTTCCAAGGAGATAACCTTCCTCCTCCTTGGTCCCTTTTCATTCCCATTCCATACCTGCAGCAGATAGTTCTTTTTTTTCTGTAAAGTAACAGTGGAGAAAATAGCTCAGGAATAAAAGTGCACAATTTAAAAAAAAAAAAAACCTCAGTCACTGTTGTTTCTCATCTATACACAGGGGTGGGCTGCTGGGAGTTTGCAGATAACAGATAACAGATAATCAGAGTTGGAAGGGACCTTGTAGGTCATCTAGTCCAACCCCCCGCCCAAGCGGGAGACCCTACACCATTTCTGACAAATGGCAGAGGTTCAGGGGAGCCCTTAGCTAAGATTCTGCATAGTTTGGAGAACCCCCAAATCCCATTCCTGGCTGGCTCCGCCCACCCCACCCACACCTCCCAGGAGTCCCCACGTGGCCCTTTTGGATGCAGGTAAGTGCAGACATGGGCCTGGAGTTCAGGAAGCCTGGAAACAGGCCCATTTCCAACTTCCAGAGAGCCTCTGGGGCACAGGGAGGCCATTTTTGCCCTCCTGGAGGCTCAAGGAAAGCCTCCGGAGCCCAGGGAGGGCAAAAACACCCACCCCTGCCATGGTGCAGGAGGCCAACTAGGCCACACCCACCATGACTACGCCCACCCAGCATCCGGGCAGAGAACCCATTGCTAAAATTTTTGAAACCCACCCCTGTCTATACAATGCATTCCAACAAAATGGATACCCAAGCAACGTTATCAAAATGTCCCTGAGCATTCAACTCAATGCAGCATAATTAACGCAAACCCTAAAAAGAATTACACTACCATACATCAAGAACATTTCAGAAACCACCAACAGACTACTACTGTGTTTCCCCGAAAATAAGACACTGTCTTATATTTTTTTTTGGCTCCCAAAAACACACTAGGTCTTATTTTCGGGGTAGGTCTTATATATTTATGGTGCCAAATAGTGGGTGTGAGTGTGTAGGGGGGGGTGTTTCGCGGGTGCACGGTTGCTCCCTGAAAAGTCTTCCTGGAACTGGAGATTTACACTAGGTCTTATTTTCGGGGGTAGGTCTTATATTAGGGCAGGTTTAGAAAATAGTGCTAGGTCTTACTTTCGGGGTAGGTCTTATTTTCGGGGAAACACGGTACAACCACATGGAATCGGCATAGCACACAAGCCAACTAAAGCCCTTCAAAACATCCTAAGCAAACCAAAAGACCCAGCAACCTCAGAAATAAAAAACAGGAGTCATTTACCACATACAATGTAAGAACTGCAACACCCATTATGTAGGACAGGCAGAACACTAGCAGCAGAACGCATCCATGAACACCAATAGTCAGTCAGAAGACATGATGAAAATTCTTGTAATTTTACAACATGTAGACAGATTTAACTGTAGTTTCAGTTGGGGAAAATGTGACAATTCTAGACCAGGCCAAGTACAAAAATGCCAGGGAAGTTCCAGAATTCTGACAAATCAGCCATCAATAGACACATAGGCATTAACAACATCTACAGATTATGCAAAAGAGATAATCAACCAGCCCAAAAGAGAAAAAGACTCTCTCCAATAGTAATCAGTGTTATGTATGTAGGTTTGAATGTTATTGGTTTAGTTTGAATTGTTCTTGTAAAATGTCAAATAGGATTGGTTTAAATAGTGCGGGAAAACCCTGCACTCTGATTGGCTGGCAACTATGGCTGCTGGCTATAAGAAGCAGCCGTAGCCCAGCCAAGTCAGGTCCATTCGAGCTGTAGTCACTTAATAAACTCTTCACTGAAGCTCTTCGCGTCTGACTCTTCATGCAAACATAACACTGGCGACGAGGGTGGGATTCCCCTGAAGAAGAGACGACACAGAAGACAAGCAGAAGAGCGAGATGGCTGCACTGAACACCCCCCCAGCCCCGTTCGATCTGGCGGCAGAAGACTGGGAATCGATGCGATCGCTTCCAAATGTATTTGAAGGAAACGACCGATACCCGAGAGGATTCGAAGATATTTCTATGCTGCAGTATTCCCGGCAGTCTTCAAGATGGCAGGCATTGGCGGGAGCTGCAGACTTGAAGGTAATGGAATGGCCTGATTTAGAAAAGCTTTTAAGAGCCCATTACCCACAAGTATTGTGCCTCATTAAGAGACACGAGTTTTACGTCGGGATCAAGGGAAAGCAAAAATGTTAACGACTTCGTGGCAAGTTTAAGGGACATTGGGGGTGCTTGTGAGTTTACCAACTTAGAAGAGGCCATGCGTGATCGGTTTGTTCTAGGCCTTAAAGATAAGGTCTTACAGAGCAAATTACTAATGAAACCTAAGATCACGTTTAAGGAGGCCATAGAGGAAGCTGTTTCAGCAAGCAACCAAGTCCTCAGCAGCAGCCATGAAGAAAATTAACAAGGCCTCAAGCCATTCTGATGTGGAAAAGTCCACACCAAGCCATTGCGAGCAAATAGACTCTGATTCAGACTGTAGTGAGGTGGAGGAAGGAATTTATAGACTCAGAATGGAGAAGAAAAAGGAAAGACCTTGGAAAAAAGAGGCAAGAATTTTATTGCAGAGGCTCTGGGGGGGCACCCCTGCACTGAATGCAAGTTTTTAGACACCATCTGCCTAGCTGTGAGAAAAGAGGTCACCTAGCAAGAGTCTGCAAATCATCCAGAACTCCACCTAGTAGGAAGAAATTTCCTGAGAAAGAATTCAAGCCCAACAATTTCAGTGAGAAAATGGGGCAACTCAGAAGCAAATGGAAAGAATGAAACTCATCAAACAATCACCATTGGTCATTCTTCACCCTTGAGAAGCAGAAAAGTACATGTGAAGGTATTCATTGAAGGAAGGCCTTGCCAAATGGAAGTGGACTGGCTCCTATTTATCTATGGTGTCATGGGACACTATTCACAGGCTACTTCCCAACATTCAGAAGAAACATTTCCAGAAGCAAGCACTGACTCTTAAAGACTACCAAGGGAACAAGATTCCAGTAGTTGGAACAAGAGAATTCAACATGAAGTTCAAAGGCCACACCAAACGTTTGCCCCTGACCATCGTGGACAAAGACCGCCCAAGCTTGCTGGGACTTGAGTGGTTCAATCCACTAGGCATCAAGGTGACTGGCATCAATCACGTGAGCAACACTGAATGGAAGGAGGCCTTGAAGTCTGAGTTTCCAGAGGTCTTCAGCGAAGGATTGGGCAAGTATATGGGGACCCCTATCACTTTCAACCTAGATCCAAAGGTGCCCCCAATTCGTTTAAAGCCCAGAAGGGTTCCATTTGCTTTAAAGGAAAAATTGATGCACAGTTAGACAAATTAATAGCTCAAGGGGTTTTAGAGCCCACTGACCACTCCAGATGGGAGACACCCATAGTCACACCAGTCAAGACTGATGGGTCAGTAAGAATCTGTGGGGACTATAAGGGGACACTGAACCATGAGCTGCAGCAGAGCGCATATCCAGTTCCAGTGGTGCATCATCTGTTACATTCACTTGGCAGGGGTACAGTCTTTGCCAAATTGGATCTGGCCCAGGCATATCAACAACTAACAGTTGATGATGCCGCTGCAGAGGCCCAAACCATTGTGACTCATAGAGGTGCCTTCAAATGTAAAAGGTTACAATTTGGAGTAAGCGTGGCACCAGGCATCTTTCAAAGCCTTATGGAAAGAATGCTCCAAGGACTGCCAGGGGTAGTACCTTACTTTGATGATGTGTTAATCTCTGCTGAAAATGACACTCAGTTACAAGAAAGACTCAGAGAAGTCCTTACCAGATTCAGGAAAGCGGGGTTAAAAGTCAAGGAAGAAAAATGCACTCTTAAAACTGACAGGGTTGAGTTCCTGGGCTACATGATTGACAAGCATGGCATCCACCCTACAGATGCCAAGGTTAAAGCAATCAAAGAAGCCCCTAGACCTAAATGCAAAACAGATTTGCAAGCTGTCCTTTTAACTTTTATCACATGTTCCTACCTCAGAAGGCAACCATTGCAGAACCATTGCACAGATTACTTGACAAAAAGTCTGTTTGGGTCTGGGGGAGGAAGGAACGATCAGCATTTAACAGTATTAAAAGACTAATCACATCTGATGCTGTACTGATACAGTTCTTTGAGAATTTGCCTGTTGTACTGACTTGTGATGCATCTCCTTTTGGAGTGGGGCGGGGGTTTGAGCCACAGGCTTCCCAATGGGAGAGAAGCCCCTATTGCATTTTACTCTCACACTTTGACCAAAGCAGAGAGGAATTACAGCCAATTGGACAAGGAGGCATTGGCAGTTGTTGCAGCTGTTAAGAAATTTCATGAATATCTGTATGGGAGAACATTTACCATTGTTACAGATCACAAACCTTTGTTAGGCATTGTGGCAGGAGACAAGCCTACACCTACTATCCTGTCACCAAGAATGCTGAGGTGGACTGAATTTCTTCCTGCTTATTCATACAAACTCATCCACAGGCCTGGCAAAGACAGTGGGCATGCAGATGCTTTGAGTCGCTGCCCACTTCCTTCTCACACTGAGGACTTTGCTCCTGAGACTTACACCTTTTTCCTAGAAACTGTTGCCAAGCTTCCAGTTCATGCTGCTGAAATTGCCAGAGAGACTGCCAAAGACACTGTGTTGGCTTCTGTTATAGGCTGGATTAAGAAAGGTTGGCCTCTTCAAGATCTACCTCACCTTGCCCAACCTTTTAAATCCAAGCAAACTGAATTATCTGTATTAAGAGGATGTAATTTGTGGGGTAACAGGGTGGTTATTCCTGCAAAACTGCAAAGAGTGGTTTTGGAAATGTTACATGAGGGTCATCCTGGTATTGTAAGGATGAAGGGATTGGCCAGGAGTTATGTATGGTGGCCAGGTATTGACAAAATGGTTGAAAACTGGGTTGCATCTTGTCCAAACTGTCAGGTAGTCAGGCTTGCCCCACCTCTTGCCCCCACACAGGAATGGGAATGTCCTAGGGGCCCATGGTCCAGGGTTCACATTGATTTTGCTGGCCCTACCAGAGGGCACACCTTTCTTATTATAGTAGATGCATATTCCAAATGGCTAGAGGTAATTCCCATGGCATCCACCACAACTGATGCTGTCATCAAGCAGCTCAGAAAACTTTTTGTAACCCATGGGTTACCTGATGTTCTTGTCTCTGACAATGGCCCTCAATTTACATCCAACCTCTTTGAATCCTATTTAACATAACAGGGTATCAGACATGCCCCTGCCCCTGGGCACCCTACGGCTAACGGCCGGGCTGAACGCATGGTACATTTTACCAAGGAGAAGCTTCAGCAACTGGGTCCTGGGGACATCACTGAGAAAGTTGAAAAACTTCTTAGTGTTCAGCACATCACTCCTAACCCATCTAATAACTTATCCCCAGCAGAGTTGTTGATGGGTAGGAAACTTCCCTTGACCGCCTTCATCCCACTTACGCACCCAATGCACCACTAGATTCCACTTCGCACATTCAGTGTGGGTGATTCTGTTTATGCTAAGAACCTTATGGGTGAACCTTTGTGGATTCCTGCTGAGATAACTCAGATCACAGGCCCTCGTTCTTACAGGGTGCAAACAGAGGATGGACTCCTCTGGAGCAGGCACATTGATCAACTTATATCTAGGTTCTCTCAGGAACATCGCACTTGTTCCTCTCTAGTTCCCTCACCTGATGTCAATTCTAGGGGAAGGGAGGAACAGGAGGAAAATCAGCAAGCAAGAATCAACCCCATGTGTAACGAGCCATTACGACAGGAACCACTCCAAAACCTGTCACAATGCCAAAATCCATCCTTAGAAGTGGAAGATTGTACATCACTACCTGACTTGGGTGCTGACATTGGGCTGGAGATGGGTTGGGAGGAGAGACCAGATTCTAACAATCAAACAGGGTCTTCTTTCACAGGAAGTCCCAGTGGGGAAATGTCAGCAGACACATTTCCTCTCCCACTGGGTGAGAATGTTAAACTTCTGAACCCGAAGGTCTCAACGTACATGCAAGAGCCCCACCTATTTAAAAGAATACATTAGATAGGTTGGGGTTTGGTATGGACTGAACCTAGTGGGGAGGGTGTTATGTATGTAGGTTTGAATGTTATTGGTTTAGTTTGAATTGTTCTTGTAAAATGTCAAATGATTGGATTGGTGGCTTAAATAGTGCTGGAAAAGCCTGACTCTTCATGCAAACATAACAATCAGCACCCAGATCAGCATAGATTAACTCCAAGGTTAACTTCAGACCAACAATCAAGTAAGCAATACCCCAGTCAAGAAACTGCCAAAGAACCATCGGTAAACAGCTCAAACAAAGAATCTCTGAAACCACCCCCACCAGAAGATAAACTGACAGCAAACAGAACTCATTACTAGCATTCATGATGTTACCTAGTTAGGGTAATGAAAAGTCTGCAAGAAAACAAGCAAGCTCAGAGAGCACCTCATTTCAACCTTGAGCTACAAATATTCTTTTGTTGTTTTCTCTAAGGTTACTCAAGATGGATTTTGTAATAACTCCAGGAAACTAAATGTATTACATAGAAGAGTTATGGGTTATTATATACTAGAGAAAGCCATGAGCCCAGAGGTGGCATTCAGCAGATTCTGACCAGTTCTGGAGAACCGGTAGCGGAAATTTTGAGTAGTTCAGAGAACTGGCATATACCACCTCTGACTGGAGATTTTACAGTATCCTTTCCCTGCCATGCCCACCAAGCCATGCCCACAGAACCGGTATTAAAAAATTTGAATCCCACCTCTGCATGAGCCTGATGGTGCACCACTGGCTTTGTCCCGATCATTGAGTACACTACTAGAACTATCTTATACAGGTAGTCCTTGAATTACAACCATTCATTTAGTGACCATTTGAAGTTACAATGGCATTAAAAAAGTAACTTACAACTGGTCCTCTCACAACTGTCCCCATTGCTGTGTGATCAGAATTCAGGCACTTGAGAACTGGGAATTTACGATGGTTGCAACATCCTGGCATCATGTAATTGCCATTTGCAACCTTCCCAACTGGTTTCCAACCAGCAAAATCAATGGAAGTAGCTGACTTTGCATAACAACCACGTGATTCACTTAACTGCAATGATTTGCTTTACGACCATGGCAAAACAAAAGATGATAAAATTGGGCATGATTCACTTAACAGCAATGGATATTCTGGTATCAATTATGGTCACAAGCTGAGGACTACCTGTATTGGGTGTGAACCTTTGAGATGAAGAATCCTATTTCTTTGCTGGTTGGTTGGTTGGTTGATTTGCAATTAGGACTTACATAAGAAATTCTGAGTGGCCCACATGCCCTTGTAGGATAAGATTAAACAATGTTAATTCATAGGAACAACAAAAGCAATTAGAAAAAAGAAAATCATTGCAATAGACCAGGAGTCCTCAAACTTAGCAACTTTAAGACTATGCTGGCTGGAGAATTCTGGGAGTTGAAGTCCAGAAGTCTTAAAGTTGCCAAGTTTGGAGACCTCTGTAATAGACTATGCCAAGAGGAATATCAAAACACAAAATCAATTCTCAAATGGGAAATCTAGCAAATCTGCTTCCAGGGCCTCCTGAATAGCCACAACAGTTGGCCTTCCAAAAAAAAACAAATACCCAACAGCCTAATCTTGGATGCAATGCTTTCCATGGGAGGACTGCAATCGAAAGTCTTGTTTCCATTTGTCTTGCTCGATTATCATTTTAAATTACACTTCTTCAAAAGGGGAAAAACCCAGATCTATGCTCTTCAGATTTTACGCCATGGCTCTTTGCTCAACTTTCCATATGCCTGGAATGCCCCTACAATCAGAGTTCATATTTACATTTAGATAGTTCCTGCAGAGGAGTACTGAGGAAGACTTTTAATTATAGCTCATTTTCTGAAGCAGTTCAACTTTAGAAGTTTTTATTATACCACAAACGGCTTACTGAAATGTGGAGTAAACGTGCAAGATATTTCAAACCTAACTCCACTACATCAGCAAAAAAATGTGGCATGGTAGGGGAGGAGACAGTAGTAAAGGAAGTGGAAAGTCTCTGGAGAACAACCTCACTTTTAAAGGTATATGGCATATTATTTTTCAGTCAGCCATGAGGTTTAGGTCTTAAAGCAGAGATTATGAATCTGTAACCGTGTAGAGTTGTTATGAGTTGGGCAGTATTATACATTTTGTAAATATTCCAATAGTTCTAGCCAGATCCCCAAGACTCCTTTATATTGTGTTACAGGATTTTTGGTGAATTCTGCTTTAACAAACCATTTGCAACATGGCATGTTATTGTAAATTATATTATTTTAAGAGTCATCCAGGAAGCAAATACTGTATCCAAAAGTATAGAAAAGGGTGCAATATAACAGGAGAATACTGAATTCTATCTTCACTAATGTTTCTTTTTATGTAGAAATTCTGTAAATTTTGAAAGGTGGTCACCTCTCCTTTATTTCCTATCACGCCCCCTTTTTTTTCCTTCTGTTCAACAATATCTGATTCTTGGAGACTACCTGGACAGGTCCCTGCAGTTCTTTTGGCAAGTTTTTTTCAGAAATGGTTTGCCATTGCTTCTTTCCTAGGGCTGAGAGAAAATATCTGGTCTCATGTAACCCAAATGACTTTATCCCTAAGGTGGGACTAGACTCTCCTGATTTCTAGCCTGATGCCTTAGCCCAGGTCAAACTCAAGATGGGCCACCCTGGAAACAGCAAAGGACTGGCCTGTGGTGTCTCTGCCAGCAAAAACAGAGCTTGCAAGGGCAAGGCATGTCCCTCCCGAGCTCCGTTTTTGCTGGCAGAGGGTTGCAGGAGGCCATCCCAGCCGAAAATAGAGCTTTGGAATCAGTTTTTGCTGGCAGAGTCCTCAGTCCATCACAGGCGCCCCCAACACGAGTGATGTCAAGCTGGCCACACCCACCCTGGCCCCCCAAGTCAAATACAACCCTGATGCGGCCCTCAATGAAATTGAGTTTGATACCCTGCCTTAGCCACTACTACACTAAACTGTCTCTCAATTCCTGGTGTAAAGAAACATGGATACTCTCAGTCATAAGACAAAGGAAGAAAGATAAAAGACTTCAAAGTCATCCCAGACATCAAATAGCTCAAAGTCCAATTCCCTTAGCTCCAATGACAATGACAACGACAACTCCAATGGCAGTTCTCTTGGAGGGGGGGCGTTAATTGTAGCCCGACTTCCCATTTGTTGTATATTATACTTTCTATATACCGTTGGGCAAAATGTTTCAGGAGAAAAGGCTACAAAATGTGCATGTGGACATTTTATGTCAGCCATCGCACTATATGAGTCTTTGAGCCACCAGAAAACTGCACCAGCCATGTCTTCATTGCTTATTGTGACATGTTTAGATCATGCTAATATATTGGATTCCTACCATTAGCAATTCCACAGCTGAAAGGGCCATTCCACAAAACAAAAAACAGCTGTGGCAGTATGATAAAAAGAACCAATTTGCTATTGTGTATAGTATTTATTTTAGATTAAGGGAACAACTGAGGACGCCTTCCTTCTGCTTCCTCCTTGGAAGGCTAAGGTTATACCTGACATTTTGGAGCTTTATGGGGGCGGGGCGGGGAGACTTTACATTTTTCTCAAAGCAGACCTGAGATTTAGTTTATTCTTTTCTTACTAAACAGAGCAAGTCTTGGGAAAATATATCAAATATCTTGGCGTCAGCCTAAACAGTGGTGTATATATTTCAGAATTTAACTATCAATAGCATGTTCCGCAAATATAACAGGAAGAGAGAAACATTATGGTAGGCAAGGCAAGATCTAGTCAGCAAAGCGACACTTGTCTGCAATCAACGTCTTGAAATCCTCTAATCATCACAAGTGTGTAGCAAAAAGTTGAACGTTGTTAACCATACAGGAAGCTAAACACTGAGTTATCTCTAACCAGAGATCAGAAGCCTCAAACCAGGAAAGCCTTCAAATTAGCTGCAGTGTTGGTGAACGCGGCTGCAAAAGAATCTTCCTGACTCCTTTCTTTCTACTTTGCAGGATGGCAAGGCAAATGTGAAGTCCATCATGGAGAAGTTTAATAACGCAGCTGAGGAAGTTTGCCATCAGGTCAGAAGTGGGGGGCACCCTCCTTTGGCTAAAAGAACAGCTTTTGAGAAGTTTGCGCAGCTTGAAAATGCTGGTCTGTCTTCCAAACCCAACAGCTTGTACAAGCCTACATTGCTTAAATCGCCTCCGAGCACAAAACCTTTTTATGATTCATCTGGCAAGGATTTTAAAGGGCCACCTGGGCAAAGCAGCCCTGTGGCCAGCAAGGTGAAGATGCTAGCCGAGGCTGCTAGCCGAGAAGCTAATGAAAAAAGTACCCATCCAAAGCCTTTGGTTCCCAAGATTTCTGAAGGACTAAGAGAAGAAACCAAGACAGTGTTCCCAAAGATTCCTGAGAAGAAGCTACCTGGTTCTCCTCCTCAGAAGAGTGAAATAAAGACTTTGGATCAGAGATTGTTCAAACCTGAACCCCAAGGAAGTGAAGCAAAGCCTGTCTTTCCCACGGTCGCTGGAGTTAAAGAAAAATTCAACAGTGCTGCTCAGGAAAACAACTCCAAGCCTCCTTTTCCAAAGCCACCTGTTAAGCACAAACCAAATCAAAGTTTCACCCAAGGTGAAGAGGTTTCCAACAAAAGTGCTTGCTTCAAGCAGGTGTCACCAAGTTCCAGCAGCCTCAAGTCGAAAGGGGTTGGTTCCATCCAACCCCTCAAAGATCCACAGGACAAGAGTAGAAATGAAACTAACCCCATCAGCCCTTTCCCACCTTTGAAACATGTCAACCACCAGAACAATCTGCCTCAAATCCCCCCTAAACCTGTTGGGCAGCAGAATGAAGACGCAAAACCAAAACCCATCAAGAATATTTTCCTACAAATCAAACAAGAGGAATTTGGATCTACTTCTGGTGCCATTGCTGCTAAACTGCCCAATTCATCTAGAACAGCTACGACAGGACCTTGTGCCAATAATACTGTAAAAGAAGAGAAAGACAAAGACAAAAATTTGCCCAGACGAAAAACACTACCTTCAACAATGATATTGGGACCAGCCCCACAGAAGACTAATAGGCCTCCAACAGTTGACCTGCAAAAATTCAGGAAAAGTCATGGGGAAGGTGAGTAGTTGTCTGGATTTATGGTTGATTTTATGATTGGCAAAAGCTTTTTTCTGTGCTTAAAGATCATCTGTGATCTGGTTATTCTATGGTTATTCTAGTTAAATGTGAATTGTACATCTTCAGGATTTGCAGCCTTAAATATTTGAAGGCAGGTGGTTGGGGTGATTATTATTTGCTATTAGATGCTGCTGGGATTCTGTTTCAATTTGTACTGAAGTGTTGACAAAGTTCCAGATGCATGACAGAGTTTTGAAAAGGTCCGAGAACATTTACAGTACTTAATGTTTCTCAACAGCCATTGTCTTCTCTCAAGTCCCTCCTTCATTTATCTTTCCTCCCCATGTAAATCCCTCTGCTCATGTTCTTGCTTGTTGAGCTCTGTTTCAGAACAAAGTGATCTAATGAAAGTAACTTGGAGCAAGAACGTGACCACAACATTGCTAAGCATTTCCTTCTCTCCCCCATCCCACACTTTGTGGATGTCATAACGTTGTTGTACTGATTTGCTGCTTCAACAGTAATATTCCATATGTATTGTGTAATCTTTAATATCAAACACAGGTAGAAATGCCATCTGTACAAAAGGGATCAATTTTATACCAAGAGAAAATGCAATATCATGCTTACTTCTGCCTCTATTTTAGGGGTGTGGGAAAAAATATAGGCCATGATGTTGTAAAAAAAACCATAGAAACAAGTTGTAAGAAGAGATACAGTTATCCCATTAGGGTTTCTTAGCACCTCAAAGAAAGAGATATATTTTTTTGGATCTGCTTTGTTCCTAATTTGGAGTTTTAGACTTATAAAATGCATGATTTCTGGAAGCCCTACATTTGACTGACAGGTGGAAATTATATGTTCATCCCACTTTCCTTTGCAAGCTTAAGGTAAACATGTTGGAGAATCCATTTTTATTTTTTATTTTAATTTTATTTTGGGATTTCTATGCCGCCCTTGTTTTATCTTCACATTCATACTGTGTGAGAAAGCTGCAGCCCTAAGATTACCCAGTGAAAAATGACTGGGTAAAGACTCTATTTTGCTTTTCCCAGTCTACATCTTAACTGTTACATCACAATTGTTTTCTTGATACCAAAAAAGTTTAGAGTTACTAACAGGACTCTCCAGGGAGAAAAAGGATTTGAGGGGAGGATTTGAGAGAAGAGTTTACTTTTTTGCCTGCATTAGTCTCACCCGTGGTGCCATCTTAGTTTTGTCCTTTCCCAGTGGATATTTTTTTTGTTTATATGCTAAAAAGCACATGACTATATGCACTATGCAATGATATACACTATATCGCTGTAAAATATGTAATTATTATGTAGATTTCACACCTTTAATATAGCATGATCTTCAGTTAAGCAAAAATTGTCTATCTCCTAAATATTTATTCAAACTTCATCTTTTCCTTCTTGGTTCTTTTAGCTTATGCTATGCTTTTTGTTATGGTTTTGCTATAAAAATTTCTAAAGTTGGAAGTCCACCAAGAGTTAAACCAAGTAGCATGAGAAATATGTGTTTATTACATTCCAATCTTAGGGAATTATGCAAATAGCAAGAGCTGCTACTGTTACCACCTGCTTTAAATTAAATTAGATGTGAGCGCAAAAATATGCTGTCACATTTTTATAATTATAAGCTTACAAATAGCAATGAGGAGCAAGTTTTATTGCTCATACTATTTTCTTGCAGAGTGTCATCTTGGAATGGTGTTTGAGCAAACTTTGTGTGGAGGTGAAGGAGTCTTAACCTCACCTCCGCACAAAGTTTTTCCTAACATCCTTCCAAGATGACACTCTGCAAGAAAATAGTATGAGCAATAAAGCTTGTTCCTTATTGCTATTTGTAAGCTTATAATTATAAAAATGTGACAGCATATTTTTGTGCTCACATTTAATTTAATCCTGGTGCTATGAAACCTCTTATGAAAGCTATACTTTTTATACCATTTGGGTGGCATTTTACTTTTCTGTTATTCTGTTCCTCCTGAATTTTTAACATGTCTGCTTGCTAAAATCCTTTTCAATTGGATCGCAAATGATTGACAATACAGATAGTCCTTGGCTTATGAACACAACTGAACCCAACATTTTTGTTGCTAAGTGAGGCATTTGTTAAGTGAGTTTTGCCCCATTTTACAACATTTCTTGCCACAGTTGTTAAGTGAATCACTGCAGTTAGTAACACAGTTGTTAAGTGAAACTAGCTTCCCTAATGACTTCATCAGAAGGTTGCAAAAGGTAATCACATGACCTTGGACACTGCAACCATCATAAATATGAATCAGTTGCCAAGCATCTGAATATTGATTGCATGACCATGGGGATACTGCAGCAGTTGTAAGTGTGAAAATGGCCATAAGTCACTTTTTCAGTGCCTTTCTAACTTTGAACTGTTAAATGAACTGTTATAAGTCTAGGACTACCTGTACTTTTAGTAAATTTATTTGATTTAGATCTTATTTTTCCAGCAAAGAAAATTGTCAATGAAGTTTACTTTGAAGGAAAACTTATTATTTGAAAAAGGTAGTTTAAAAGCAGAGTTAAAATAATACAGTATACTAATTACAAGTTAATGTATAATAGGCTAATTCTTATATGATCAACATTTGAATAGCTGTAGCCATGTCCTAATCTGCTCAGGTTGCATATTAAATATATTTGTGCATGGCTGTTCTTCATCTTTGCACCATTTGGAAAATTTTAATCCACTCATACATGATACATGGATAGATATGAAATTCATTGCCACAATTGTGTTATGTTAGCTATTGCCTTAGGGGCCTTAAAAGATTAAGCAGATTAAAGGAAAATTCACCTATTCCATATACATAAAGGTTGACAACTTTCTCAGGCTACCATCATGTACCATCAAATATTTCAAATGTTTGGACCTGAACTGGAAAGAACCAGATTCAAGTCCATTGTCGACCATGAAAATTTACTGACTAACCTCTTAGCCCAACTTACCATAGGGAGTTGTGGGATAAAATAAGATCCCTTATCAGTTGCCTCCTGGAGAAAAAATTGGAAATAAATCTAACAAATATTTAGTGATCTTATGAAATGCCAGCCATTTTGGATATTGTATTGGTTTAATTTGAAATTAATGTTGAGAGCCTTCATTCTTGCAGATAATTGGACACCTTTACAAGATATTTAAAACAGCACTATTCAAACATCTCCCCTTCCAGCTCCATTACTGTTGATCACATTAGAAGAATTATGAATGGACTCCGTAACAGATAATTTGACCTTGCTTTTTCTTTCAAAAGATCTGAGCAAGATCCTAAAAAAGGATAATTTAAAATATTTGCACACTCAAAAACACACTTATAGTGAGTATCAACAGCACACTATACATTGTTTCTCACTCAATAGTTCAGATCAAAAGAAAAACCTCTGGTGGTGTGATGTACTGTCAGCAAGTCATGGGACTCTGTATGTTGTCATAGCCAAGTTAAAAGAAACTTAGCTTAAGGCAATCATTGGCAAATGCGATAAAGTAGGAAGTGACTCTTGTTATGGAAGCTATTTGGAAATATTAAAAGAAACAAAAGAAAAGTATGATGTGGAAACAAGTACCTTGTAAAACACCCAACTTGTCAAACATTTGTTAAATATCCTTGCTCATCAGGAGCTGAAAGGAGGTATGAGATTCTGAAAGGAAATTGTTCTCATTAGTTTTGTTTATTGTCATTGAACCTCGTAAAATGAAATTAAATACCATCTTCAGTGTACATTATGACTATGGAAATAAACACAAACACACATCCTTCACATTGAATTGAGAACCCCTGATATTGCATTAATATTACACTATACAGTAGAATTCAGTAGAGTTACTGCCCTGGGATAGAAGCTGTTTTTCAGTCTATTTGTCTTTGTTTTTATTATCCTGTACTGTCTGCCAGATGATAATAGTTCACAAAAAAGGGTGCCCAGAATGAGATGGATCTTTGAGAATGTTTTGAACTTTCTTAAGGCAGTGGGAGCTATAAAGCTCTTCCAAAGAGGGGAGAGGGCAATCAATGATCTTCTGGATAATGTCTGAAGTGCTGTCCTATCTGCCACTGTGCAATTGGCAAACCATACACAGGTGCAGTGAGTTAAAATGCTCTCTATGGTGCAGCAGTAGAAGGTCACCAGCAGTTTTTCATTCAGTTGTTGTTTCCTGAGAAGCCTTGGGTAGTATAATCTCTGCTGGGCTCTTTTGACCAGTGCTGCAATGTGAGTACCCCAAGTCAGGTCCTCTTTTATGGTAACACCCAGAAACTTAAAACTGGCCACTTGCTCCACTCAGTCTCCATTGATAAGCAAGGGCTGGATGTCTGATCTGTTTCTTCTATAGTCCTTATATAGAAAGAGAGCAGGTGACAAGTAACAAAGGAAGAGGATTTGAAGCCCAAGGAGGATGGTGGAAAGGAGAAAGCTTGAAAAGTGAGGCCATGCCTGGCAGTTAAAATGGCTAACTTGGACGTAGATCACTCCAGTGGCTGTTGAAGATGGAAAACATGGCTAAATGCCTTTTTAAGCAGTGTTCATGAGTGGTTCAAAGCATCTGAGGGCACAATCCAAGAAAGAGTGCTGAAGGGGAAAAGGTAGGGATGGGATTCTACCGGTTCAGACCAGTTTGGGAGAACCCCTTGTTCCGATGATCAGCTGGCTCCGAACCGGTTCAGTGCGATGAGCATGTGGGCCTGCCCACTCACCCCTGCTCTTTCCTGTGCTTTATTTCCTTTGTTTAGAGCACAGCTGATTTGCGCGGCAGAGCAATTTGCTGTGGCTCAGCTGTTTTATTCATAGAGGCTGCAGTTGAAGGTAAGTATTCAAATGTGGAAAGCATGCGCGAAGTGCTCGATCACCGAACTGGTTGTTATCCGGTTGGAATCCCACCCCTGGGAAAAGGCTTGGAACAGTTTGCTATTTGTTCATCACAGGAAGGTCTCAGTGGGGTTGAAAATGACGGGAAAGAAGATCAAAGGTTTTACTTGTCACAAGCACCAAGCAGATCAAGGCCAACTGTGAAGCTACTAAACTGATCCAGAAAAGGATGAAATTTTGCCGCTACTATCTGCAATTGTTTTCCTAATGTTAGAATTAGGAAAAGTAGAGGCAGAGGTAGAATTAGAATAATGCACAGAAGTTGACCTTAGCTCACACTCTACATACCTATACATGCTTAGAGCTTACTAGAGCTGAAAGCTGGAATTCAGAAAAAATACTTTCATTTGCACTTTTGATACTCTGTCTTAAGTGAGGGGGAGGGAGAAATGGATCCTCTCAGGAATTTGTATTTGACAAATTTGGTTTTATGCTTGCAAATGAAGTGACACCTTTAATGCTTTAACTTAAGAGAGTGTGTTTGCTGCCTTTTTATGTGTGGCAATTTGTGCTACCTTGTGTAACTTATGTCTCAATCAGGTTTGTCTATAGTTTGTATGACTATTTCACGATTGGCCTACTTGGCTTAGTTTGGCTATATAATATTATCTTAGATTGTTCCTATCAATTGCATTTGGTTTTTGCTTATCTACATATTAACTGCTGGGTAACCATATATCAAAGTTATCTCAAACCGCAGCATGTTTCTTCAACTACAATATATTACAGTAGCCCACACAGAAACAAAATCTTTCCAAAGCATCTTAAGCCAGCCCAAAGATCCAACAACTAAGGAAGACCAAAGAGGATTTATTTAAAATTTACAATGCAGGGACAATGGAAGCTATTAAATAGCACAAATAGGCAGAGGATTAGCAGTATGTGCCCATGAATACCAGCAGGCTCTCGGGATTTATGGTGAAAATTCTTTAACTTAGCAATATAATAACACAAATATAACCACAAATTCAAATGGGAAAATGTAGTCATTTTAGATCAAGCAAAATTCAAAAATACCAAAGATGGATCAGTCACTAGTAGACACATACTGTGGAGAGAGAGAATAGTTTGCAAACTGTTCCAAAAAGTAAAGAGTCAAGTTAAAAACAAACAGCATGAAGCACATTCTCCCTTATCACATGCCTAGCAATCAATAGGGAGATAAGCATTAACCAACACAATAAGTGGAAATAATCTACACTGAAACAATACAGCCAGCAAAACCAAGTGGATTGAGCAGAAACGGGCACAGAAACTACAAGACAAGCTACAAGCTACTACAAGGGCAAGCTTTTGCCCATAAAAAGCCGGCAAACTGCATTTCCCTAGATCAAAGCGCTGACAGTGTTACCTAGTCTGATTTTGAAACATTTGCAGCCCGACTTCAGCAAGCACCAAGATCCCAGGATTTCAACTCCGAGCTACACGGATTGCCACTACAGGTAGTCCTTGACTTATAACTACAATTGAGAGCAAAATTTATGTTGCTAAGTGAGACAGTGAATTTTGCCCCACGACTTTTCTTGCCACAGTTGTTAAGAGAATCACTGCAACCTGATTAACAACCTGTGAGTAACAATCTGTGTTCTGACCCAAACCCTTTTCCAATAAAACAAACACGAACCAAAGGGAACAGAAATCTTTTAATGATTCTTACGAATCCCCTATTAAAAGGCTGCTGCAAGCTAATTAACTTTGATAAGCATGAGCCTTGCAAAAACTCTGCGAGGCTGCCAAGTATAACAGATAAGGCTACCTAGAAATATTTTACAACACAAGAGTCTTCAAATACCAACTAAGATACTGCAAAGTCTACGAGGCTGGAGTTTCAAAACGTTTTTGCTTCCTACAAAGAATGTCTGATTCACAGCTGGCTTTTATCTTCTTGAAGGAGGGGCCATTACCTTGCAGCCTTACTCCCGAGTCACCCATGCTGCTGCAGCTGCTCTTTCCTGCGAGCAGCCCTGTGTGCACGCGCACTTGGCACAGGCTCCTTGGGAACCTCCTCATCGCTGCTGCCAGCCCCCACAATCTCTGAAGGCAGCAGTCCACTCCTAATGGCCCCTGGCCCCTCATCTGAGTCCTCGCTCTCCTCAGTCATCTGCACCTGCTGCCGGCTAACCACAACAACCTGTTAGCAGCACAGTGGTTAAGTGAATTTGGCTCCCCCATTGAGTTTGCTCATCAGAAGGTTGCAAAATGTGATCAGATGACCCCGAGACCCTGCAACCATCAACCAAGCATCCAAATTTTGATCACCTGACCGTGGGGTTGCTACAACAGTCATAAGTAAGAAAATTGGCCTTAAGTCACTTTTTCAGTGCCATTGTAACTTTGAACAGTACCTAAAGGAACCATTGTATATGGAGGACTACCTATATTGAAAATGGTACATGTTGGTTCTAAGAACAGCCCTGAATTAATCATTAAGCGTGTTGTTTAGGGCAACAATGGAAGAGAAGCAACACTGAATTTTTATCCCTAACTTCTTGTAACTCTTTCACTGCCAAACTTAAGTTTAGTAATTTTTTTCTAATTGTCCTGATCCTAATATTCCACATTGACATGTATTGTTTAAAATGTTTTATTTGGCCAGGTGAGTGACTAAAGTTTAAAAGATTAGTTTGAAAGTGTCACATTTGTTTCTGTCTTGTGTGAGAGACTTTTGTTTCTGTTGAGCTGCACCATTGTACAACTCTAATCTAGCCCTAACGTATCAGAAGTTAGCATTTCTTGCAGATATTCCAATCCACCTTTGCTATTTTGTCATGTCGTTGTCTGTCTATGCAGTCTTGCAGCAGCTAACTAGGTGAGCCACTGTTTTTTTTTTTTTAGAATTTTTTGCAGAGGCAGAATTTGCTGCCTATTACTGTCTTCTCAGTTTTGGCTTTGTATGCATCTGTTCTTGAGATAATGGTCTTATGCAACCAGAATCGGCCCCTCTGTCTCTTATTTCAACTTTCCTGCTCTTAGTCATTGCTAGGGCTTGTTGTTATCTGCTTTGCCTGCTACTTTTTTATGCACTGGCCATGTAATACTTTGCCTTGCCAGGTCTCTTTTCTGTTCTTCATTTGGTCTTTTTTATAGTCCAGTTTGGTCTCTCCAGTACTTCATAAGCCATCAGAGTGTACTAGCTTCATTGCATCTTCTTCACTGTTCTTTAGTTATACTTCCAATGCCCTTTTTTGCTTTTCCAACTGTCTAATGTACTTGTAACATTCCAGCCCATCTATTTTCCCTGCTGAATAGAGTTTGTCAACAATGCTGTGTGGATGAAGGGCATGATTCATTGTCATTATTTTTCTTATCTTCTTGTCAAAGGCTTTTAGTTTTGCTTGAGTCCTGTCAATTATTCCAGATACAGAATTTGATATTGTGTATCTAATGACCGGAATTGTCCAGATGCTAATTGTCTTGATGGTATTTCCTCCACTGAGTTTGAACTTTAAGATTTTCTTGACCCTCCTGATGTAGTCACATCTAATCTTCTTGACTATAGCGAGTTGATGTTGTCAGCTTGAAGGATGCCCATTTTCATAGTGATCAACTTCATCCAGACTTTTGATGTTATTTCCATAGGACATCTTGATTCCTTAAAATTTCACTATATTTCCCCTGTTTATGGTGAAGGTGGCATATTTGACCAGTCCAAAATTCATTGCAATATCTTGGTATTGGAAAGCATCCAAACTGGCTAGAAAGAGGGCTCAAGCACACAGTTAACCGGAGTCACTGCACAACCAGCAAAGGACTAGGACTAACCTCCTCCCCAAATTCCTAGGAGTCTTCTTCCCAAGAGAAGGCTGCCCCAGTCTGTGGAGATTCCTGTATTATAGGCAGAACATAAGAAAGTAGTTAGCTTGGAATCTGCATGTATGGGTTTGGTTGTTAACATCTGACACTTGGATGTATATACAAACAATGTTGAAGAGAGATTTTCAGGTAGTGTTTTTCCATACTGCTTCTGAATGTTCATGTAAAGGAGTTAGGATAGTCTGGCAGATATTTTTGGTCTTTGATAGCCATGGTCTGACTTGTTCAGCATTGTTAACAGAGGAATCAGTGCAATTACAAGCAGGAATATGAGAGTTAGTCTCCTTGAAAGATTCCCCTCTTGATATTAATCTCTCCCAGTCTATCACCATTGACCCACAACTGTGTCTTCCATTGTGCCATTGATCTTTACCCAAAGCTGCTGATGTTCCTACTGACTCCTGTTATTTTTAGGCATGTGATGATCAAATAATGTGCCAGAGAATCAAATGTTTTCTTGTAATCAACCCGAGTTACCTTCAAGTTGATCTTCCTTCTCTTGCAGTTTTCCAAAATCATATTGTTCCTATACTATGTGGGCAATTTCATTTCTGCTCGAGTGCAAAGTTTGTTTTCAACTAGATACTAGATGTTGAACTGTATCAATTACCAATTAGCAATCTGAAAGTTTTTGGTAAGCCAGTAATTGGCCTGTAGTTGCCTGATGCTGACACTTTTGCTATATCCTTCATTATGAGGTAGATTTTGGCAGATGTTAACCAATCTTCAATTTCACCTCCTTGTAGAATGTTGAATGTTAAACTGTTTGGCAATGAGTGGCTATAGAAATGTCAGATGTTTCAACTAAAAACCATGCAGTTCATGTTCACATGGTGCAGACCAGTTCTTCATCTTCCTCACTTTTATCTTTACTATTTCTATTTGTAGTGCTTCCTTAATCTTTCTTGTTACTAGATGCTATTTCTTGGTCAACTATTCTTTGGTCTTTTTGTTCTTGTTATTTTTTTTCGTCTGTTTTAATTTGCTTGAATTTGATCTCAGCACATTGATCTTATGTTGTAGCCCAGGGTGTCAAACTTGATTTCATTGAGGGCCACATGAGGTTGTGTTTGACCTTGGGGGGGTGGGGGTGTGTGGTCAGAGTGGGCATGGCCAGCTCAACGTCACTCATGTCACAGGCACCTGTAGTGGCCCAAGCACTCTGTCAGTGAAAACAGGCTCCTGAGCTCCTGCAAAAATGGGGCTCAGGAGAGCCACACACAGCCCTAACAAGCTCTGTTTTAACTGGCAGAGGCACTGTGGGCCAGTCCTTTGCTGTTTACAGAGCTGTCCTGTGGGCCAGTTCTAAGCACCCTGTGGGATGGATGCGGACTACCGGGCCTTGAGTTTGACACCCCTGTTCTAGCCTGATCTTTCATTTTGGTCATGTACTGTTTGGCTTTTTTCTTTTTTGATGATTTTGCATCCCAGATATTCAGTTATAACTGCAGACATGCTGTTGATTTGTTTCTTGCTGTGAGCTTATCATTTTTTTATTATTATGGATTGATTTCACAATACTCATTGAAACATTTGTGTATTTGTAAATTGCCTGCTTCTTTCTCTCCTTCTTCCAGGCTGAACAATCTAGATTTACATTAAAAAAAAATAATTTCCCAGTTCGGGTAATTGGCTTCAATCCAGCCCCTTCAAATCTGTGATCACTCTAGTCTATAAATCCCCTAACTGGTCACACATTTCTATAATGAAATTTGAAAGCAGGTTGTCATCAATTCGTAGCTTCTTGAAAATAAAGATTTGTGGAAAAAAATATTATGATTGGAAAACCAGTCTTTCTGATGTTGTAAGAAATAATTTCATATACATAAGTACTCAGTCAGGAAACCCTATACCATGTCAGACAAATGGTTCTGCAATCTCTTCTTAAAAACATGGAGCATCCACAACTTCTGGAGGCAAGTCATTTCACTGAATAATTGTTCTAAATCTCAGGAAATTTCTCCTTAATTCTAGGTTGCTTCCCTCCTTGATTAGTTTCCATCTATTGCTTTTTGTTCTGCTTTCAGGTGCTTTGGAGAATAGCTTGATCCCCCTCTTCTTTGTGACAGCTCCTTAGCTATTGGAACACTGTTATCATGTCACCCCTAGTCAGGGGTGGGATTCTACCAGTTCGCACCTATTCGCTAGAACCGGTTGTTAACATTCTAAGCAGTTCGGAGAACTGGTTGTTAGAAGAAATTACTGGCCTAATCCTGTAAGGAAGGCAGGAAGGAAACATTCTGGTGTTGCTTACAGAAACTGCCTCTCCATTAACCCTTATTACATTCTTGGCAGGACTAGACTTCCTGTCTCAGGAACGTCTCTGGAGTTTTTTTCCCCTCCTTTGCTGGTACTTTGCTTGTGTAGAGTGACCATTCAAAGTTACAATGGCACTGAAAAATGTGACTTACGACCATTTTTCACATTTACAACTGTTGCAGCATCCCCACAGTCATGAGAGGTCAGGCAAGGAGATGCGTGTCTTGATGTGAGTGATATTGACTTGGCCACGCCCAGCCAATAACATGACCACCAAGCCATGCCCACCAACTAAGCCATGCCCACAGAACCAGTTGTTAAAAAATTTGAATCCCACTCCTGCCCCTAGTCCTTCTTTTCATTAAGCTACACATACCCAAATTCCAGCAACCGTTCTTTATTTAGCTTCCAGTCCCTTTTATTTTTTATTTTTATTTTATTGGACTTATATGCCGCCCCATCTCCGAAGACTCGGGGCGGCTCATAATTAAAACATACAATACAGTAAATATTTAAAAAAGGATTAAACAATTATAAAGCCCAATAAAACCAAATTAAAATACTTAAAATTATCCCATACCCCTGGTGAGGTAGTCACAGCCCAATTTGGTCAAACAACCAGGTCTTTAAATCGCGGCGGAAGGTGCGGAGGTCAGGGGCCAGACGGAGGTCCAGAGGCAGTTCGTTCCATAAGTCGGGGACCGCTACAGAATAGGCTCATCGCCGGGGGACCACCAGCCGACACTGACTTGCCGACGGGACCCCGAGGAGTCCTTGCCTGTGTGCCCGCACAGGGCGGGTGGCACTCGATATCAGCAGGAGATGCTCCCTTAAATATTGTGGACCCATGTCGTGTAGGACTTTGAATGTTAAAGTCAAAACCTTGAATCTCACCCGGAGTGCAACCAGCAACCAATGCGCAGGTGGGGGGTAATATGGGAGAATCGGGTAACTCCCATCAACACCCGCGCGGCCGCATTCTGCACCAGCTGCAATCTCCGGATGGTATGCAAGGGCAGTCCTAAATAGAGAGCGTTGCAGTAGTCAAGTCGCGAGGTGACAAGGGCATGGGTGACTGTACACAGGGCATCTCGGTCCAGAAACGGGTGAAGCTGGCGAACCAGCCGGACCTGGGCAAAGGCCCCCACCTGTTCCTCCAATTGGAGCCGCATCCAGGAGGACCCCCAGGTTCGCCCTATCCACAGGGGGCAACACCACTCCCCCTATGGTCAACGATGGACATTCCTGACTGGACCGAGATGCCGGTATGTACAGCCACTCAGTCTTGGCCGGGTTGAGCCGAAGCATGTTTCCGTCCATCCAGGTCCGTACCGCATCCAGACAGCGAGTCATTTAAAAATCATCTTTGTTGTTCTTTTCCCCCATTTGCCTTCTTTTCCAATTGTCTGTGCCTTCCTTTGCCCATTCAGCTATCTGGTAACCTGGCTAGAAATCTCATGAGGTTGCAAATGCGTATGATTTCAGCATTGTCACCCTAAATCTTGTTTGCTATTTTTGCTATAGTTATTGTTGGTCAACATGATACATACTGCTAACCCCTGATATTACACTGTATAGTATAGTACAGTTGGTAGTCATGATATATATTGCTAACAGTGATACAGTACAGTGTGTAATACCCCAAAGTGGGAATCAGAAGGAATCATCTCCCTCATCTTGTTGATTATTTTTTCCCAAAAATATTAGGAATGGAAGAATGTCTTATCTGGTTTTCTGTAGTATTTACTGGGTTTCAGAAATATCCATTTTTTTCCTCTTTCATTGTCAATTTGCAGTATTTTTTTTAAAGTTTTTATAACTATGTGACTATGCTCCTGTCACTTCACATTAGCGTTATACAGAGTGATTTTACATTTGTTGAACAAAAGCCACTGTGAAGCATACTTCCATCTGATCCCTGGAGCAGTTTTGCATGTGTGTGTGTGTGTGTGTGTGTGTGTGTGTGTGGTATATACATATATATATATATATATATTCGTAGATTTTCACTGGTAAAGGTATGTAGGTCTTGGTGTATTCGGGTCTTGTCCCATGTAAGATTGAGAATACCTTGGCAACGTTTCGACGAAATCTCATCCGTCATCTTCAGGCTGGTGTCTTCAGCTTCGTTCTTCTGGGAGAAGAACGTTCCCAGAAGAACAAAGCCGAAGACACCAGCCTGAAGATGGCGAGTGGGATCTCGTCGAAACGTTGCCAAGGTATTCTCAATCTTACACGGGACAAGACCCGAATACACCAAGACCTACATATATATATATATATTTTCAGAGTTTCTTTGTTTTCTGGAGTACAGGAAAGAATGAAAGAATGCATGAACTGCATTCATGCAGTTTACATGGTAAACTGTAATTATTAGAATATGGCCAGTTTATCCAAAGCAGAAGTTATGCAAAAGCACAATGGATTAATCAGCATCTGATTTAATAAAAATATGTGCCACGCAGACTGCAGAGCTAGCAATATGGAAAGGAATGTTGATGATGATTTCATATACATTAAGTGTCTCTTGTTTCTGTTCCAGGTTCCAGTTCATCCAATTCAGCGGCTTTGCCTCCGCCACTTCCGCCGCCCATTCATGCCAGACAGTCTACAGATTTATTGTCACCCCACCCCCTCCCCCTCCTCCAGGTTTCCGTCCATCAACACAAACTCCTGCTCTCCCCCCACGGGAGAATATCCCATCCAGACCTGATTTCAGGTACATAGTTGTGAATTATAGTCCTTCTTCCATATTTTCTTTCTTCTTAAAAAATGAAAAGAATCTCTTCTCGTCATTGAAACATCTTCTCCATGCGCTCATACTGAAGCCCGTAAGTTTTGGTATTCATCACAGGGAGCTACAATGAACAGCTACAACAAGCTATGCACAGCAAAAAGTTATGGTTGTTTCATAAAGATTTCTTAATCAAGATATACTAGGCTCGCCCAACATGCTGAGCCATAAGTAATGGTTTATAAAGCCACAACATGCCAACCCAATATCAGATGAATCGCATTGTATATGAACTATTGTCTTGTGACAATAAAAGGCTATTTTGGGAGGAGATAGATAGATAGATAGATAGATAGATAGATAGATAGATAGATAGATAGATAGGTGGGTGGGTGGGTGGGTGGGTGGGTGGGTGGGTGGGTGGATGGATGGATGGATGGATGGATACATGGATACATGGATACATGGATACATGGATACATGGATACATGGATGGATGGATAGATTTACCATCCTTATTATTGTTGTAAATATCTCAAAGTGACAAACATATCTAATGCTTTTTCCTCCTATTTTCTGACAACAACAACCCTGTGAGATGGGTTGGCCGACAGAATGTCACTGGTCCAAAGTCATCCTGCTGGCTTTTATGCTAAGGCACAACTAAAACTCATGGTCTCCTGATTTCAAATTGTCCTGTTTATGCATAAAATATAGGGCCCAGGACTGGGTGGATCTTGTTTTAGTGTGGCTACTATGGCAGGCAGAATTGTACTAAGAATAGTTTTTTTCCAGCATGGAAATAATGTGGAAAATAGTCCTTGTTCAATTTCTGTAGGTGCAAGTGTTAAAAACATGAGAGCCCTTCCTAGAAAAAGAACCACATTCTGTGATAAAAACACAAAAACAGACTGCAGAAATCTTAGCTAAACCTTTTCCAATAAAGGTTCCTATAAAACAGAATGGACTTTCATTTTAAAAAGAAAATATATTTCAATGGATTTTCTTCTTTTTCTTAACAAATTCACTTTCGTTGTTTTGTAGGGGCCAAGAAAATGAAGAAAATTATGATGATGTTGGATTTGGTTCAGAAGGTAAGAAAACCTATTAACATGGACAGAGGACAAGTGAGAAGAACGTATGGAATCCATAACAAATGAGAAATAAGTTGTGACTCTGGGTTCAAATCAGGGGTGGGATTCTACCAGTTCTGTCCGGCTCTGTAGAACCGGTAGCTCTGAAGAGCAGCAAACATAGAACCGGTTCTATGTCTGCTGCTGTTTTAGCCCACCCGCCCTCCCAGGCTGTTACCTGACCTTTATTTTCTGCTTTTTCAACCTCAGCTGCCGTGCGAGGCACAGCTGCAGTTGAAAAAGCCAGAAAAAAGTGCTTTTTCAAATGCTGCTTCCCTGCACACAGCGCTGCTCAGCAGCAAGCTGACAAAGATTTACACAGCAGGCAGCAAGCTGACGAAGATTTACACATGCGCGCAGTGTGCAGGGAAGCACATTGTAAATCACCGAACCGGTAGTTAACCCTGTCGGATCCCACCCCTGGTTCAAATGTATTGACAATCATACTCTATAAGCCAACTTAAACGTTTGCATATGAAAAATATATATTTGCATAAGAAAAATATGATATCTTAATTCACTGACTTTCCCATCCTAGAATGCCCTAACATGTGTGCTGTTTCCTTGGTTTCCATGTATATGAGCTGTCCATTTAGAGTTAATGAAGAAGGACCTACAGGGTCCATCTTCTACTTCAAGGTCTCTCATAGCTAAGTCTGTTTTCATATAGATTGAATAAACAGCATCAGAAACAGACTGGATAGCATGTAAATTGTCTAAATCTAGTCTTTTCCACTATGATAGGATCCAAAACACATTTTCCAAAGAATTTTTGAAGCATGCAGAGTCTCAGTAAGATAAACAATAGTATAATTAAAGATGAAGCGGATTTTCAGATTAAGTACAAGGATTAATACAAGTCATGCTCCATTGCAGCATTCATGTTATATTACGAGCTAATATTTGATTTAGATGAAGCTTGCTGCCTGCATAGAACTATTGTGGCATATATAAAGAATATAAGAAGTATAATTAAAAATGGTGTCATAGAATTGTATCACAACTCCATCTCTCTGGGCTATGCATGGAACATCTCAAAGTAGGGTAAAACAGACAGAATTTGCATAACATCATTGCTTTTATATGTGCCTCCCCTCCCCCCTCGGATTCCCTTCCTTCCCATCCTGCTTCCCACAATCTCTCCATACACCACTGGCTAACAAGGGCTACCCATGACTTGGTATTTTGGTTGCTAGACTGCAAAATAATTTAATGCAATTGTTTTTGGCTTTTTATCCATTAGATACTGGAAATGCAGATGAAGTAAGTGTTACCCTTCATAATCTACAAATGTATATAACCTTGGGTTTTCTTTGTAGTCATTTTCTCTAATAGCTCTCATAAAATGATTATTTATTGTATCCATACGTTGCCTTTTATTCTTTGAAAACTCATAGACATTTTTATGGGAAGCCATTTTAAGGATGACTATTCTTAGAAACAAAATGCTGGATTAGACTACACAGATGATCAAGGATGCACTTTATGAATTCAATTTACTAGTTTTCATAGACTTACTGAGATGCTGCTAGCCAATGTGACAGACAACAAGTATGTGTAGGAGATGACCAGGCTGAACTGAAGGGAGGGATCAAATGCGTCCCTACAAGCCCACAAGAGATCTAAGTCCATCCCACCTTTAATTCCTTTCTATTCTTAACTCCTATGAATTTCCCTTGACCATTAGTAGCTCAAATTCTTGTAGAGAGCTTAAGCTTGCAATAAATCTTTATATTCATTTGAACTGTCTGAATCTCCTGATTTCCCTGGCTCTTGACAGTATGACAGCTTAAAGAAGTGCTATCTAGACTCCCAACACTTTTGTGCTTCAGTGATGAAATTGTCTACTCAAGAACCAGGGAACAGAAGACACTGAGTAGGAATACTTTCTCTGGTACTCGTAATTGGCATCAGAAGACATACAAACCTTTGGCTATCATTCTTCCAACCCATAGAGCAGTATTTCTCCACCTTGGCAAGTTTAATTCAATTCAATTCCCAGAATTTCCCAACCAGCCTTGCCAAGGTTGAGAAACACTGCCATAGAATGATCACTCTGTGAAAACTGAGGACGTACTAAAGGAAGAATATGAGGCCTTTTCTCTACTTTTCTTGCCATGGATGATGCTGATGAGGCACCTTCTTTATTTTATTTTATTTTATTTTATTTTATTTTATTTTATTTTATTTTATTTATTTATTTGATTTGTCAATCGCTTACAAGGTAACAGGTATAAGTATAAACATCATTTTGAATACATGAGATGGATACATATAAGAAAAATAAAAAGAAACAATAGGACAGGTATGGTAGGCATGTTGGTGCACTTATGCATGCCCCCTACACTTCTTGTTTCACTTCTACCTTGGGAGGGAATTCTTTAGCTGAACCAGCCATGACAGCTGGAGAGCTGTTCCCCTTGTCAGGTGTGTAAATATCCCCAGTCCAATTTGAGTATGGAAGGGTGCAACTGATAAAGTCTCCCACAGATTGTCTACAGGAGTGCCTGCTGAGCAGCCATTTCCATCCCACTTCTCTTGCCACCATGAAGACTCACATCAGGGCACATATATATATTGATATAATGGTATATAAAATTAAAGTTTAGAACACACCAAGAATACTCTGTGTGTGTGTGCATGCGCATATGTGCATATATGCATATGTATATATATTTTCCACTATTCTTAATTTTCAATAAAAACTTTTTTTTCCTTTTCATAAAATCAGAACAGTGATGGAGAAACGTATGAAGACATAAATGAGATGAGGTATGAAAAAGATATACAAAGTAGGCCTCTGATCATAGTATAATAATCGCAGCTATTATTAAATAATGACCACAATTAAAAGTTATATGCAAAGAGATCCAAAAGAAAATGTAAAGCTCACTTGAGGCATTCTAGGCACGAATTCTGGTTACCAACGTCCAATATATCCTGATCATCCATGACTTTTCTTTTCCTGCACATTTTAGAGACTTGTGCTCCGACCATGAATAAGTCGATTTGCTTTTAGCTAAATCAGTATTTCTTGAATTGCAAAAGGCTAGAAAGAATTACATTATGAATGCTTTAAATGGGCAAAAGTATAAATGCTCTATTTGACTATTCATTGTGTCCATTTTCAGGTTGCACCACAATTGTTTACCTTTTCTTTTTTAAAAAAATCAGGAGATCTGAAAACTGATCCATTGCATCATATGAAGATTGTCTGTCCTATGCAAGCAGACAATCTGGTCATAATCTGAATTTAGGTTTTGAAGGTGGGGTTAGGTCAGGTCAGGATCTCCCATTTACAAGTGGAGGGGGAGGTACTGGGGGAGTGTGTATAACAGGGTAGAAGGAAGGCTTGCAACTGGAGCAATCGTCTGATAAGAGGCAACTTGGTTTGCAAATGGGGGGAAATCCTGAGAAGTGTTTCAGAAGGGACCCTCTCTGGTTTTCTGGAGACTAAAAAAAGAGGAAAATACTAAGTCTTGCAAGATAGATGTTAGCCCTTCAAGATAGCCGAGACAAAAACCACAACCAGGAGCATCAACACTATTTTTAATGTAAAGTTACATTAAACAGAATATTGCAAAATTCTCCCTTCCTTCCTTTTTGTTAAGCCTTCCTTTCTGAGGGTTTTAACAACAGCTTTAAAGCCAACTGGAGAACTTGGCAAATTTATCTCTGAAGTTTGATAGCATAATCAGAAGATATTTTGGGATAACCCAAAAGCAGTTAGGCCTTGGAGTTTGGCTGGTTATAAAATACTGGATTTGACTGACTATCAGGATGATTAAGAAAACAGATCGTTACTCAATTTACTGGTCTTTCCAGTAAAAGTGAGGTTGTATACAGGAAATGTTGGTACAAAATCCCCTATTTAGAATATCAAAATAGCAGATGTAAGCAGTAGCAAGATTTATTAACTTCAGTAGATTGGTAGTCAACATCCCCTCATCCCAAACACACACTTCCCATTTTAATGGATATTTTGAAAAACTCTTTCCACTGATGGTGATTTTTTGTTTTCTAAAATGCCCCTCAGAAATGTTGATTTGAGGAAAGAGAGGTGGTACATATCATCTGATACCAGAGATCTTGCTAAGTCTCCCCCTTTCTTCAAAACAGTGAGCTGCACTTCAAACAGAACCACAAAATTAAAAAAAAATGCTTTGGGGGCAATTCATCAGCTGAACAGTGTATTAAGTCTCTTCCTTCTTATTGTGCAGATTGACACCACAAGAAGAGGGGAAAAAGAAAGAGAAGGAGGAAAAGAAAAAATCTGATCAAAAGAAAGAACAAAGGGATAAAGATAAAAAGGAGCAAGAACTCAGAAAGAAATTCAAGGTAAAACTTCTTTCAAGAAGGTCATGCAAAGAACTGGAATAAATATATACATTTATTGATCAATGGAATAGTTTGCCTCCAGGAGTTATGGACACTCCATCACTGGAGGTTTTCAAAAATAGATTAGACAACCACTTGACTGGGATGGTATAATGTCTTCTGCCTTGGGCAGGGGGTTGGATTAGAAGACACCCCCCAAGGACCCTTCCAGTCTGTAATTCTATGTTCTGCATTTTTAAAGTTATTAAAATAGCCACTTGATATTTTTACTTAATAGCAAAAGTTAATATTTTAATGCCTGCTTAATCAATTGAGTTAACCAAATTGCTAGCAATAGCATTTCGATTTGTACTGTTTTACAGCACTCTCTGAGCAGTTTACAATGTCAGCAAATTGTCCTTAACAATTTGGGCCCTCATTTTACCAACCTCGGAAGGACGGAAGGCTGAGTAAACCTTGAGCTGGTCAGAATGGAACTCCAGACTGTGGGCAGAGTTAGCTTGCAATACTGCATTCTAATCATTGTGCCATGAGGGCTCAGCAGATATTGATAGAGCAATATTATAAACTATAAATAATCAAAAGATACAAACAGCTAACAGAGAATGTCTGGAATTTTGAGATCATGTTGTGTGTTTTCATAAAATGGCTGTCTTCTGGTAAAGTTGGGTTTGGTCACAAAACCTCTAATTACCACAAAACTTCTAATTAAGGTCAATCAGCAAAGTTGATCTTCCCCACAACCTCTAGATTTCCAAGATGCTCTCTATTAACTCCGTTGACATTTGCTCCTTTTCCACATAAAAGCACTGGCTCCAACCCCAGCTATTTTTATGTTCTGAAAATATTTCTGGAACTTATGTGGCAGCCAAAGGAATTTATGGAAACAAGGGTGACTTTTTAGCATGTTGGTTCTTCATTTATAGTTATTTTAATTAAAAGGATTTAAAGAACCTGGTGGAGACCATGGAATTTTTTGTACCATGGTTATCTGATGGCCTTATCACAAGTTATCTAGCAGAAATTGCCATTTCATTTGTTCTTTTGATTTTTGATTCCATCAAATCACACCCAGATATTAAGTAATAAGTTCATTAACTAATTAAACTTAATTAGTTTAATTGGGTAGTTTAAATAGCTATGTTAAACTTAACTGGCACATTTTTTTCATTATTTACACCCTTGAAAAATAACAAAACTAGCTCATTCAATAAAAGAGGTAGACAATAGTTATAGTCCTCTGAATCAAATGCTGGATCTTCTTGTCTTTATTATTCTATTGAAGAAGAAGAAAAACCAGCATTCTAGGAAGTGCTCCAAATCAATATCTGAATAGAGCCTTATACTTATGTAAGCCTGTCAGGTATTTTTGTTTGAAAAAAACCTCTCAATATCCTTGTCATCTCATGCATATTCAAAAGGGAACTGAGTGTTCCTCCACCCCATTCTAAGGAAAGAGGGAAGAACACTACCACAATTTTGTTCCCACTTGAATTTTCCGCTCAGCTAGTTTTAAAAAAATACCTTGATTCAGAGGACACAACCAAGTGAGGTTATCAAAGCAGAACTTCTAAGCTTCTTCTTGCAGATGTACCACAGGAAAGGGAAAGTGCATAAAGCCTATGGGGTGGAGAGCAGGGATGGAATTTCACCGCTTCAGACCAGTTCTATAGAACCGGTTGTTACGATTCTGTGCAGTTCGGAGAACTGGCAAATCGAGCCCCTGGATGGCCCTGCCTCTCTCTTCCCACCCCTCCCCTCCCTACCCAGTCAGTCCTTAGCACATGTGTGATATCGCACGCATGCCCGACATCACTGACTGCATTCTCCCCTGCCCAATCACTCCTTAAGGTATTTCTTTTTTTCCCCTCCTGACGATCAGCTGTTCTGATGAATTGCTTCAACCAGGAGGCTTCCCTGAGGCCTAGGATGCAAAAAGGGATGTGCGGGGGGAGGTGGGTCCCCTCTGTGCTGTGTTTTGTGCCTTCCTGGGCCCCAGGGAAACCTTCTGGGAGCAAAAATGCACCCCAGGAGGCTTGCCTGAGGTCCAGGAGCCAAAAAAATGGGGGGTGGGGTGCTGCAAAAAAAGCCACGCCCACCTAGCCCTGCCCACAGAACTGGTTGTTTAAAAATTTGAATCCCACCCCTGGTGGAGAGGTCTCATTCTCATAACACACACAGATTTCTATTATACTTTATCTTTAGTATTATCTTTCAAGCTACAGTTTCATTTTCTCTTTCTCTCAGTCTCTCTTAAGTCCTAAAACCTAATTACATATCTTCATCTTTTATGTAGCTAGAAGGTCCCATTGAAGTTATTCACCAGGCACGAGCTTCCACAGACTTTAAAGGAGGAAAGTATGATCTCTCATTCAAACAAGGAGATCTAATTGAAATACTTCGTGTCACAGACAATCCAGAAGGGAAATGGCTGGGAAGATTAAAAGACTCATGTAGGTATACCGTAATGTGTGGAAATTAAGAGAATTTATGCTAACATAATGATTAAAGAATCTGAATTTTCCCAAGGATCTCTGCATTTGCTTCTGTATGCATTACATTTATTTATGTGTTGCATTTATTTATTTAATTTATTTATTTATTTACTTGGCCATCTATCTCACACATGGTGACTGGGTAGTGTACAATAATTACTCCCAAATCCCTCCCTTTCTCTTCAAAAAGAAATGGTTTGTCCTTCTAAAGCAGGGTGAAACTTCTACCCTTCACCTCAGATTTAAGCTAGAATTTGTACAAATCACATATTGATAAAGACACAGTTTCAAAAGTTCTTTATACTTTAGAGAAATAAGAAGATGCTACCCAAGAACTGTATTCTTTATTTATACTGATGTGCACATTTATATCTACTTTGATATTTATTATATTTATACAAATCATAGCTATTATGTGTTGGATGCTTCTTGGGATCTCAGATCAGCTGAACCATCATAGCCTGTGATCTTCTCAAAACTTTTAATGGGAGATTCTGTTTATAGCGCTCTTAGCAATGTTAATACCTTAACATTAATTTTATTTTTATCAGCTTTCCTTTCAAGCCAGTATAATGCATAGATTGTGAATTATCTTCATATCTCACATGCTGGGCTTAAGAGGGGCTATTACGCTAACATTTGGTATTCATAAAATTGTACCTGGACTGTCTGGCTTCAGACTAGAGATGAGAGGTTACACAATGGAAAAATATTATGTACAATCTTTATTGAAAATTAATATAGGAAAGAGAAAGATCCTAATTCAGTTTTTCCTGTGATAAGCTTAATATCCATGTACTATGTCTTATTTATTTCTCTATGGAGAAAACATAAGCCACAGAATCCTGGTACTATCCAAATCAGATTTATAATCTCACTGAGAGTGATCTGCAAAACAGAGCAATTATTTTTCTAATTTGGGTAAGTTATAGTCTGCATCTGTTGAATTAGCAGGATACTTCACTACCTCTTTGTTCTGTACCACAGTATATTTTACATGATGGTTTTTCAGTTCCTAGATGTATTTTTTTATACTGAAGCAACCATATCACCAAATGATATTTCTTTCAGATGGCTACATTAAAACTACCATGGTGGCAATTGACTACGATACATTAAAAAGGAAGCCACGGCCTCCCATGAATGTTCAGTCAAAGTACCCAGACAGTGATCAAGAAGTGTACGATGATGTTGGAGACCAGGACAGTATCAGCAGGTATTGTCACAGATTTGTGAAAAAGTGATGAACACCACATCTAGACCCTAAATACTACCACTAATTCTGTGTAGACCAACCTCTTATGCTGATTCATCTTTCCACATCTTTCGACACTCCCCAACCTGTTTTTTCCTGAGCACTATAACAACTGTACTGGTGCCACTAAATTTTGCTTTTCCCAAAAAATTGCATATTTTAATTTCAAATGGGTAATAAATGGAAAGCTGACATGCTTTCACATTGCTGTAAAGCACATTTTGCCCTTTGAATCCAGATTGTTGCACTGCCTTAGTTTACTTTAAGGAAACATGTTATATCTGACCCAGTCACTAAAACAGCCATTGGCTAGGTTTGCCTAGCACACTGTCTAGAACAGCCGTGGGCAAACTACGGCCTGGGGGCCGGAACTGGCCCGTTCGACTGTTCTATCCGGCCCGCGGAGCTGAAAGAGCGGAGGGTTCTCTTGCTCTCCCAGAAGGCTACGTGAAGTAATCTAACTTTGAATTTATATTAGTTCACACAAACACTCCATCCATGCTTTTGTTCCGGCCCTCTGGTCCAGTTTAAGAACCCATTGTGGCCCTCAAGTCAAAAAGTTTGCCCACCCTTGGTCTAGAATGTAACCAGCTTTGTGCCAATAAACTGTAGAATAAAATCATGGATCAATTAAGCATCTGTAAGCATCTGTACAAATAAAAGTGTTCTGTACAGAACACAGTACCTTGTATCAACCCATGACAGGGTCTTGAAATTCCTAAGATCACTATTGATCCAGAACATATTGTCATTTTCTCAAGAAACAGTTATACATCTTTTCAGTATGAAAACAATTAATGAGAGTGATCAACCCTTAACATGACTTTGCATGTATATGGAAGTGTATCTGGTTTTCTTTGCATTGAACATTTTGTTTTTCTTGGTTTGTTTTTATGGACAAAGTGGAAGTCAGAGTGCCGTGGGAGGTGAGTTCTCCTTTTTATTAACATCTTGAAATAATAATTATCCCCAGCATTGTATTATTCTTTTGTGAAGTTCTTTTTAACAATGAACTAGAACTGATCCATGTGAAGCATAATCTGTATTTCCAATAATGCCTGTAGGCCCCCACATAGATCCTAGAGGCATTCTTGGAAAATAAAATGGTGAGTGGCCATTGTGCAAAGCTTTGTTTATCTTTAGGTATATGAGGCGATTGTGACTGAACAACCAACTATTGTTGTCCTCAAAAGATTGGAAACTCTTCCATTTTAGTTTGTTTGTCAGCCATTCCAATAACAGATTTCTACATCTGTTTGAATGTTAGGCAAATCAAGTGATTTACTTAATAATGATTGACAGAATTAACCCCAATGTCTGAATTCACACAAGATTCTCAACAATGGATTACCAAGTAACTGGAGTAGTTTAGAATGGGAGCGGCTCCGTTTTAAGAAAGTAATCTCAAAATAAGATGATATTGTAATAACATTTCAGCAGTTATATTTCAGAGTAAAATGATGACTCAAGTTTATAACAATAGGAAAGTAACTTGTTCATATAAGAAAAAAATCAATCAATTCATACATTAATGCTCCCTTTACTAAAATGTTTAGCAAATCAAGACTTTTTTCTCTGACTTCCTCTCACTGAATACCAACCAAAGTCAGAAAAGGTTGCCCTGTGCTAAATATTCAGGGTAAACTCTTTTATTCTTTAAACAATGAGCATAAAATAAAGTCTTAACCATAATCATCATATTTGTTTTAAAATTAAATAAATTTTAACTTTTTTAGCAAATGGAGAGAACTGGTAACTGTGGAATCTACAGGCTATATTACTCATTCGATCAATTTCTTCCCAGATATTTATTCAGTGTGACTTAATCCAGTATCAAATCCCATCCAAGACATTCCATTGCACAGGGGAGGATCAAGGATGTACTAATTCTTAATGGGCAACAAGATGCCAGCTTAGATTTCATTCCTTTAAAGAACAGCATTCTTTTCTGAGTGGGAATGGTGAGATCTATAGGCCAACATGTGTGGAAAGCCCCAGTTTAGACAAGGCTGAAGCTGAAGATTTCTTCTGTGATCTAGGATATCTGATTAGTGAAATCTACTTCTGAGTAGAAATGTATTGGATGCATGTTAAATAACCTTAAATGTGTTAGAATATATGTGTTTATATTTTAACTATTCTGTTGTTATTCTTTGTACTTATAAACTCTTCTTGCTGCAAAATTAAACTAAAAGATGAATTGATTCATAAACTCCATTTCTCCCTATTTCTTACCCCATCCCCTTAAAACAGGGTTTCCACCACCTCCAGATGACATTTATGATGGTGTAGATGATGAGTTTCCAGCAAAGTAAGTATGAATTACCCACAAAGTGTTAGCTCAAGATATAAATGGTTAGGAAATTAACAAGTTACACACTGGGTGAATTTTGCAAGTTGTTGAAAATGAAATTATAGACATGTTTAACCATAAATTGGTTTCTGAACTCAATCCTATGAATATTTCCTTCACCAGGTCCAGGTCCCGTGGAATTAATTGACATTACCTCCTATGTATACAAGTTTGGGACTGGGTTAAAGTCATGAGTCATATGTGATTCTCTTCTTTGTTATTATTGCTATTGTTGTCATCTTAGCCCATTTCATGCATTGTAGAGCAACTAATCCCAATGTTCCTTCATATGGACACCCAAGAACATTACTTAAGTTTCGAAATATATCTTACTTCAGGAGTGTCAAACTGGCAGCCCGCAGGTCAGATGTGCCATGTGCAGGCCATACCCACCCCAGCTCACAAAGGGAAAAATCATCACAAAATGTCATGTGACGATAAGATGATGCAGCGAGTTTGACACCTGACTTAATTGATCCACACATTACCTAGGCTTCAGAGGTGGTATTCAGCAGGTTCTGACCAGTTCTGAAGAACCAGTAGTGGAAATTTTGGGTACTTTGGAGAACCAGCAAATACCACCTCTGACTGGCTCAACCCCCATCTATTCTCTGCCTCCAGAGTCCCAGCTGATTGGCTGGGTCTTCTTTTGTTGCCCTACACAGGAGAATGGTGCTGGATAGCAGGTTAGCGGGGTGGAGAGGAAGGGATTTTGCAGTAACCTTCCCCCAGGAATGGGTTGGGGAATAGAGATTTTATAGTATCCTTCCTCTGCTACGCCCACCAAGCCATGCCCACAGAACCGGTAGTAAAAAAATTTGAATCCCACCATTGGTTGGGATGTATACTTTAAATGTTCTAGGCAACTATATTTCATAGAGCAAATTATGGTGTATAACACTGTTAATGCTAATTCTTCCCATAGCAAAGATTATTAAGGTATACTAACCATATTGTTAAACACATGTATTCAGATGTATTTGTGTACATGCACAATAGGCACCCTTCATTAGTTTATGGTAGGAAATATATATGTACAGAGAGAAACTTTTTGATTTACCTCTGGGCAGAGCTGCCTAAAGTGTTAACTTTAAATAAATGTTTTTCAAACTCACCAACTTTAAGATTGTATGGATTTCAATGCCCGGAATTCCCCAGAGAAAATTCTGGATGTTGAAATCCACGCATTTTAAAATTGCCAAAGTTGAAAAACACTGCTCTCAATAATCATCAAGTAGCTCCCTGAATACGTATTTCAATTATTCAATTAACCCACTAGGCCAAAGTACTTGCTAATTTTTTTATTCTACTATGTAATAATTGTGTGCATACTTCAAAGATCTGTGTCACAGGATGAAGAGAAGAGTGACACCTGGTCCAAGGGGCTTTTGAAGATTTTAAAGGGAAAAGATTACCAAAAGAAAAGTATGCGAGAGGCAGCATCCAAAGTCAATGTGACAGAAGATGAAAATTCCTTGTAAGAGACTGCTGTGAAAAGTAACACACGCAAAGCTCACTAAAGCTAATACCACGGATTCATTGATGATTGTGCTCTACTAACCACTTCTCACAGCAGCCTAATAAGCCACAAATCAAACATGCATAAGATAACTCAAGCTATGGAACTACCACTTGACTTTAAAAAGCTGGGCTCTATTCTGTCTATGACTTGACATCTTTTAACTATCATGGTTGTATGTTAGGAAAACCTGTTTTACTATGAAGCAATGAGAGATGAATAACATATAACAGTGTTGGAAGGGACCTTATAGGTCATCTACTCCAATCCCCCTCTCAAGCAGGAGATCCTATACCATTTCTGACAAGTCCAGTCTTTTCTTGAAAGCCTCCAATGATGAAGCACCCACAACGTCTGAGGGCAAGGTTGATTATTCTCACTGTCAGAAAATTTCTCCTTATTTCTAGATTGAATATCTCCTTGATCAGTTCCCATTGATATTTCCTTGTCTGTGGAAAATAGGTTGTCTTCCTCCCCTCTGTGACAGTCCCTCAAATATTGGAATACTGCTATCATGTCACCCCTTCACTAGACTAACCATGCCCAGTTCTTGCAACTACTCTTCATGTTTTAGCCTCCAGATCCCTAATCATCTAGATGGCTTCCACTGAGAACAGATTCAGTGTACCAATCTGGGTAGCAAAATGAGCAGCAGGCAAATCTGACCTACTGGAATCAAAATTATTGGCCTTGCATAGCTCTAATTCACATTGACTGGGTTTGCCCAGGAAAACATGCTGGTAGAGTGTGACTCCTAGTGGAAAATGACAGTATGGATTTCACAGGATTCCACTGCTAAATAGGAAGCATTCATCAGCATATTCCTCCTTTAATTATATTGCTTTAATAGCAACAGCAACAATAATATGTAATACTCTGGAACTGTTTAAAGCCCTTCAAGTTATTTCAGGCCAAGGTATTTATGTAAGAGTGGTATAATAGGTTTAGAAATAGAAATCTAATTATAGCTAAGAAACAAAGCCAAGGAAAGTTCACGTGTGAAATATGTAGAGGTTCTTGCTATTATAATATTTATAGATGTGTTAGTTAATTATTTAAAGCAAGGATGGATATTTTATGGCCCTCTTGAAGTTGAACCTACCAAGCTTAGTCTGCAGGTTCAATGACAAAATTTCAAGATACTTGCTTTATAATCAGAAGACTTTTGTATTTAGCCACATATGATTTAAAACTGAGATAATACCAATTCTTCCCTTTCATATATTAATTAAGGTTGTTTCTAAATTTATTTCTAGAAGAAGTCCTTTAGGAAAACAAACAGGGAAGGGTAAGTCATTGAATGAAATTATTTGACTGTGGTCAAGTTGAATTAGAACTACTATATCTTGAATGTAGAAATCTGGATAACCATGAGATGGCAGCAAAGAGATCTAAAAAGATTGTAGCCTTTTGCTGCCATCTCATGGTTGTGGCCTTTGCCACCTGAATATGGTATCTTCAACTTAGTGTTCCTCAAACTTGGCAGCTTTAAGATATGAACTTTATCTCCCTGAATTCCCCAGCCAGCTATGTTTGACAAACACTGGTTTGATATGTATAAATGTCATAGATACTTTCTTATAGGCAAAACCTATGCCCTTTTTTTCTTATCCAACTATTGGTTAGCATATTGTATTTCCTTCCACCATCTCAGAAGCTTTCCATTCAACAACAGTCAGAAAAGAGTCATTTTGCTTCTGGCAGAAGCCACAGAATAAATTACAGCTCCACCCAGCTTGCATCTATAGTGGTCCCAGCTCTGGCAGTCTTGTCCTGTTATACAATAGTAAAAACAAAAGTGATGAAAGCAATAACTTCTGGTTATATCATTAGGCACCATAAAGTTTGCCTTAATACTATTGGGAAGAGAGAGGCTCACTCCATCAACTGCTCATTCATCCTAGTCTCACTCAGTGTTTTTCTTTTTTTCTTTTGAAAGAGGAATCAGAGAGGAATGGGTCACACTGCACCCAGCCTAAATCTTTGAGCTGAGTCTGTTAGGTGCTAATATAATACTGTTGTAAGTTTTATCTCACAAAACATTTTTGAATTGTAGAAAAGATGGCCTTGTTCCCCCATGCTGGCCCTGAATGATTTACTTTCTAACTCAACACCCAGTTCAAATTCAGACAATTCCCGAGAACGTCCATCTTAAGGACAATCTCAGACACAAATGTACTATTGCTCAAAATGGCAGATGGTGTTCTCCTTCCTCAGGCTGATGAAGTGTTAAGCCACCAAATGCTTTCAAGAACTGCTAAAGCTGTGTGTTTTTAGCCTGTGTTCAGAGGTTCCTGAATTGTGCAGCTTCAGCACTTCCTCAGCTTAAAGAGGAAGAATGCCATCTGCCATTTTTAATAAAAGGCAGTTTGTTTGTAAGTGCAAGTTTGTAAGTGCAAATTTGGATTAAAGACAGAATTAGGAACCCAGAGACTGCATGTACAGGTAGTGCTCATTTAGTAACCACAAATGGGACCAGAAACTTGGTCATTAAGGGAAGTGGCTGTTAAATGAAACCACGACTGTGCTTTAGATTTTACCGTGACTGTGCTTTAGATTTTACTTCAGCTTTCCTTTGCTTTACAAATATATGAAGTTTGTAGATGCAAGGATTAGTCACAATTTTACTTTTTTTATCATCATTGTAACTGTGAAGGCCACCAAATGAGGTAGCCGCTAAACAGAGACTATCTGTAACACTTTTAATGTTATATGTAGTTTGAGGCCAGAGTCTGTTGAAAGGGACATTTTGAGGTATCTGCAGTGACAACAGAGGTAGTATTCAGCAGGTTCTGACCAGTTCTGGAGAACTGGTAGTGGAAATTTTGAGTAGTTCAGAGAATTGGCAAATATCACCTCTGACTGGCCCTACCCACATCCATTCTCTGCCTCCCAAGTCCCAGCTGATCAGCTGGGCCTTCTTTTGTTGCCTTGCACAGGAGAACGGAGCTGCAAAGCAGGTTAGTGGGGTGGGGAGGGAATGAGATTTTGCAGTAACCTTCCCCCAGGAGTGGGGAGGCAATAGAGATTTTACAGTATCCTTCCCCTGCCATGCCCACCAAGCCATGCCACACCCACCAAGCCACACCCATAGAACTAGCAGTAAAATTTTTTGAATCCCACCACTGAGTGACAAGCATAATATTCCTTAGGCAACAAATACTGACAAGCAGCTTTGGGCTTACGTAATATTCAGTGAATTGTTTTGAAATGTGTTGCTGCTTCCAAGCAATTCCTGGTTTCAGATTCCAACTCAATAAGATTAATAGCATCTAGTAACAGTTTAGCAATAAACACAGGGCACAATCGAATTCAGAAATATATATATATACATACATACACACATAAATAAGCCAGTAGTGCCCTGAAATGGCATTAGCTAAGTCTTAATTAATTTAGTCAGAAGGTTTTTAGATTGTTCAACACCTCAACACTGTTAATATAAGAAAGATCACGTAATAGCCTGGTTTATATTTGTCATGGCATATCATAACACACATATTCACTGTTACAACATATTACTCAATGTACTTGGCCAGGTTTACATGACAAATGTCACGGCAACTTTTGTCTTGTCTAAACTTTGTTTGAATGGCTAAACAATCCAGGAAACAAAAACTGGTTTATTTTTAAACTGCAAACTTTAGTGTGAAGCAAAAGTTTAACACAACATGAAGATAATGTCTTGGTTTAAAGTATGGGTTTTGTCTAAATTTGAAATCCTATTTTATTAGTTTTGTTCAAATTTATTGCCAAACTATATGTTAAACATAACCTAAGATCATTATCTTTTTTTCTTCAAATCTACCTTAGATTCTGGAGACAGTGATGTTTACGATGATGTTGAATCCAATGACTTTCCTCTCCCACCAAAAGAAATTAGGCAAGTTAAAATAAACTAAAAAGTTTGTTTGTTTGTTTTCTTTGGTACAGAGTGGGAGGCTGGTTGACTTGTTGTATAAACTAGTAAAAATATTTTCCAGCTACCTATAAATATACCAATGTAATGCACTGATGTTTTTTTTCCCTAATATGTTGTTTTAGCCTCGGGAAAAATATAAAATCTTTGAACTTTGGGAGGGGCAGATCTGATCAACGTGATTCACAGAAGTTTAAAAAGATTGACAAAGAAGAGAAAGATTTTCGAAAAAAATTCAAAGTAAGTATTTGTTTGACTGAGTGCAAACATCAATATGTGAAATAAACATAAATAAATAATCATGAAAGCAATCTTAAACATATTGGGGCGACATCTGATCATTATATAATTTCCCAGCTTCACAAGAGCCCAATAAATACTGAAAAGGGGACTAGTTTCAACAAAATGCTTATGATTCCTAACTATGCATTTTAGTTCCATGCCTAAAACTGGTGAAATGATAAAAGTGTGGACCCAGTGCTTGGAGATTGTCAAGGCTTGGAAGGGAAAGAACCAGAGGTGGTATTCAGCAGGTTCTGACCAGTTCTGGAGAATCGGTAGCGGAAATTTTGAGTAGTTCAGAGAACCGGCAAATGCCACCTCTGACTGGAGATTTTACAGTATCCTTCCCTGGCCATGCCCACCAAGCCACGCCCACAGAACCTGTAGTAAAAAAATGTGAATCCCACCACTGGGAAGAACAGGTTTAAACTGAATCCTCCAAGGTAGGATAGCTGTGTTTTTTTCTGAGATGAATTCCAGGGTTGGGGGGGAATTGCCTCTGAAAAGAAGTGGCAGGATCAGCAGGTGGCTGTTGTGGCCAGGCAGATTTTTGTATAGTGACATTTTCTTTTTGCAGCAATAGCAACATTTCTGAATGAGGAGCCCACTTGCAGTCACCTACACCTTATTCTGCTTGGAATATTGTAATGCAAACAAACAGAAGTGGTTAGAAAGGATTTGGAAGTTACAGCTGATACAAAATGCAGGGGCTCAGGGATTGACAGGTGTACCCCCAAAATAGTAACTCTACTGTTGCATTGGTTGCAAATTGGCTTCTGGGTATAGTTTAAGATGCTGTATGTCACCTTTAAGGTCCTACATGGATTCAAATGGAGTGATTTACATGGAGTTAAATTTGACAGATAAATATGTTTGATAAATAAAATATCTCAGGAAGTGACTTCTCCTATATTCATCTGCCTCTGCAACTCAAAACAAATTGGGTTGATTCCCTCCAAATCCTTTCTATACAAAAAATGCCATTTGTGTTGTGCAAACCTAGCTGTTATGGCTCTCATGGCAGTGAATATTTCACATGATCCATAATATCGGGTCTCTCATTTTCTCTCTCTCTCTCAAATTATAATAATCTTCTTTTTATAATCTGTTCTATTCTAATCATCAACATCACAAATCAGAAGTAACATTTTACTCAAAAAGGTCATTTTCATTGAATCGAGTGGAGTTCATTTTCTGATAGTAATAGGTTTAGTTAGACACTTTAAAATCTTAATTCATAAAAGCTTACCAAAAAGCATGTCAAAAAGCTGCCTTGGAGAATAATTACTCTTCTTTCGTTCCCCTGGGAAAAATGTGAAAGTAGTATATTTCCCCATTGAAAACACTGTTAGCACAGCATTTTGTAGGTCTGATAGCAAGAGGAAATCATTTCGTAGTCTCAGGGGAGTGTTCAAGCCTTGATCCAGAGGAAATGCAAATCTCTAAGGAACATAATGTGTTGTTTGATTTGAAATTGTCTGTGAATCAAAAATTTTTTTAAAAAGGATGCAATTTTGTCGGTATTACTGCACTATGAGTTTCCTCACTCACCTCTCCAGTGCCGCTGCTCTTCTGAATTTGTAAAACCCAGTACACATAGGACTGCATTACATGACTGATTAATTAAAGAAGTCCTCTGATAAATCAGACTAAAGACTAACTATCTTAGCTTCTTTTTCTACCTTGGTGAAAGGAAAAACCTCTGAGAGGATCACCAGAAGAATAGGAGGGCATTAGGAACTTTCCACTCATGTTCCTTAGTGACTAGAGACTTGAACTGCATCTCATATTGGAAGTAAAATATTACCATCCTGACTACTAGTTTTAGATATACCTTATTCTTGCAGTATCTCTTTTAAGGCCATCTTACATAGTGGATGTCATCATGTCACATTGCATATTTCATAGATTAATTATGTTGTTGTTATTATTAGTTGAGAATTCGTGTCCGACATATCACGACCCCATGGACAATGTTCCTCCAGGCCTTCCTGTCCTTTACCATCTTCTGGAGTCCATTTAAGCTCATACCGACTGCTTTAGGGACTCTATCCAGCCACCTCATTCTCTGTCATCCCCTTCTTCTTTTGCCCTCAATTGTTCAGATTAATTATACTCATTGTGTCATTGTAAATAAAATTTATCTATCCTAAATCTCCTGGATAACCCCTAGAAGTTCACTCATAATCTCAGATTCCTTTTCTCACACTATGTATATTGTGGATATGGTCTTCAGTTAGGGTCTCCTTTTATTATTATTTTTTTCCCTTGGCTAAGAAACCTTCAAATTTGCACTGTTTTCTCACAGAGGAATAGTTCTAAAATTCGGATTGTAATGTGTTTTTAGGAAGTGTAATTGTATATAGGAAAGACCTTGGGAGCCTGGGCAAAGAGGCACCAAGGGAATGATCAAGTAAGAGTCAGCATAGCCCACAACCCTCATAGTGGTTGGGACAAAATGCTCAGAAAAGACTCTCCCTAATTTCTTTAGCTGTAAATGATGTGGGGGGAGAGAATTTTACTTTCAGACTTGTAAGATTCTATCAATGAAGTTTTACAATAACGTAGAATTACAGTAGCTCATCTAGTTGTGATTCCTATCTGCTTTAGCCTGTGAAGCTGAAGGGTACAGTATACTCTGTGGTCTCAGGAATGGGATGGAAAAGCAACAAATGGGCCACTGACTTACTGCCCAACTGGAATAGTGTTCTAATATCGATCCTATCCAGTCTCTTGCCTGGATCATCGGGTGAGAAGAATAGTTGAGAAAAGATCACTTACTATCTAATCAAATTGTCTTGTACTGTATGCTCTGAGAGGGGAAGTCAAAAGAATATCAGGCAATAGCCTAATCTTCCAACAAGGTTACATTTTATTCAACTGTATACAAAGTCAAAAGTTTCAATTGATCTTTAATTTTTCTTTACAAATAATTATTTTATTTCCACAGTATGAAGGTGATATTCGAGTTCTGTACACCATTACCATATCTAAAGCACCATCCCCAAAGAAAAGAGGTTCCAAAGATTTGCAAGTCAAGCCAGGAGAACTGGTTGAGGTTATTCAAGAAGTGGATGATACAAAAGTGCTTTGTAGGAATGAAGAAGGAAAATGTAAGTACTAACACAGAATGGAAGAAAATAAGTTATGAAAACGAGAAGTGGTCACTGTGGCCATCCAGATATTGTTGAACTCCAACTTCCATCAGCCTTAATGCTTATGGCCAAACATAAGATATGATGGGACTCATAATCCAATAACAGTCAAAGGGCAATAAAAGTATACAGGAACTTTGTACATTCAAGATCATTGTGGGCCATACAGGCATTACTAGCAATAGCTCAAAAGATTTTCAGATTAATTACAGAACATAATTATTTTGAACACTGCTGAATATTTTTATTTAATAAATAGTATGTCCTTACTAAGCTCCTATTGCTGTTTTTCCATTGAGACTAATCTATTGATGGTTAAAATAAACACCTCCTTTCTAAAAGGAAAAATTGGTTTCAGAGAATATTCATCTATAACTGGAGGGAAGGGCTGGGTTTATATGTTACACTAAGCCACAGCTTGTTTAACCAGGTCTTGTTCATTAAACTCCAGTTGGAGAGTTGTATTATAATTATAAACCAACGTTTATAAACTACATTGATTCAATGCCCAGGGCCAAGCCCAGGGGTGGGATTCTACCAGTTCGGCTTGGTTCAGGTGAACTGGTTTGCTCCGACAATCAGCTGTTGGGTCCACCTGCCCACCCCGGCTCTAGTCTGTGCTTTATTTCCTGGTTTTCCAGTTCAGCTGATTCACGTGGCACAAGAGATTGCTGCGCATCAGCTGTTTTACACACAGGGCTTGCAGCAAAAGTTGCAAATGCTGGGTGCACATGCAAAGTGCATGCTCATTGAACCAGTTGTTACACTGGTTGAATCCCACCCCTGGCCAAGCCAAATTCACCCCATTATTCACTTAATGTGATTCGTGAATCTAGATATTTATGTAGTTCTTGGCCACAAATTTGGAGTCCTTGGTGGCTCAGGCTGTTAAATGCCTGCTCTTAAGATCCAGCTGTCTACAATTACTGTAGGCTCGAATCCCACCAGGCTCAAGGTTGACTCAGCCTTCCATCCTCTCGGGGTAGGTAAATTGAGGACCCAAGATTGTTGGGGGCAATAAGCTGACTTTGTAAAAATGCCGCTTAGTAATAAGCAGGCATATACAATGGAATGAAGGCTATTGCTGAGCGCATTGGGTTGTGCTCCAAAAATTGTAAGCCGCCCTGAGTCTTCGGAGAAGGGCGGCATATAAATGTAATTAAAGAAGAAGAAATTGCTAGGTTCTTGGCCAGCACCAGTCTGAATACAATTTTGAATACCGTGCTAGCAGTAGTAGCTGTTTTGTGCTGGGAAAAAAGAAATTTGCCTATATATTTGTGTGAGCATTCCTCTAAGCCGAACAGTAAAGATAGCAAAGTCAGTTATAAGAGAAAGTAGATTTATTTAAGGCAATTGTCAAAGTTTGACTGATGGTACTTTTACAGTGGGGTGTCCATGTGACTTTTGCTTGACAGAGACTTTTTTGTTTCCATTACTATGTACAAGTAGAAGATTTACAGGAACAAGGAAAAAAATAGAACGACTGTATTTACAGTAATGCGTTCAAACTTCCCAGTACAAAGTTTCTTCCTCCTTCCTGTCTCTCTCTAAAGGCTCTAACTTTATCTACCTTTTTCCCAGAACTATTTGCTTAGTTGCTTAGTTACCAACTCTCTCAGCTCCTCCCAATTTGGGGCTTCCTCCAGATCCCCATATGACCTTCTTCAGGCAGCCACCTCTCTCTATCTCCATTGGTCCTAGGGTTTTGGTAAAACACATCCCTTTGTCCAGGTCTTGGCTTCTCTTTTCCCAACCAACATTTTTACCCCTCTCTCTCACTGAGGCAGGTAATTGTTCAGAACCCTCCCAGTGATGCCTCATTCCAGCAGTGGTGGTATGCTACCGGTTTGGCCCGGTTCGACCCAATTCAGCCAATCTGGTAGCAAAAATAGCTACTGGTTCAACTGAACCAGCAGTAAAAAAAAGCCTCCGACAATCAGCTGAGAGGAGAAAGAAGAGAAAAGCTCAGGATTGGCCTTCCCACCTGCCCCTGTGCTTTTCTCTTCCTTATTCTCTCAGCTGATTGGCACTACAGGCCTCAGCTGGTGTTTGGAAAGCTGCACGCGCACATTAGGTGCGCGCACATGCGATCACTGAACCGGTAGTGGAACAGGTAGGATCCCACTGCTGCATTCCAGCCACCAACTTCCCATACGGTCTCTCCAAAGGTTCTCTTTCTGTCTTGATGCCAGAAAACAGCCCAGCTTCAAACATGGCAATGTATTCCTTCACAACTAAGAAGGTCAGGTCTTTGGACTCCCACACTTTCAATACTAAGCTTGGCCAATAAAAATACTACCTCCACCTGCCTCACAAGAGTCCTGATTAGCAGCAAGGCAGCTCATTTGTTCCCATGACAGCACAGCTACATCTCAAAGCCATACCTGAACCTCTCTCCATCCATCCATCCATCCATCCTTCCTTCCTTCCTTCCTTCCTTCCTTCCTTCCTTCCTTCCTTCCTTCCTTCTTTCTTTCTTTCTTTCTTTTTCTTTCTGTTTTCTTCCTTCCTTCCTTCCTTCCTTCCTTCCTTCCTTCCTTCCTTCCTTCCTTCCTTCCTTTCTTTCCCAGCACCAGGAGCCAGACTGTCCAAAAAAACCATATTCCACAGCTAATTTATGATAAAGAGGAGAGATTCTTGCTGCTCTCTGAGCTTGGTTGCATGTTTTTTGGTTTTTTTTTGCAGATATTTCATTACCCGAATTAGGTAATATCATCAGTGCTAGTAAGGAGTGGGGTTTGTTCTCAGTTTGTATTCTAGTGCAGGGGTATCAAACTCACAGCCTGTGGGCCGGATGCATCACATGCTGGCCCTGCCCCCGCCCAGTTTAGTGAAGGGGGGGAAAGTCCTGATATGACACATGATGATAACGTGACGACGTGAATTTGACAACCCTGTTCTAGTGGCTTGCCCTATCAGTGTTGGTGGGCGTAATATTGGAGGTTCTTTGGTTGGGCTGTTTACTGTTATATTGTTTGGCAATTCCTTGATTGGGGTTTACTTTTGTTGTTGTTTACTTTTTGACTGTTAGTCAGGTGTTAATCTTGGAGTTAATTTATGCTCACCTGAGTATTGATTGCTTGTGGGGAGATGTGTGATGACCCAGGGTGGGGATACAAAATAAACAAAGTCACAAAAACCCGGTGAAGCCCCTTTTATTCCTTCACTTTGCTTCCAAGCTCCAAATATCCTTGACGGAAGACAAAAAATTCCCACACAAGCAGTTACAAGAAGGAGGAAAAAACAACACAAACCAGGCAAGATAAGGGCTGAAGGACATCCACAGATAACAGAACACACACTGGGAAGGATGCCAAACTCAGAGGGGAACCATAAACTAGAGATATTTCCACGCTTTGTTTCCAGCATTCACCCATACACATGTCCATCCTCTTATTCAGTTGTCACAGCTGCAGCCCATGAAGAGGATCAAGGCCCTCTCCTCCCCAGTAGACTATGCCTCTCCCTTATCCTCTCCTCCCTGCGTGCCCTAGGATGGAGAGGGGATGGGCCTGGGTCCTCCTCTGACTGCCCAGCCAGCCTCTGCCTTTCCCCAGCCTCCTCCACAACCCCCAGAGCCACACTTCCACTCCCTGTCGGCTGTTCCTCCTCTCCCTCAGAGTCAGTCTCCACCAGGGGCATGACAAGATGTTTTGGTCTTTTTGTTCCCATTTTGGCTTGGTGATTGTCTCTTTTGCATGGTATGTAGATGTTGTTTCTTTCTATGTATCTAGATTTCATGTGTTCATGCTCTGGAACAAAGGCAGAAAGAAGACCCTGAGATTAGCAATCTCAAAAGACAAAAGATTGGGTAAAGTGAAAGACAAGGGGACACTGAGTGAATCCATAACTCTCTGTCTACACCCCAACACTCCACATGGTCAGAAGGAATTGAAGAGTCAGTGCCACTAACTCATACACTTTCAGTGCAGTAACAGTATAACAGAGTTGGAAGGGACCTTAGAGGTCTTCTAGTCCAACCCCCTACTCAAGCAGAAGACCCTACATCATTCTAGATAAATGGCTGCCTGGTCTTTTCATAAAGACCTCCAGTGATGATGGAGCCCCCACAATTTCTGGAGTATTGTGCTGCTTGGCTAATATCAAGGATTTGAAAAATAAACATACTTAAGCAATGTTAATGAATGTACTCAGGGGAACTCTCCAAAACTCTGACTTGTTCTAGTAAAAGGAAAATAATAATGAGGCTGAACAAAGTTAGATGCATAAAGGTTTACAGATAGTTCGGAATGAATGAAGCTTCTACTAAGGGGAAAACAAGACAGGTTTGGCTTTCAATTGTCTGGAACGCTCTTATCCCTTCATTCTACCAGAGAAAAATGTAAGCTTGATATTAAATGCTACAACATTACAGATTCTTCTTGCATGAAATAGAATGATTTTAAAAGTGTATCTCAGGGATCTTTATGAGTTGCAACTCCTATCTCTGTATAAAACATCTTTCCTGAAATAATAGGTATTTTGCTACTTCTCATTCCTATATGTGGGGATGGGGGAAGTGATAGGATAATAGATAATCGGGTAACTTTTTCTACATTTGGGTCCTCTTGAACAAGTAGATTATGAGTCCAAATTCCGCAACACGACCTCCAGAATTCTGGGAGTTGCTATCCAACCCATCTGGAGAGTTGAAAGTTGTCACTAGCAGAAAGAATAACCTCGATGAACAGGAAGAGCCACTATCAAAACAACAATCAGATTTAAAAACATTCTGAGTTAGACCAGATCTGTATCCAGAGTAAGTGTCTCAGACCGCACTCCCCTAGTTCTCATGAAGATTAAAGGAGCGAGAAGGGAAGTGCATTCAGACTTTCAAGGTTCTGCTACAATAGAAGTAGAATTAGCATGCATGACTTTACCTTGCAGGTCTGACAAAGGTTTGGTAAATCTTTCATACTAATGTTACATTTTAGTCTTTGTTAGTTTGCCATCTTTGTGATGTCATGGCTCATTCATAACAGTTTTTCTTTCTACATCTTATCACCTTTCTGATATACTGGGACTTCAGTTCCTAAAATCTCTTTCTGGCATTGTGTAAAATGCAGGAGTTGTAGTCCCAACCTATTGAACTGAATTCTTTATTGTCATTGTATGTATATATACAGTAGACATACAACAAAATTCACATAACACCCAGAGACCAGACTCAACATGCACACACACATGACAATCCCCAAACATCTCCCCACCTACCAAAATTCCCTGCCTCCTAAAAACACACAAGCATCCAAACAACAGACAAGTAATACTATTGGGAGGGTGGTAGATTATGGAAGGGAAACTTTTCACGCCCTGTCTAATGTGGACAAAATATAAATTTTGTTTGAATAATTCTTAGAATTGATTAAGGAGCCATGAGATGATGGTGCTATGGCCAATTGCCTTTTTTCAGCATCATGCTGAATGAATGGCCATTTTAACTTGCTTTTCTGATGGCACCTGGTTCTCATGAATAAGTCTGTTTGTTACACATATCTTTCCCCGGGGAGGTATTAACAATTGGAATTTTAGGAATGCACACTGCGGTTTGTGTGACCTTTCACTTTATTTCTCTACAAAGCTCCAGAAGCAGGCATTACAGTTCTACTCCTTTGCCTCTCTCCTTTAAGTTCAAAATTCTTTTAACAACAGGGGATACTCCTAAATCAGGGTGAAATTATAGTATTTGCCTTCTGGAATCCAGATAATGCAGCCCATCACTCCTCCCTCCAAAGACATGATTCACAAAATGATTTCAGTAAATGTGATTGCATGCCAATGTCCTAAAGCATAACTTGGCAATACTTTTGGTTCTCAGGAAGATTTCCTTTTAACATTTCATTCCTTCTGTGTTTTATCCAACATAACATGATTACTTGGTCTACCACATTAGAGCATACTCTGTGGTGCAGGGCTTGCAGGAAGTTTGCCAGCTTGTGTGAGCTATGTCAAGGGGCTCAGACATGGCCTCCTATGTCCCCCCACCTCACCCAAGTTCTGTGACCCACCACCTGTCACCTGTTTCTATTTCCTCCTCTGACGCATGCTATTCCTGCTTGGAGAAGACTGAAAAAAATTACTCTACAGAGTACAACAGATGTGCTGTAGCAGTCAGAGGTATGAAAAAGGCAGTTGGTGGGATGGTAAAGTTAAGGAGCTAAAGACAGAGGGAAATACAAAGAAGAGAATAATTGCTTCAAAAAGTTATAGAGTGAGAAAAAGACAGGTGAAGAGAATGTAGTCAAAGAATGCAAGGAATGGTGAAGATTAGAAAACACAAAAAAATTCAAGGCAATTTTGATGGAAACATTTTGTTTTGGAAGTGAGTGAAAGGGGTTAAGGAAGGAGCCCCTGGCAGAGTAAATGGGATTAAAAATAAAAGGGGTAACAATTTGGGACTGCAAGTGGAAGGGAGGTAATATTTAGAGGAGTACTTGAGACAGGAGTATGGGAATAACAGTGATATGTCAGAGAATTGATTTAAAACAAATGTTATAAAAGTGTCCAATTGAAAACAGATGAAATGGAGTCCTAAATGATCTGTATAAAATTGGGGAAATGGTAGTGCTGATGTCATAGGAGAAATGTCAAAATATGGCTTGCTTATGAAGTGGTTGTGTGATTTGTTTGCTACTTTTATGCCTGATCATTGGAAAAATTATTACTCAAAGGACAAATAATGAATTCAAGGAGGTTTGTTTGCTAAGAGTGTCTGGGAAGGAGTTTGGCAAAATTCTGACTAAAAGGATAAAAGTGGGGCAAATAAATATGCCAGATAATAATTCTACCAACCATCTTTTTGCTCTTCAGTAAGTTATTCAAAAATGTGTGTGTGTGTATTTTTAAAGGGAAAACTTGAAGGATTTGCAAAACAAAATGAGCAAATAGATAAATGTTTACATCTTTGTGGATGATTAACTAAAAATGGAGAAACGGCTTATCTAAGAGATGTATATGGTAAAATATAAAGTGATAGGATGAAGACAGAATGGATGATGAATCAAAGTTGATGCAAAAGGTTTCAAGGGTAGATTCATCATAGGTTTGCACAAAGGAGGAGCAGCATCTATAGCTAATGCAGTGGCTCCAAATTGACACGTGTGTGGATGATATCATGCAAATATTGCCCTTACATACTTGTGTCCTGGTGTCTGACACAAATATGTCCATTGCACTATTTGTGTGATACTTTGTACGTATTGTCATTTGTTTTACCCATCCTCTGAAAAACATACTTATGGGGAAAAGTGTTATGCTACTCTTAAATAATCCCCCCCCCCAATGGTCTGCAACAGCCTCCTAATCCTGAGCATTCTTGAGATGTGTGGACTTTAGCAACATGTCATTGCTGGCTGGGGGTTTATGGGAGCTGAACACCAAATTGTACATCTAGAGAGCACCAGGGCTGGGAAAAACTGGTATGGGATTTACTGTTTAAACAGCCGCTGACCAGGAGGTTAACATATTCACCAGGCTATAGATCGGGATCTTTTCCCTGATTACTCCAACAGCAAATGTATAAAATTAAGTTTCTATTCCCCCCAAATATTCAGTATGTTATTCTTGCATTTATTATTGAACTTCCATTGCTTCTGTTTGGAAACATTCTTTTGAAGCTATTATTTGCCACTATTCGTTGTGATATGGAATCATTAGCGATGTTGCTACATTAATGATATTCCAATAAGTTATTCTAAGCTAGGAGAAGCTTCCCCTGCTAAAATGTTCACTTCTGTGTAAGTTTTGGGAAGGCATGGACATCTGTTGCATCAACCAGTTGCATTAAGTGGTTTCTTTCTGCTTTTATTCTGTATTTCTCTTGTGGGGGGTGGGGGGAAACCCAGCCACATTTGATTATTACTGTGGGAGGAAGTATTGTATATCATGAAAAAAGGAACCTGCAGGCAATAGATGATGAGGGAAGGAAGTCCTACATCTACTGATGTTGTATCTGGTGCTATCTGACATAGAAGATGGCAGACTGTTGATAACCCAGTTGTCACTCAGGTATAAGGAAATCAGTGACAGGATGCTATGGGGCCTTTGGTTCATATCAGGGAATACACTCCAAAAGAAGTAGTGAAAGTCTTTATTGATATAAGTTGTAATAATAGAATTGTAAAAGCCTGATGTCATCCCTTCTCCTCTCTTGCATTAAAAAAAATGTGGAGCTACTTTAAGTTTCTTTTCAATATTATTTTCTTTTCCTGCACTAAATCATATTTTGTAATCTCTGTGGTTCTTTTGTCTTTTTGTTTTTATTTTTATCCTGCCTTTATTATTTTTATAAATAACTCAAGGCAGCAAACATATGCAATACTAAGACAAGTTTGAAAAATGTAGCTATAAACTAATGCTTCCCAAGAAAGGAAAAGTTATTGCTCTTTCTTTGACTTCCTGGAATTGAATCAGCTGGATATGAATAGAAAACTACAAAATCCCTGAATACATTCTTCTGATACTAAGGCAGAATCAACAGTCTGTAGGGGAAAAAAAACAAGAATACCCCATCCTCTCTTACAAATAATGACCATCTAATAGCTTCTACTGTACTTGAAATTTCATCTAGCAAGCAATTCATTACAATATTTTCTCTTATTTTATTCCCATTATATCTACAGCAGAGGGCAGCATCTAGCTAGCCAATCTTGTCTAATCTCAGAAAAAAATAAGGACAATTCTTACTGATTTATTTGATTTATATTTCATTTTTATTTTACACAACTATAGGTGGCATGCCTATTAGGCATAGCCTAATACTCCCTCCTCTTATTTTCCCCTCACCAACCATCCTGAAAAAATTCCCAATTTTTTTTATGGTTACCAAGAAATAGATATGGGCAGATCTGTATAATCAACACAAGCCAAACTCAAATCAAGGGTGTCTTTAATATTCATGCTTTGTTCTGTCTGGACTAGACTTTGTAATACAGTGGATGCTTGGAAGCATATAAAGATGGTACTGAGGTTGATACAGAGTGGAAGGAGACAGATACTGATGAAATTGAAATCTTTGAAGCTGCGGTTTTTTTGCGGGGGGGATTATTAGCAATATCAGAAATTCACTATTTTCCAATGCTTCACAAACACAGATTGTCTTCTGGTACTTCAAAGTCTAATCCAAGGGTGCCAACTCTTAGCCCACGGGCCAGATGTGTCACACGCTGGCCACGTCCACTCCCATGTTAATGAAGGGGGGAAGTCACAATCCGTCACGTGATGACAATGTGATGACATGAGTTTGACACCCCTGATCTAATCATTTTATTTTATTATCACTTAGATGTCTGTGCGTTGCAGTCAATTTTGTTGGATATGTGGCATATGGTCTTGACAGAGAAACATTTTGTATGTATAGTTTTTGACAGGGAAAAGAAGAAAAAACAGAATAGTGAGAAGATGGTCAGGGATAAAATTATTCTGGAGACTAAAACATATAAAGAACAGTTGCAGAAACTGGGCTAGTCTAGTGAAGAGAAGGACCAGGGGAGAGATGATAGCAGCGTTCCAATATTTGAGGGGCTGTCACAGAGAGGAGGGGGTCAAGCTATTTTCCAAGGCACCTGAAGGCCAGAGAAGAAATAATGGATGGAAACTGATCAAGGAGAGATTCAACATACAAATAAGGAGAAATTTTCTGACAGTGAGAACAATCAACCAATGGAACAGCTTGCCTTTGGAAGTTGTGGGAGCGCCATCATTTGAGACCTTCAAGAAGAGATTGGACTGCCATTTGTCAGAAATGGTGTAGGATCTCCACTTGGGCAGGGGGTTGGACTAGATGACCTATAAGGTCCCTTCCAACTCTGTTAATCTATATGCCTAGTAGTTATAGAGAGAGAGGATAGCAATTAAAATTTTTGGTTTTGTCAGGTTAGCCAAGTCCAGCAAATATACTATACATACTGTATATTTTCTGCATCAAAATACAATAAATAAATTACCATTTGAGTTTTTTGTTTTGAGGAAGTAGATTTATTGTTGTAAAATGGATGAACAAGAAGAGGGAGATGGTTTAGTTCAGCTGAAAATCATTAGAAGACTCCAACACTATTTTCAATGGATCAAACATACCATGACTTGTTATGAACTGTCACAAATTAGTTGCATGTTTACTGAAACAATGTTAGTACCATATCTAGCTTTTCTTTGTGATAGTCCATCCCTCACTTTTCCCCCTTATCTTTTCCCTTCTCACTTCCTCTCTCCTCTCCACACTTCTCCAGCGTCTTTTTCCAGGTCGAAAATTGATGATGTTCTCTAAAAGTTTTGTTTATGGCAAGGATTATTTTTAGATGAGAGAGAAAAGAAGATCAGAATACCCCAGATATGAGCTCATTTCCCCATGAGAGTCACAGTGAATTTGCAATCCTTCAGTTAAGGGGAAGTGGTTCTGCCCTAAAATGAATGACAGGAACTCCAATTTCAAAGGCCAAGGAGGGAGCTGTTTTATCAAACCTGGAATGTCTGCCCTGCAGTTTTTAAATGTAACTGTGAGGGCAGGAAGTTTGGTGTTTTTTTTTCATATGAGAAATTCACCCTCCAAGGCTACATCAAATAAGCACAATTAATTGGTTAATTATGTGCCATGGAGTTGTTTTGACTCCTAGTGACCACACAGATAGCTTTTCTCCAGGATGTTCTATTTATGTTATTTTTATTTATTTATTTATTTAGTCAATCGCTTACAAGATAACAGGTATGATATAATTACAAATACATGAAATGGATACACATAAGAAAAATAAAAAGAAACAATAGGACAGGGATGGTAGGCACGTTGGTGCGCTTATGCACGCCCCCTACAGACCTCTTAGGAAAGGGGTGAGGTCAATAGTAGATCAAAACTCTTTCTCTCCTACTTCTTCAAACCTTTCACATCCATAGAGTGTCATAGGCAACACCATAGCTTGCATGACTCTGATCTTTGTAGACTTATCACCACATTTGAATATCTTTTTCTAGATCTTCATGGCTGTTCTATCAAATGCTAATCTGCGATATGTTTCTTGACTGCATGCTCCTTTACTGTTGGTGATTGCTTCTACAAATCAGAAGTTATCTGGATAATAAATTAGCCCAATTCAATTTTTTTTAAAGCCACTTTGAATGTTTTGCAGAAAATAGGGTGTTCCCAAGGTTTTCTAAAGCATGTGAACAAGATTCTGTTGTTGTTGTTTGCACTATAATGCTGGCAAAGGGATAGAATTCTATGTTCATGATGCAATATTATCAGAACACACGTATAAGTGCAGATGTATTAATAAATACATATATTCTGCAATAAACAGGTACTTCCATACAGCAGTGTACTTCCCTCTGCAGAATTTCTGCCACCATGTATTTCCCAAAAGGATGAGAAAGGGTCAGGAAAAGGTGGGGAGGAGACAGTCAGTGTACCCAGCCTTTCCTTCCTAGCTATAAGGCTTTCATCATGAGAAGTAACCCCCCAATGATTACATAGTTCAGTCAAGCTGTCTTTTTTTCAGCTTCAAGAAGAACAGCAGAAAGGCATTATATGTAGTCCTCAACTTATGACAGGAATTCAGTGCAAGAACTCAGCCCTTATGGTCATAAGTTGTTGCCATCATAACTTGAGGCATCACATAACTGAACCCAATTTTTATATTATTTTGTGGCAGTTGTTAAATGAGACAATTTTCTCCAACGGGTATTGTTTTTTGCCAGAAAAAGAAAGTAAATGTTGGAAACCAGGAAAAAATGTTGTAAATATACAGTCATATGATAATGCAAACTGTTATAAATGTGATCGCATGACTCCAGGCATGCGTGTAGCTATCATAACTTCAAAAATAGGTTGTAAGTAGCTGTTGGGGGTAGGGGTGGAATCTGTCATAGCTTTGGTCATTAAGCAATCAGTTGTAAGTCAAGGACTACCTGTATGGTACCTTTGACTTTGGTAACTGGAGTTGGGGGGGGAGACAAAGTACAGGTTTTGGAAAATGGGATGAGGCAAAAATTCATGCCCATAGACCATCACATACCGTGTTTCCCCGAAAATAAGACCTACCCCGAAAGTAAGACCTAGCACTATTTTCTAAAGCTGCCCTAATATAAGACCTACCCCGAAAATAAGACCTAGTGTAAATCTCCAGTTCCAGGAAGACTTTTCAGGGAGCAACCGTGCACCCGCGAAACACCCCTACACACTCACACCCACTATTTGGCACCATAAATATATAAGACCTACCCTGAAAATAAGACCTAGTGTGTTTTTGGGAGCCAAAAAAAATATAAGACAGTGTCTTATTTTCGGGGAAACACGGTACTTTGAAGCTCTGGTGGAAATGTTACAAATATGATCTCATTATGTTGTCCCTGTTTGATATTATGAGCCCTAACTATTTGTCCCCTCCTATACTTTTACTCTCCAGAAAACTAGGGAGGGCCCCTTCTGAAACACTTCCCACACACCTTTTCCTTCTGTGGGCTTAGATACTTTTTGCATGACGGTTGTCTCAGCTGCAGCTCTTTGTCCCGTTTCTCAAGATCATTTCAACATACCCTAATAGGCAGTTACAATTTCATCAGGGGTGGGATTCAAAAATCCCAGCAACCGGTTCGTTGCCCACTTGCTGGGTGGGTGTGGCTATGATGGCTGTGGCCTACCAGAACTTCCAGGAGGGCCATTTTTTGCCTTCCCAAGGGTCCATAGGCTTCCCTTGGGTCTCTGGGAGGATGAAAATGGCCTCTCCTGGGCTCTGGAGGCCCTTTGGAAGCTGGAAAAAGGCCCATTTTTTGACTTCCGCTAGGGCCATTTTTCACCTTTCCAAAGATCCAGAGGCTTCCCTCGGGCCTCTGGGAGGATGAAAATGGCCTGCCCCGGGCTCTGGAGGTCCTTCAGAAGGCAGAAACAGGCCCGTTTCATGACTTCCGAAAGGCCCATTTCCCCCCCCCCCAGACCCTGCACTTACCTGCATCGAAAATGGGCTGTGTGGAGACTTCTGGGAGGAACGGGGTGGGGTGGAAGGGGCCAACCAGTCAGTTCAAATACTGGTTCAGTGAACCAGATGCAAATTTAACATCCAGTTCGCCCGAACCGGTCCGAACCCCACCCCTGGGTTTCATCTCCCGACTAAGAGGTTTCCTAGCAGGTCTTCCAAGGAGGGGGAAGTTTTGCCATGTGTTTAATTCTCAACTGTTATGTATGTAGGTTTGAATGTCATTGGTTTAGTTTGAATTGTTCTTGTAAAATGTCAAATATGATTGGTTTAAAAAGTGTGGGAAAACCCTGCACTCTGATTGGCTGGCAACTGCGGCTGCTGGCTATAAGTAGCAGCCGCAGCCCAGCCAAATCGGGTCTGTTATGAGCTGTAGTCACTAATAAACTCTTCACTGAAGCACTCCGCATCTGACTCTTCATGCAAATTTAACATCAACCATAGGAACCACTATGCAGACAACTAGCCAAAAGAAGGATAAGGAAGATGTGTGTTTTGTGGAAGGATCTGTGACTATCTACTTGTGAGGCAATGATTTTGACTCTTGCTCAGAGTTCTAAGATTGGTACAAATAAATATTTATGGGTTATCTTCAAACTGCTTTTGTGGAATTGTGAAATGGAAGCACTGGTGGAACTGAAGCATATTTGGTAAAGAGCAGCTTGTCTCTGTGATTTTAGTGGATCATCACTTAGTTTCGTTTCGATCCAGTTCAAAAACAGAGCAAGTGATGTGAGAAAAAGCCTTTTGTCTGATTTCTATGCATGGCTGTAAAATAGAAAAAAAATAATGTTTTATAATGGGTGGAATTGGCTCATTTTTATCCCATGAATGGACAACTTTTCATCATACAGCATACTCTTCATCGCAACAAAATGCCAATATATCTCATTTGGTCTAGATGGAACTCAAAGATAACAAACAGTATTTTTGTATTAGAATTTTCTTCTGTCTGGATTTCTTAGCTGGGATGTCAGTTTAAGTTGAAAATAACTGTATATATATGATTTAATTTTTCAGATGGCTACGTCCAAAGAAGCTGTCTAGTGCATGAGTAAGTGCAATAATTTCATAGTTAATCTTTCTCTGTCTCTCAGAATGGTCAAAACATAGTCTTAAAATGTTTATACTTGAGAAGATGGGATTAGCAAAAATATATATATATAATGCTTCTTCTGAATTCCTCATCTACCTAAAGTAACTAAATCCATATTTTCTCTTTCTAAATTTGCAGAGATGAAGAAATATATGATGATATTGCTGATGGTAAGATATATACTATAAGTAAAATTGAATTGTAATGATTAAGAATGAAGGTAACTGAAATATTTTTCTATAGGTTTATTTTTAATTGGAAGGATGGGAAGTTTATATCCAAAACTGATTTGTTTTTCATTTTTTTCTCTTTCATAGATTTATATGACAATGATTAGCTCCAGACCTCATCTTGGCAGTCTTCACCTTTTCTGATTGGTGGATATAAGAGAGAAAGTTATTATTCAGACTTAGGATTTATGTGTATGTACAAAAGATTTGGTTAAGCTATCCCATCAGTTTCTGGACTGTGAAGCAGGTTTTATCACAGAAGCATGATAGCATTACACAAATATGTTCTTGATTTGCAACCATCAGCCAAATCTTAAAATCGGAATGTTATTAAATCAATGTTGGGTGTGGGATAACTTGACAGCTTAATAAATCCCCAACACAACCCAAAATATTCTATTTAGCATGCTACAGATTAAATCAGCAATTTGCACGTACAATACTCCTCGTATTCATACAATGAGCTTTGGAAATGTCCCAATGTGCCCACAGATGTGATACCTGACCTTCATCTGTTCTATGTTATTTTTACCTACTCTTACCACAGAACCATGGAATTGGAAGCAGCCAGCTAATTCAACCTGCTATTGAACTGAGTTATAGGAAGGCAGAATCTGCCTTCCTATAACTCAGAAATGGGCAACCAATATCTTGCAGTTGTACCTCTGAAATTCAGTGGGAAAACAAGGTAAATTTCAGAGGCAAGGATTCAACCTGTTTTTTTAATATTTGGGATGATTTTAAGAATGGAAATGAAAAGGGTTTATCTGTAGGAGGATTTCTGTTCCCATCTCCATCCTTAAAATCTCCCCAAAAGCTAACGAATGAGCCATGCCTCCTTTGGTGATGCCATATTATTGGATTGCCTCCTGCGGATCTTTCAAAAATTGAGATGTGACCATTCACCCTTCAAACATTGTTCATCTCCATTTGAAAGTTAAGACAAGTATTCCATTTTATATTAGGATGATAGAGAGCAGAACCTGGCTTTTTTAAAGCTCAACATCCCTTTCAGTATTAGAAGAACAGTATCATTCCCCCCCTCCCCGTTTTCTCACAGTCCCTCAAAACTGTGAAAGTCCTTTCAAAATGCTTGTTGTTTTTTTTATTCACCTATCTGAGTTTTGCTAAATCTTTCTTAAAAAGTGACTACCAGTATCAAACATCTGCAAGAAAACAAACACGCTCAGAGAGCACCAAGGACCCCTCAAACATATTTTAATCTGGCACTCAGTATATTTTGGAACTTTGAACTAAGTAAATAAATCATGATTCAGTTATTCACAGGAAAGTGATCAATAACTATGACTACTATCTACTCATTTGGCAATGATGTGGTGTACTATGAATCATACTTCACCTACATCTTAAGAGCCACAAATTCTCTTTCTCAGTCTTACTTGGTCAGTTGTATTAGTATATACTTCTTCTTCGTAGCATATTCCCACAGGTGCAGGGTCTGTTTTTCGGATCATTGAACTTTGCCACTTTGCAAGGTCAGCTGCGTCTCCAGGGCACAGGCCCATGTATTGTATTGGTGTACTGTATCTATATAATTCTCATGAATAAATAGTTATCTCCTTCTTCCTCTACCACTAAAAGAATTGTATATTTTAGGACACTTTTACATTAGGGACTTGTGCCATTTCAGGACCAGCTCTGGATCTAGTTGGTTTCATACATCATGCAGTTTGGGAAAATGAGTCAAGGTATTTCTGATTCTGCTGTTTTTCTTGAAATTGTTGAAAAAGTGGCACAGTATTCTTCCAATTGCTACATCATTACAAACCTAACAGTGATTCCGTCTTTGCAGTCTGTCTCCTGAATTCAAGCCAGTCATAATGTATTCCTCTACCCTATCCGTGAAGAAGGTCAGCATTCTTTTCCTGACCTGGTCTCTTCCTTTGTGTTTAAAGTATATTTTAGAACTTCTTTTTTCTTGACTCTCCAAGTTCTGCTCCTACTGGGGAAAGCACCTAACCTCAAAATTGCCAGCATTATGATCATTGCACCCCACATATGTTTTTAAAATGTAATAGAGGAATGCCAATAAAACACGTGGGAAACTCTGGGAAAAGTTCAGTGCTTTATGTTTATGTTTCTAATAATCAACATTCCTTCATATAGCTGCCCACAATAGCAAATCTCCAGAAAATGGATATATATATATATATGTATATATCTCAGATGGGGAGAATTTTTTTTTATGTGAAACTGAAGCTCAAAGGTTATTTGTCATTCTGCAACTAGACAGTTGAGAAAATGGGATGGTTGTGATGATACTCTTTGCACTCTCTAATACTCTTAGTAAGCTGAAGGGAAAGGCACTAATTGGGTTGTGGAGTATTGATGTGTTTTCTACATTCTAATGTCAGCAGAAATGAAAATGAAGGTTGGATTCAGAATGATTTCTGAGGGACTTGGAATTGAAAATAGTTGTAGCACAGAAGTGCCTTGTGCATACTATTTATTTTCTTCCACAAAATCTCTTCTTTTTTCTGTCTCCCTCACACACATTACTTACATGCTTTCTTCCTATTTTTCTAAAAGAGATGGCATAACAGCCAGTAGATTAATTCTCTTTAAGACTGCCATTAGTCTGTACCATTCCTTAGACTTGTACGTAAACATCAAATCTAGAATAAACTTTTAGTTAGAATATTAAGAATGTTGCTTTTGAATTCTTAATGATACATTACTGTGATTTGTTTTCAATTTGTGTAAATAAGAGTGAGAATGTTGCTTCTCATCGCTACTTTTCCTTATTTTCTCACTTCCTAAAAATAGACATTTAGACCCAACAATTTCTGCAAAGAAAAAAAAATAACCCAAGCTTCCCTTCATCCTTATTTTCTTCCTATTTTTGTTTTCTTATCATCTAACAATCTGATTTACTTATAAGTTGCTTGCTTTTGATCTATTTTAATAACTGTCTTAGTGTTATTGACAACATACTTCTTACCTTCTCTGGTTTCTCCTCATTTTCAATTGGACAAGACTTCTACATTTTTTTCCAATGGGTTAACAGAGACACATTTTCTAAGAACAGAAAGGCTGCAGGATTTAGGGATTGAAAGTAACATGTCTTGTCAAATCATTCGAGGTGGGCCTTGTTTCAGTAAAAACATAACCCAGAACAGTTTTTGTTCTTGTGGGGTTTAAGCTCAAACAAAGGGAATCCCAGAATACTTCTTTGTGGGGCGGGAAATAAGGCTGGCATGTATCAGCTCCTTTCCCCTCAACAGCTCCCAGCACAGCAAATTGTAAAGAATGAAGCTGGCAAGAACCAGCATGGAAAGAAATCATGTGACCCTACTGAACAAATGCTTCCAAATCTGAGAGTTGTGAAAAAACAGCCAAAACTACCTAGGCTTCAGAGGTGGTATTCAGCAGGTTTTGACCGGTTCTAGAGAACCGGTAGTGAAAATTTTGAGTAGTTCGGAGAACTGGCAAATACCTCTGACTGGCTCTGCCCCCATCTATTCTTTGCCTCCCAAGTCCCAGCTGATTGGCTTGGTCTTCTTTGGTTGCCTTGCACAGGAGAATGGAGCTGGAAAGCAGGTTAGTGGGGTGGGGAGGGTATGGGGACTTTGCAGTATCCTTCCATGCCCACAAAGCCACGCCCACAGAACCGGTAGTAAAAATTTGAATCCCACCACTGCTAGGCTTGCAGTGGAGACCTAGAGTTTAGTTCCTGACTGTGGTGTTCAGGATCTGAAGAGCTGAGATTTATTGATGCATCTGACATGAAGACTGACATTCACTCGCCCATCCATCTCAAAATTTCCAGCACCAAACTTCATTTCCTCCACTCTGTCTGCCAATGTCCCAGAACACTACAACAGTACCACCTTCTGGCCTGCAACCTTCCCTAGCGAGAACATGTTAGTCCATACACCGAAGAGAACAGCCCCATTTCATTCTGAACATGACCCATCCAAAACTATTCCATGTAGTATACCCAATAGTGATTGTTTCTAGTATAAAATATAGCACATACAAATAATTGTACAAAGACCTTCCATAACCCATTCTCTTTCCATTCTCAACCCACTCTTTCTCTTTCTATTCAACCCTCCTGGTAAAGACAAATGACTAAGCACTTGGCAAGATTAGATTGGCAACTGGGTGGCCTCTATGTTGTAGAACAAGGGACTTCAAACTTGGCAAGTTTAAGACTTGTGGACTTCAACTCCCAGAATTCCTGAGTTAACATGACTGGAAGAGGAATTCTGGGACTTGAAGTCCACAAGTCTTAAATCTGTGAAGTTTGAAGACCCCTGTTGTAGAATGTAGTCTAAAATAATTCACCATGTATTCCAGTCTTTTACTGGTAGACCTTGACTATAACCATTCATTTAATGACAGTTCAATGGTGCTGAAAAAAAGTGCCAACCAGGTTTTGCTCTTACATCCATTGCATCATCCCCAGTCACATGCTCAAAATTCCAGCACTTGGCAACCAGCATATATTTAGGATGGTTGCAGTGTCTGAGGGTCATGGGATCACCATTTGTGACCTTCCCAGCAGCTTCCAACAAAGGGAAGCTGGATTTGCTTAGCAACCACGATTCACTTAACAACTGTAGTGATTCACTTAACTGTGGCAAAAAGGTCATAAAATCAGGCATGATTTGCTTAAAAACCACCTGGCTTAGCAACGGAAATTCTGGCGTCTATTGTAGTTATAAGTTAAGGACTATGTCATACCCCAGTCAGAATCTGATTCTAAGGGGGAGGTCGAGCACTGACATGGAGTGGGAGTGTGGCTCCGGTGGTTGTGGAAGAAACTGGGGAAGGGCAAAGTCCGGCTGGCCAGAGCAGGGGAGAGGTAGAGCAAGGCAGAGGGAATTCAGAAGATCCAGGCCCACCTCCTCTTCATCCTAGGGCACGTAGAGAGGAACGGAGAAGGGAGCAACGTGAGTTGCATGGCTTACAGGGGAAGAAAGGGCCCTGATTCCCTTAATTAGCTGCAGCTGGGAACACAGCGTTTAAAAGGGGAGTTTGCGCACAGCAACTTGTTGGAAGCAAATCATGAGTTATCTTTTATTGTCGAGCCTTATCTGGGTTCCTGGTGTCTTCCCAACTGTATGTGTTTTCTTGGCCTTTGAAGTCTGCAATTCCTTATCCTGCCCTTTCCAGCTAATTGCTGCAGCGTGGTTTGTGTGGATTTTTATTTACAGTTTATATGTACTTTGTTTTCGGACTGAATTTCCTCCACTTAAACATTGTTTTTTGGAGAGTTTTTTCTCCAGCCGAAGGTAACTGGACATTGGGGCAAAGTTGGAGGTATTAAAGGGACTTTGCTTACTTATGTGACTGTGTTGCCTTTGTGCCACGCCCCGCGTCATCACAGACTACCTGTATATGTGAACAAGTCATGTTATTTTGAAAAGATTAGATAAAAGGAGTTTCCATCTAATGATTCTCTGACATCATCCTGCTAACAGTGGCAAAGAATCCTCCTTAAATGGGGAGGGAACCATTTTAACAGAAAAAGTACGGAAGTAGTTGCCCATACACACACAGCCTGGCACAATGTTTAGAGACAGCATTGATTACAGGAGAAACAATTTGAGGATACTAGGTTTCAGCTTCTGGTCTACAAGGTTATTGATCATAGGATAATCCCACGTAATTCATGGATCTTGACACATAAAATGGTTCCAGCCTGCACAGCTGTTTCCAAGCTATTCAAATATAGATGCGAAAATCTTTAGCATGACAGATAGAATATGACTTCCATAGAGAATTAATGAGCTTATTTGGTAAAGTTATAATGACAATTACTTTTTCAAAAATAAAAAATAAAAATTCAACAATAGTCCATGTAATTTATGCATTTTTTAACATTTTCTTTTGTGTTTAGATTCTATCCTTGGAACTCTTGACTTAATCATAGTAGCATGTTGCTATGGCATCCAGGAGTCTGGGGTTATACATTATATTATGTTTTTATTCTTCGTAGATTTTGTTCTTAAACTTGTTCTGGAAAAAATAAAGATTTCAAGTTTTCTACGTGGTGGTTTGCTATTTCTCATTTCTTCATTTCAAATGTCTTCATACCTACTCTTAAATAGGCACCACAGCTATCAGGCATCATTGCCACTAAACAGTTATCAATTAAATTTTGTAAGCAAATCAAAGCAATTTTAATCCAGCATGCATTCAGCCCTTAATATTATATAGCACTTTTATGATATTTATTTAATTTTGCATAATTGTTGTTGCTCTGAATTTGTACCACAGTCAAGTCTTCAGGATTGGGGCAGGTTATAAGCATTGGAAAAGAAAATAAAGAAGTGATAATCAGAGACAATGGAATTGGCTGCAAATTGTACTAATGAGCTCATACATTCAATAGGTTAACATATTCTGCTAATTAATTGTAGCTTGTCTGTTTGCTTAACAAGGTGTACATTTTGTACAAACTAAGCAACTATGGTTTGTTTAATTAACTTTTTTTAATGTTATATATACCACTCACATTTCTTTCCTGCCCCACACAAGCACACAGAAAGACCCATATACTGTATGTACTCTGGATGTTACACACAAAAAAAATTCCTGTGTAGTTAAGGCAAAATTATACAGAGTGTAAACAGGAAGCATTTGACATTTTTCGAAGAAAAACCAGTCATTTTTCAGAGTAAAACCACACTCTTAGAAGTGAGAAACTACATTTATCATCAGTACTGTTTTTGTTTTTAAAAACACCACTTAGCATGCAGCTGATAAAATGTTTTTTTTAAAAAAGTTGTTAAAACCAATCACTGTTTTTGCAAGGTTTAAGTTGTAATATTCATATAGCTCTAGACAGATGGATTCCAGTCCTATCCAGCATTTAGCATGGATCTAACATCAGAGGATGGGGTTTATCCTTCAGCATGAAATGTCTTGAGGATGTTTAAAAAAAAATCCAGAGACTACCAATCTACCTAGTTCGGTAGATTTTCTTCAGTTAACTTCAGATTATCAGGGTTTTGTGTGTGTGTGTGTGTGTGTAGACATTGATAAGTAGACATTTTTGCAGATCCAATGAGTTTGAGCTCTATTGTGGGCTCACCCCTTTGTAAAATTGTACAAAATATAAAAGGGACATCAGAATGTACTATTACTATATATATATTATAGAGAGATATAAATATATAGATATATATAAAATATACTATAACAATATACTAGACTTAATATACTAATTATATAATTATAATTATATAATTGTAACTATACTTAACAATATACTAGATTTAACAACTGCCACAATCTCATCTTCTGCAATAGTTTGAATTCAATTTACAGAATACAAATTATAGAACCCTTTTCCAATAGTGACCACAACATGATTGACTTTTGTCTTAACATATGTCCACACAAAAATCTCCACAATGACGTAATCCCCAATTATAACTTCAAAAAAGGCAACTACAATCTTATAGACAATGATCTCTCATCCCTTAATTGGCAATTTCTATTCACCAGATGCAATACTGTTGAAGACTATTACAACATATTTTTTACTTGAAGTCAAAAGAGTCATCAAACTATATGTACCAATAACAACTCCCAAAACCAGAAAAAACAGATTACCCATAACAATAAGGAAGCTTCAATCCAAAAAGAGATCACTTTGGCGAAAAAACAAATCTGGTCATGTTGCCAACTTCAAAAGCCGATACAAAAATGTATGCCACCAGATAAAGACTGAATGCACCAATTATTACATTAAGCACCAATTCCACCCGCTTTCTACAATTTTGTAAACAACAAACTAAAAGACTCAAGGTCCATCCTACCCCTGAAAGGAACTAATGGTACAGACTGCAACGATGACACCATTAAAGCAAACCTCTTTAACACATTCTTTGGCTCAGTATTTGTAAACAACAATGGATCATGCCCAGTATTTCCTAGTCGAACCACAGACAACTACAATGATCTAATAAATATAGATTTTACAGAAGACAATGTTGAAAAAGCACTACGCAATCTAAAACCATCTATCTATTGGACCAGATGGAATATGTGCCTACTTCTTAAAAAAGCTATCCGCTGTCATAGCCGAACCTCTAAGCATAATCTTTGAAAAATCTTTCAGGATCAGCTCCTTGCCAAACCTATGGTCACTAGCCACGGTCATCCCCTTTTTCAAAAAGGGAAACCCCAGCCTAGTTGAAAATTACAGATCAATCTCCTTATGCTGCGTCACCTGTAAAGTCATGGAGTCAATTATTAACCAATCTATTATCCTCCACTTAGAGACAAACAACTCTCTAATAAACAATTTGGTTTCAGAAAAAAACTATCCTGTAATCTACAACTCTTACACTGCAAAAACATATGGACTACACAACTCGATCAGGGCAAAACAATAGACACAATCTACATAGACTTCTGTAAAGCCTTTGATTCAGTGGTACACGACCAACTACTATTAAAACTAAAATCTTATGGTATCTCTGGATATCTGCATAACTGGATAGAAGCATTCCTGTCAAACAGACAACAAATGGTCAAAATTGGAAATGTCCTATCAAATTCTGTACCTGTCAACAGTGGTGTCCCTCAAGGCAGTGTTCTAGGAACAACTCTCTTCATACTCTACATAAATGACCTCTGTGATCATATTAAGAACAATTGTGTTCTCTTCTCTGCTGATGTAAAGCTATTCAACACCACAGATAATTCTACTACCCTTCAAAAAGACCTTGACTATATATCAGAATGGTCAAACAAATGGCAACTTCAAATCTCAACAAACAAATGCTCTGTCTTACATATTGGCAAAAGAAATCAGAAAATAAAAGACAAGCTGAATAGTCAAGATCTTGTTGATGATCCAAACTCTGTCAAGGACCTTGGAGTACTCATCTCAAATGATCTAAGTGCTAAAGCCCATTGTAACTACATAGCCAAAAAGGCATTAAGAGTTGTTAACCTAATCCTATGTAGCTTTTTCTCTGGTAATATCACACTACTAACTAGAGCATACAAAACATTTGCTAGACCAATACTTGAATACATCTCACCAGTCTGGAACCCACATTACGTATCTGATATTAACACAGTAGAAAAAGTCCAGAAATATTTCACAAGAAGAGTTCTCCACTCCTATACTCATTGCAGAATACCTTATGCCACCAGACTTGAGGTTCTAGACCTAGAAAACCTAGAACTACGCTGCCTTCCGTCCGATCTAAGTATAGTATATAAAATCATACATTGCAATGTACTACCTGTCAATGAATACTTCAGCTTCAGCCATAACAATACAACAGCACACAATAGATACAAACTCATAGTTAATCACACCAAACTTGATTGCAGGAAATGCGACTTCAGCAACAGAGTGGTCAATGTCTGGAATACTCTACCTGACTCTGTGGTTTCTTCCCAAACCCCAAAAACTTTAACCTTAGACTATCTACTATTGACCTCGCCCCTTTCCTAAGAGGTCTGTAGGGGGCATGCATAAGTGCACCAAAGTGCCTACCGTCCCTGTCCTATTGTTTCTTTTATTTTTTTGTATGTATCCATGTATTTCTAACTATGTTTATACTTATACCTATTATCTGGTAAGCAATTGACTAATCAAATAAATAAATAAATAAATAAATAACAATGTCATCTCATGGTTTACAATAATTCTTGTGTCTCTGGAAATTCTCAATCATCCAGGTCATCTTACTCAGGGATGGGATCCGACTGGTATAACTACCGGTTCTGTCGCTGTGCGTCCACGTATGCGCGAGTCGCGCGAGTGCAATTTACGATCTGCTGAGCTGCCCGGACAGCTGAGCAGTGCTGCGTGCAAGTGCGCAGCGGTTGGAAAAGCCCTTTTTTCCTGCTTTTTCAATTGCAGCTGTGTCGTGCAAAGCAGCTGCGATTGAAAAAGCAGGAAATAAAGGTCAGGTAAGAGCCCAGGTGGGCGAGTGGGCCAAAACAGCAGCAGACATAGAACCAGTTCTATGTATGCTCTGTTTGCTGCTTTTCAGAGCAACCGTTTCTACAGAAGTGACAGAACTGGGAGAATCCCACCCCGATCTTACTTTGGATAATCAATTAAAATGGTTATTTTTATAGGCAAGGTATTGTATACATGGACTGCCATTTGTCAGAAATGGTATAGGGTCTCCTGCTTGGGCGGCAGGTTGGTCTAGATGACCTACAAGATCCCTTCCAACTCTGTTCATGTTAATAAAGACATACTGAAATCCTGTGTTTAAATTGCAGACTGGGATTTACTTCTGAGTAGCTATGTTACCAGGATGAGCAGCTTTTCTTAGGCTCAGGCCTAATTAATACTTAAATTGAGTGCCCTAGGCAGTGCCAAAGTTTTAAGTTACACTAAAAAATGAAACAAACATTCCAGAAGAAACCTATGGCAAACCATTTGCTCTTCCCCACACCCCCAAAACTGCATGGGCCTATCTACAAAGTCATCAGGAAATCATCAGGAGTTCACCCCAAACAATTCTTTACCTTTCAAGAGGCTCCAGGATACCATATTTGCTAATGTGTGGTGATAGATTATACCTACCAATTTTGTCACTTTTGACTTTCATCAGCTGAAATGAGTGTTTCTTAAACATTTGTTGGGTTGTAGAGATGTTACAGTGTATTTATGAACATCTATTTCTCACAGAAATGGGATTCTGCCTCTAACACACAAGAAGTCAAAACCTATAGAGCCATTTGGAGACAATACTTGACAGTATTATATCAAATATCTGCAAAAGGGTTCCTATAACAAAGACAAATACAATGAGGAGGGATTACATGAACATTTTGTGTAAAGGAATATGAATGTATGATGAATGTGTAAATAAAGAATGCAACACAGGTACAAGAATGGCAAAAGTGCATTTTGTGAGAAATCTGACGTATTTTGGAATTACTGGAACTATGGAGTGTGGGTGTGGCTGTTCCACACTGGGCTGACTTCAGACTGGGCTGAAGGTTCACTTAACAACGTGACAACAATCCTAAACACGCAGCCAAGACAACACAGAGCTTAGGGACAAGTCTGTGAGGGTCCTACAGTGGGCCAGCAGAGCCCTGACTTGAACCCTATTGAACATCTCTGGAAATGGCTGTCCACCAACAGTTGCCATCCAACCTGAGTGAGCTTGAGAGGATTTGCAAGGAAGAATGTCAGAAAAATCCCCCACTCCAGGTGTGCAAGGCCTGTTGCCTCATACCCCAAAAGACTCAAAGCTGTGATTGCCACAAAGGTGCTTCCACAAATACTTATGAATACTTATGCCAATGTGATATTTGAGGGTTTTTTTCTTTTTAATAAATTTACATACATTTCTATACTTCTGTTTTCACTTTGTCATTATGGGGTACCGAGTGCAGATTAATGAGAAAAAAATGAATTTCAAAAACTCTAGAATCAGGCTGCAACCTATCAAAATTGACAAAAGTGAAAGGGGGTCTGAATACTTTCTGAATGTACTGTGCAAGAGAGCATATATACACTCGCATATGCATATGTATTTATTATTGGTCAATCATTAAGTCACACCTGACACTCCATGACCGCACAGATTATAGCATGCCAGTCCCCCCCCTCCCCTAATGTCTCCCTAAATTTGCCCAAACCCATATTCACTGCTTCAATGACACTGTCTAACCATCCCATCCTCTGCCTTCTCCTTTTCCTTCCAGTCTTTCCCAACATCAGTCTTTTCCAATGAATCCTCATTTGGTAGCCAAAGTACCGTACTTGTGCTTCAGCTTCAGTATCTGTGCTTCCAAAGAAACATGTATACACACATACATATTCATACATACATACATATACACAAAGTAGACACACACATACATATTCATACATACATACACAAAGTAGACGCACACATGCATATCCATCCACACACACACACATGCTTCTTCATAGACACATACATATTCATGCATACACAAGACATACATATTTATACATATTCATACACATACACACACATGCACACACACAAAGAAGCAGACATATTTATAAAACACATGCGCATGCAAATATTTACCTAAGCATACCCTATATAAGGACAGGCAGTGACTGGAAGCCACTCGGAAGAAAGTAGATGAAGAAAACAGTAGCTAAATATACGGAAATAGATGGATAGGGTCAGTGATATAAGAAAGGCATGTTGAATTGGTTAAGTACATAATATTGTTATTATTATTGATACTACTATAATTAACATCAATGTAATGAATATTGTTGTAAACATCTTTGATTAGTATATCCTAACAATATTTGTGTACCCAGTCCACACACTGTTCGATTGAAATTGGAATTTTTATATGCTAAAAAAAATAAAAACTTGGAACAAAAAAAAAGAGAAAGTAGATAGGTACCCTAATTAAGCTATCCACGTGCGCGCACGCAAGCTACAAATCCCGAGCCGCGCACACCCAATTCCAACCAGAGTGGTAGAGACGGCGATGCGGGCCCCGCCACCTGGCTAAAGGAGGGGCGGCGGCACTGCCGCTTTCCCGCTCCCTCTTGGCCCTTCCAGGCAGCCTCCTTTCGAGAGGCACCGCTGACCGCGGGCGGGTCCTTTCAGCCCTCCTCCGGGAGCCCCTCAGCAGCAGCAACAGCGTCTCCGCCGCCACCCCGCCCTGCTCAGACTGCCGGCCGGAGCGCGTCCGGCGGGCGAAGTCAAGCGGCGTCTCTCCTCCGCCCGCTCTCGCGAGATCGGGCAAGGTTTCCGGTGTTGTGACTGCGGGACCGTAAACATGGCGGTGAGTCTCCGCGCCCGCTCGCTGAGGCACCTCCGCATCCGAGGTGAGGAGAACTTGGGCTAGGCCCAGACCGTAGCTGGCGGGCGGGCGGGGAAGGGGAAACGAAGCGAAGACGGCGCTGTCTCCGAGCTCTTCGTCCTCTCTCTTGCCTCAGCCCCGCTGCTTGGCTGCTCCCGGTGCGGCTTCCATCACTAACTGAAGCTCCTGCTCTTGTCTCTCCTTTCTCCCCCTTTCCAGGCCGGAACGACAGCGGCGAGGAGAACGTCCCCCTCGATCTCACCCGAGGTAACGGAAGGCCTGCCGAAAGCCAAGCCAAGCTGGGCCGGGAACAATCAACCCCGCCTCCTCCTCTTGGGTTGCCGGCTCCCATTTTCAGTGAATGGAATCTGGGTCTGAGGGTGTGGAGGCTCGTCGGGCGAGTCCTCCGTGGAGAGAAGAGGGAGGGTCGCCTAAAGAGCACTGGGCAGCTGCTCCTCCCTTTCTCGAAGCGTCTCCCTTCGGAGATGGAAAGGTTGCCAATATACAACCGCCTCCTCCCTTATTTAAGCTTGTTTAGGATGGTTGGACAAGACCCCCCCCGCTCCTCCTCCCTTATTTAAAACTAAGCTTGGTTAGAGTGGTTCACTTCCCTGTGAGTAATATTTCATTCAGCCTGGTTGCGGTGGTGTCTGAAGCGGACTTGTGGAGTGAATTAGTTCCTCAATGGGAGGCCCGGCCTTCCCATTACTGGTCTGAGCAAATTTGCAAGACGGTTGGCTCTGAAGAAATAAGCTTTCTCGTACACTCTGGATGTGAGTGTGTGTTTGTGTCTCCCACCACCACGGGTTCTGCAGTGGTGTTTTTTTTTTACCCTGCTTAAAATAAGTTGGTATTTGTTGGGCCTCTTGAAAAGGGAGGGAATGTGAAGGTTCGGTTGAAAGGATGAAAGGCAAACCGGTCTCTTTTAAAAAAAATCTGCCTTGAAAATAGTGAAAGTCATGGTGTTTTATGGCAGGGCTATATATGCTAGGGATGCTTCACTCTGGTGAGTTGCTTGCTGAGATGGTCTTGACGTGGGAAGCGGGGAAGCATGAGGACAACAAGTAGTTATTGACAATTACTGTATTGCTATTCTCTCCATCCTAGATTGTTTGTGCAACTTAATCTATTTCAGGTTCATTATTTAATCTCAGCTTGCTGTTGATGGCTGTTAGCAGCCCTTAAAGCGCATTTGAGTGCTTATGCTATCACTATATAAATCTCAATGGTCTTTCTGAAGGCTTTCTGTTCCCCTCCTACACTCAGCTTTCAAATTGATTTGGTGAGTCAGTCTACTTGGAAATAGGCCTCTTTTGCGCCTAAGCTTGTTGATAAGCTATAAAAGCTTCCCTAACTGACAGTCTCCGTAGATAGGCAAAAAACTGTCTTCTACCATGATTAGATCTGGATATTAAGGCAAGCTGGTAGCTGGAAGTATCATCATAGTAACATTATTGAAAAACTCGAAATTTTCAGAGATAATTTATAGGAATATATATGTTTCTTTTAAACTTAGAATATACAATTGTAGTAAAACATGTTATTAGCATGCTATCTAAACAAAACAGTACTCAGTATAACATTTCATTGCTTGTTATTTAGCATATTTATATTCAGTATTACATACTCCTTAAGGCAGCATCTATTATATTAAAACAATACAAATTACAGTACAAGCAAAACTCAGAAGTTATACATTAGTCTCAGGATTGTTTTCATAGCAAAGTGTTCTGATGGAACAGGGCTGTTTTTTTCTTTTTCCATCATGCTTTTTCTGGGAGGCAGAGTTGCAGTTTGTCACTAATAAATGGCAAACTCACATTTGTTTTAGATACAGTTTTGGATAGATAAAATAATAGATTCTAGCATACTGCATATTAGGATTTGCAAATCCTTCGTAAACTGAATAGAATATTTGATACAGTCTTGTTTATCAGAAAAAGATTAGAATAAGTACATAAGCTTCAGACAAAATATGTAGTACAAAGAATAGTACAGGATAAACCCAGAAATGCACAATGAAATCCATAATTTTAGTCCAACAGATCTAAATGGTTCTACTGGAAACTAAATGACATAATGCAAAAATATACTGTTTATTCACACAGGGCATGTGATTTCTATGTTTGGACATTACTGCAGTGATTGCTGGACTTCGCTATGGACATCGTCATACTGCAGTTATAAAATCTAAATTGGGGCTAAATTGTTTAGAAAATAACATTCAATAGAGAAAATTAAAAGGGCCTTGGTGGCTCAGGCTGTTAAATGCCTGCATTTAAGTTCCAGCTGCCTACAACTGCTGTAGGCTCAAATCCCACCAGGCTCAAGGTTGACTCAGCCTTCCATCCTCTCGGGGTAGGTAAATTGAGGACCCAAGATTGTTGGGGGCAATAAGCTGACTTTGTAAAAATGCCGCTTAGTAATAAGGCATATGCAATGGAGTGAAGGCTATTGCTGAGCACACTGGGTTGTATCCCAAAAATTGTAAGCCACCCTGAGTCTTCAGAGAAGGGCAGCATATAAATGTAATTTTTAAAAAAGTTCATTTAATTTAAATGGTACAATTCAAAAATATTTATCATAGATTGTGTCCAGATACACATTTTGATATGCCAATTTTCTAGATTATTGAAGGAAAAATATACTGAAGTATCTTAAAAGTCAAGTACATTCTAGAGATCTTTTGACAACTTTTATGAGGATACTGAAAATGTATTGCACAGGAATGTTTTGTTTCTCTTGTGTATTATTCTATTCTCTTATTACATTTACTGCATAGTGTAATATATCCTATTTCTTCCATTTGCTTCAGTAAGATAGTCCATATTATATGTGTTCATGAAAGCAGTTCAATGATCCTTGGATAATGGTGGTTAAATAAGTCCCCTACTTTTGATCTTTTTTTACTTTGAATGGTGAAAGAAAGATTGAAGAAAGCTAAATATGTTTAGCACAATCTGGTCAGAAAGATAATTTGCATATTTTAATTCATGGTTAAGTAATACATAATTAGCAGTATTAATTACACAAGTAGTACTTTTAAGTTCCTTTACAGGTGATGCAGAAGTGGTGTTTGTTGCATTTTTGTCTTTATTCTGTGGGATCCTAGTCCCTGTGTTTTATCAGTTAGACAAAACTGTCTTGTAGAACTCAGGAAGCCTACCTTTTTTTCACAGTTGCTCTATCAAACCATACTATCCCAAAGTAGATTAGATTCTATCTTGGGGATCTTTTGGAAAGCTATTTAGACCTGGGTATTTTCCCAGGCTGGGGGTGGGGGGTGGGGTCAGATAATTATAGAAATTGAAACCAGATGTTGCTGATTTTCTTGGTTGCCATAATATCTTGTCCCTTTAAAAAAAATCAGTGGCTATATGGCTTAATTTATCAGCTGCCCTGAGTTGTGTTTATGAGGTGGGCGACCATGTAAATTGACTAAAATAAAGGCAATCAATAAAACAGTTAGGAATAAGCTGCTTTGGTGATATGCTATGTCTTTCCTAAGAAGGAAGGCCTAAAAGACCAAAAAAGGGGAGAAAGATCATGCAAACTACTTGGATAGTTCTTTTCATTTTTACATACAATATGCAGGTCATCTACAATTCCTTTGAATAGGCTTCAATAACTTAGAACTCAGCAGCTGTGTGTAAGACGGTAGTTAGTCATTATGATCTTCAAGTTGCTTGAAAAATCCAAATTTATTGACTCATGGTCAGTTGATGGGTTGGCAGTAACTGAAATTTGCTTGGATGATCAATTATTTTGTAGCTCTACCTGTGAAAATTATAGGAACTTTTCTGTTTGTGATGGAATTGGAGACAAGAAAAAAATAGCTAAAATATGCATAATATCCTTACTTCTCCCCCTAAATTAGGTAGCATTTCAAACCAAATGCAGTTTCTAAGCTGCCTATTTTTAGTTAACTAAGAAAAAAATAAATAAGTTTTTCTGTTTGTTTTTTGTCAAAGGACAGAGAGTCCTTTGTTTTAAATGGATAATATCACAGAAAAATGAACATTTACATAAAATTGGATGACTGAAAAATAATGGATAGTGTGGGAAATCCACAATTTCATTATCAAAATTTGTGTGTATAAATTTAAACTTTTGAATATCACATTGGAATAGTATCTGTATTGTCAAAAATGATTTATGTTTGTGTGTGTATGTGTGTGTGTATTGTTTATTTTACTGAGAGCTTTATGGATTTTAAATTTTAAAACTTACATGATGGGTGACAGAAATAATATGTAGCATTCCTAATCGAGTACCATTAGGACATTTTGTAATGCAGAAAAAAACCCAGAACATCTATGAATACTATTTATAAACAATCACAGTCTGGGAATTTTTCTGACAATATAATTTTTATAGAAGTACAAAGAAGATGAGAAGGCTGTCTCATGGCAGGATATGGGAAATAAATCCCATGCCTCTATAGAGCTACATGAATTCAAAGACTTAGGAATGAACATAGAATCAACATCTATTCCAATAGAATTTTGTTTCCTACAGTAACTCTCTTAATGAAAATCAAACTAATCCACTTAAATATCCAATCCGTTTAATTAAATATCCATTTAATTCTGTTCTGTCTTATTCGATTGGCAACAGTCTTCCAGAATTTTATTAAAATAACTGCATTGATGACTTAAAATTTATTTTAAAAATTCTTTTAAAAACTACATTTAAAGAAAATAGTGAAGGGGATTTACTGTAAGTTTAAACCTGGGGTTGTGTTTAGAAGCTTTGGTCTCAAACTTTCTTTCTTTCTTAGCAATTTGATATTTCTCACTGTGGTCTGATATTTTCTTCTCTCATTATTTATTTATTTTTACTCTTGCTATAGGAAGGAGATTAAAGCTGCTCACAATCATGCTTGGAGTAAACAGCAAGCCCCAGCATATATATTTTCTATCCCATATTTCTATTCCCAAATGAATAAAATACATTTTAATGCATTTGTTAGATTTATATCTTGTTTTTTATTTAGAAGCTTTATTATTATGTATCAGGGATGTCAAACTCACATTACAGTGGCATCATGTGACGTATAGGGACTTCTTTCCCCTTCGCTAAACCAGGCGTGGGCATGGCTAGCACATGACACATCCAACCCGTGGGCCAGGAGTTTGACAGCCCTGATATATATGATCTCCTTCCTTCTATTTTTCTTCACTAAAATTACCCTATAAAGTGAGAGCAAGTGATTGATTCAAACCCAACTAGTTATCTTTGACGATAGAGCTTGGACTAACACCTGCTGCTAGTCTAACATTCAAACTGCTATACCACACAGAACTCTTTGTGGTAACAGTTAAGTGTATTGGCTGATTGGGGATATGAATCAGTGTGTATCTTCAGGTATAAATGATGGCTCAGAGTCTAGTTTATTTGCAGTAAATATTAGATAAAAGTATGATGCAACAAGAAATATAGAATTGAAAATGAATATGACAAATACTAAAGTAATCTTGCTAAGTAATCTTTGAACCATTTGAAGTTTCTGAGAAAAGCTATAGGTAGAATGCATTATAGGGTATTAGTGACTTGATCTGAAATTTATAAAAACTGGAATAGCTGATGCAGCAAACTTAAATGCTTCTGGATTATGAAGCAATCATTTCAAGCATTGAAATGTTTTCTTTAGCAACAAAGCAAGTATAATGCCTTGGTTGTTATTTTTAAGATACCATTATAGCTAATATGATCTCTCCTCACAGCATAGACATGAGTGGATTGCTGGATTAGGTGCCATTAAGTTGGTGTTTAATGCTTAATGACATGAATTACTTTTTTAAAAAAGTTCTGTTTTCATTTGTCTCAATGAAGATGCAAGGTAACAATTGCAAGACTTTCTGAATGTGGCTATCCATTAATTCATTATATTTCATTAAATTTTTTATGTAACATTCTCGTGTTTCATGCAATTCACATACAAGTGATGTACAATGGTAAACTTGTTAAACAAATGTGCAGCTTCAGGGCAACCCCATGTAATGTACATTGCAGTAATCTAACAGGTTGGTATTGAGGAATGAGTTACTATAGTTAGGTATCCTTGCAGTAAGAAAGACTGAAACTGTACTATCCAGAGCTAAACTTAAGTTCTTCTGGCTATTACCAGACTTCAGGCAGAAGTTATGAATCCAGAAGAATTACAATGTACAAGCAGCAATTCTGTCTTATGTGGATTCAAATTTTCTCTGTTATCTCTCATCCAAGTCTTCACAGGCTCCAGGCAGTTATTTGTACACAGGGTCCCTCTGTGAGGGAGATGGGCAGTTTCTAAATAGGATAAATAAATAAGAAACATCAAGCACATCTCTCTTACAGTGTGGGTTAGCAGTGTATAATTAGGCATCACCAGGTTGCCACTATCATCTGAAATTGTCAGATGACTTCCTCTATCAGTTTACTATAGATGTTAAAACATAATGAGGGGAGAATTGAATCATGGCACTCCATCCAATAATAGCTATTGGATCAATCTCTCCTCTGACCTGCTTTGGCAGACTGAAATTGTCCATTGAGGAAGGAGCACAATCATTGCAAAACAATACCTCCTATCCCCAATTGCAGGTGGTCCAACAAGATACCAAGAACAGTGGTGTCAGAGGCTACAGTCCAATTCACTTACTTAATTTTCAAAATGTTTGGGACCATGCTTCGTAACCAATGTGCACCTGCTCCTTGTAGTATATCATACATGCCTTTAAAGCTTTGTGACCAGAGGATATTTTATTGCTACTTTGAGAAAAGGCAAATAGAACTGCATTTTTGCTGTTAATTTGATCAAGCTGGAATATTTCTATTTTGAGGAGCCTTATTGAGAAAGCACAGGTACTCCTCATTTAGCAACTATGTAGTACTGTGATTGCTCTTAGTTATGAGAGTGATGAAGTAATTTTGAAACCAGTCGTTGCATTTTTGACCTTTGCAGGTCTATAAAGCAAATGAAAGCTGAAGTTAAGACCATAAACATTGTAGCAGTTTACTTAGAGATCACTTCACTTACTGATTGAGTTGCTGGTCCCAGTTGTGCTTGCTAAACAAGGACTATCTGTAGTTTGATTTATTATTGGGCCAGTGAAATAGGATTTTCTAACTTACAACTCTATGAACTTGCTGTTGAAATCTAAATAATTTTATAGCAAAATTATTTGAATCTAGAATTATTTTGGTAATTGTGTGTGTGTGTGTGTGTGTGTGTGTAATACCACTCACGCATCATCACAAAATCTCCAGAACCTACAAACTTGAAATTTGGCACATATGTTCCTCTTGGCTTCTAGGTGCTCACTAAGAAACGATTTTTCAAAATGACCATCAGAGCATTAGTATTTTGTATATTATTATTAATACACTCTGATGCTAAGGAGTTCTACTCCCCCTCCCCACCTGCAAAGAAATCTGTTCCAAGTGCAAAACACAAGCAGAGGAGAGGAGTTTCAGTTTCAATTTTAGTTTCATAGCTGCAGCCAACGGAACAGTTGAGTTAAGCCATACCCAGGCTCCTTGCTGTCTCCTTGCTCACACAGCAAATACTATTTCAGTTTCCAAACAGCCCTCAACTCTCACACACTGACAGGATGCTAGCCAGATGAATACCGATGGATGCTGGTAGGTAGAGGCAGATTCCCCCCCTTATTTTTCTCCACAAAAACTAAGCTGGATCACACAGTTTGGTAGCAAAGCATGAGTATCCAGCTAGTGTTCTGATAAATGCTCAAAACAAAAGAATATATATCACCCATATTATATTGTTGATGTTAAATTGTAGGACAGTAATTTGTTCCATCTATTATGCATCCTTAAAAATTAAAGATAATGGTGGTATTTTATATCAATATTATTATAAACTCTTTGTAATCTCTTGTTTGTAGCTTTTGCTTTTTAAATTTTATAAAATGTTTTCTGTCTTACTATTTTTTCTCCTTTTCTCATACTTTTTACATTTTCTATGGAAGTGCCATTCTCATTTTGTAAAAGAAACTTTGGAATCTCAAAATTTTCTATTGTTTAGAAAATAATAACTTTTTTAAAAATTTCCTTTCACCAAAATTTTTAATTTTGCATATTATAGCAGTAACAAAATAATAAGATTTTTTTACCAGTACTCTGATTCAATTACTGTTCAATTAACAGTGGTTTAAAGTTTCAACATCATCGGAAAAAGTGACAACCGATTCACACACTTGCAACCATTGCACCACTCCTGTGCTTACATCCAGTGATGGGATTCAAAAATTTTTTACTACCAGTTCTGTGGGCGTGGCTTGGTGGGCGTGGCAGGGGAAGGATACTGTAAAATCTCCAGTCAGAGGTGGTATTTGCCAGTTCTCTGAACTACTCAAAATTTCCGCTACCAGTTCTCCAGAACTGGTCAGAACCTGCTGAATACCACCTCTGCTTATATCGCATTTTGGACATTTGACAACCAACTCTCATTTATGACTGGTTGCACTGTCTGGTGGTCATGGGATTGTCATTTGCTACCTTTTTTGCCAATTTCCAGTTAAAAAACAAGCAAATCATTGGGTATTTGCTAAACAGCCGCTGATTCACTTAACAACTGCAGTGATTTACTTAATGACTACCATAAAACTTATAAAATTGGGTGTGACTCAACTTACAACCACCCCATCTAACAATGGAAATTCTGGTCCCAATTGTCATTAATCTGATAACTATTTGTACTGGATTGATGATAGCCGAATATATAATATTGTTCTGTACCATAGCAGTATATTATAGGGCGACTAACATAAAATAAAAGTGATTATTTTTCAGTCTTCAATTCAGCTTGAACTTTTTTTGGATCAGAAAAAGGCACAAATGTATAAATAACAAAATAACAGTATAGAATACATTTGTGTCAAAACATGGCAGGAATTCTCAAAATTAAATATTAAGGTAATTTAAAGAGTTACATTGTGATCTGAGGGATACATTTTTTATTGTTTTGGGAACTATATAGTTTCTCTAACTGTATCTGTGCCTTATTTTTCTTGTAGACCCCTCCGATAACTTGAGAGAGATTCTTCAAAATGTGGCCAAATTGCAAGGGGTTTCAAATATGAGAAAACTTGGCCATTTGAATAATTTTACAAAGGTAAGAAATTTAGTGACAACATTATATTTTTTATTAGTGCATCAAAGAATATTTGTTTTAGAAAAATGGTGGTTGAATGATGTAGCAATGGGATGATAATGTCATCAAGTAGTAAGGGGATTGCTAAATTGTTTTAAATTACTTGGATATCCACAATTTTGCAGAGCCTGAACAAATAAGTACACTGCTGTGATAATGAACCATGATGAAGAAGCATGTGCATATTATAGTATTTGATGTATACAAAACAATTCTCTAAGTGCTTCCAGAAGAAGTATGTTCTGAATATATATATATACATTCTTGTGAAGACCTTGAAAGGGTTATGAAGCAGTCAGTTGAGCCTGCGGCTGTTACATGTCTACCTTTTGCAGATGCAGGCATGTTGGAGGATCTGTTCACCCATATAATGAGTATACTTTTAAGACAGAAATTGAGATGTTGGAAATTAATGACTTATTTAGTTCTATTGACTAGGATTCCAGGCAAGGTACAACATGTAGTAACTAATAAAATAATAAAATAAAAATATATTGTAATTCCAAATAAAACAGATTAATAAAAAGCATTCATCTGCCAGTGGTTCTACATTGATCAGTTCTCAAAAGACCAGTTAGTTTACACCATTCTGGCAAACTTTGAGAGGAGAGCCATCTGTGCTTTGGGATAAGTTATTTCAAAGGAGAGAGATCTCATAGGGGGATCTCTCCTTTAGAATAGAATAACAGACTTGGAAGGGACCTTGGAGGTCTTCTAGTCCAGCACCTGCTCAAGCAGGAAACCCTAGACCCGTGATGGCGAACCTATGGCACGTGAGAGGTCACTCAGAAGAGTGCCACTGCGCATGTGCGCACGCTCCTGCCAGCCAGCTGATAGCCGGGTATCTGCTGCGCATGCATGGGGGAGATGCGTGGGGGAGACGCGTGTGCATGTGCAGAGGCATGTGGCATGCGGGGGGTTGTGTGTGCATGCACAGAGGTGTGTGGTAGGTTGCGTGTGCATGCACAGGGGGCGTGGATGTGCGCGCATTGCATCATGGGTGCAGGCATGCAAGCGCACTTTTGGCACGCAACGTGGAAAAGGTTAGCCATCACTGCCCTATACCATTTCAGACAAATGTTTGTGCAATCTCTTCTTAAAAATTTCCAGTGTTAGAGCATTCACAACTTCTGGAGGCAGGTTGTTCAACCTTCACTAGGAGGGTAGCTGAGTCTACTGTTGGGTATCCCAAGGGGGATGGTTATGGCACAGAGTGTTTGTTTATTGTTTTTTATTATTTTATTTATTGGCTTAATGATTTTTATAAGCTGCCCAGAGTTGCTTACGATGGGCAGCCATAATATAAATCTTTTAAATAAAATTCATTATCCTCCCTTCAACTTTGTGAACCTTGTCACAGCGGTTGTTCCCTGGTCTCCTATATTGTCAGGCAAAAGTTATTTCTAAAGTACTCAGACTCTTGAGTTGTATGGCATATAATAGATAACAACCATCACTTTGAATTGCACTTGATAACCAGTATAAGTCCCTAATACAAATTTTGTTCATAGACCATTGAACAATGTTAGCTCAAGGGCATATGACACTTCTGAGATACATTGACTGCTGGTATTGTGCTGCCAATGTGAAGTTTTGCATTTTTAGAATCATTCAGAAGAAGGGCTGTATTGTTGCCCCCAAGGCTTTGATACCCTAGGTCAATTCAGACTAAAGCTCTCCCTGCTTTTATTTTATATATTAGCCTATTTTATAAACTTTCTTCACAAAACTAAGCACATAAAGTGGAAGAGAAGTGTCTACATTGTCTGTTATTTGAGCTGCTCTCTTACACTTTTACTTCAGGTGTCAATGCATTTTGTCAGTTTTATGGTATTTAAGGCCCAGGATACATTTTTCTTGCCGTTGTTTAATGGAGCTAATAACCTAATTTGATATTGAAGAATGGAACTTTGGATAAAACAGTAGCAGTGAAGGAGGATTCAGAATAATTTTGATGTTATTCTCTTCATCTGCAGTTTGTTAAAGTAAAAATTAAGATTTGACAATGGGAACAGGGATTTCTGGAAAGAGGTTTAATCTTTTCTCCAAAATGGTGCAGAAAGAGACTCTGAAGATGACCAAAGCCAGTTTTTCAGGAAAAAGGCCACTATCTAAATCTTTGGGGGGCAGGGAAGCTGTTCCAGTTACCAAAAGCCTCATGCCACTGGGTGAACGAAAAATTTGAGAACATGCGTAGTAGTACTAGTCATGTTGAATACAGTTAAGTTGTGGGTATGTTCTAGCATTCCAAAAAAAGGCAGGTTCATTTAATAGCATTTTTTGCAAGATTAACAGAGATGGTTCAGAAATTGTTTGTGCCTATATCCACATGAGTGTACAAATGCATTTTATTTCACTTTATATAGTATTTTACTGGTATTCAAGTAAACAGCTTCTGTAGAATTCTCCACCCTTCCCTCTACTGTCAAAATAGGTTTGAAATACGGAAGGATGGTAGGTCATACATAATGGCCAGTTTCTTTCTTGCATTGTTTTTACTCTGTTTAGACATAGTTTTTAATATCTCAATCATATTCCTAATATCAAAAGAGCTGCCTCCATGTTTTATGCAGGGATTCTTAGGTTTATTGGATTATATCTGTGATTAACTTGATGGTAGTTTTTAAAAGAAAAAAAGGAAATATGTGAAACAAATGTTTCTGATATATTGTAATTTAGAAATTCTGTGAATTAAATAAGTAAAACTGTGATGCTTCATGTAGTAAAAGTCACAACTAAACTTCCCAAAGTTCTTTAATTTTCTTAAAAATAATATTTTCAGCAAGCCATAATTATGCGACTTCATTGATATTGTGGAGACCATATGGAGGCAGTCTGACAATTACGTTTTATATAATTCAAGAGCTGCTTTTGAATTAGGAGCTGCGATGACGCAGTGGTTAGAATGCAGTATTGAAACAAAATTATATTGGTGACTTTTGCTTTAAAAGTGGTAGTAGCTTTGCCAAAAAAATGAATTGGATAAAGATGTGAGTGATAATATTTTTTTTAAATTCAAGATTGTGTAGAGTTGATGTTTGGAGAGAAACCAAAGAATGTGTACATTTTTTAAATTTATGTCTTTTAAGGTAGTTGGTTTTTTAAAATTATCTTTCAAAATTTAATGTTAATGACAATAATTCAACCAGGCTATTTCTTTCTCTTCTAATAATATCCTGGAAAAATGTGCAGGTTGATTAATTGGGAAGCAGTGTAGATGTGAGGAAGTGGTTGGTTGAACTTGCTTATTGAAAATTGTTTTAATTCTGTTGTTGAAAGTACTGACATTTATATCTTGCAGCTTCTTTGTAATGCTGGTCATACTGAAGAAAAATTAGGTTTTACTTATGAAGATATCATCATATGGTAAGTGTTATCTATTGTAAATAGTAATCTGATGATTGGAATTCTGGATTAAAGTAATAACAAATCAGAAAGTGGTTTTATCCAGAGAAGATGGTTTGTGATAGAATTAGAACAAAAGGCTAGAAATTCTAAATTGTAATGGGTGATAAATGTGGAAATGGATTAAGGTGGATTTAAACTGAGCACCTCTTCAGACCCAATAACAATTGTGTGCAGTAGAGATTATTAGCTTGGCTGTTACTCTTGTCCCTGATGAACAGTTGGGATGTATGCCCAGCTGATATCTTAAATATAACCTTGTTACATAATATATCCTGTTTACTGTTAAAGACCTGAAAGAAAACCTTTAAAATTATTTTTGTTTAAAATAACCAGACTTTTACTAGCTACACATTGGAAGAGTAAAGAATTTAAATTATTATAAACAGTGGATCAGCAGATAAATACTACAAAATATGCTGTGACTTGAACTATTTTTAAAACAGTAAATATGTAATACGTTATAGTGGTCAACATGACATGATAGTAGTCCTTGATTTATGACCACAATTGAGCCCAAAATTTCTGTGGTTATGAGACATTTGTTAAGCGAGTTTTGCCCCATTTTAGAAACCTTTCTTGCCACAATTAAGTGAGTCATTGCAGTAATACAGCTGTTCAGTGAACTTGTCTTCTCCATTGACTTTGCTTGTCAGAAGGTCGCAAAAGGGGATCACATGTCCTTGGGACACAGCAATGGCCATAAATATGAAACAGTTGCCAAGCATCTGAATTTTCATCACGTGATCATGGGGATGCTGCAGTGCTGTGCAGAGCTTCATAACTGAAAAATGGTCATAAGTCACATTTTTCAGTGCCATTGAATCTCTGAACAGTCGAGGGAGGGAAGGAGGGAGGGAGAGGGTTACCTGTATTTTCTTTTGAAGGTGATAGAAAAACTTAGTATTTTACATGCATTTCCTTTGCATTTACAGCTAAGGTGAACAATAATGTCTTACTTATCCTTTACTACTAACAGAATTGAATACAGTGTAGTGCTATATTAAAACTCAGAAACAAATTTGACAAGTCCCATTTTATTTTGTATATTAATAATAAACACCTGTTAAAGATGTCAAAGAGGTATTATTGACCTTACCTATATCTTACGATTGGACATATTTGATTGAAGATTTAACTTTATTCTTTATAATTTTAAAATTATATCATTGTGTTTACTGGGGATTTAACTTAAGAATCACAGCAATGCTGTATTTTAAATCTGGTTTCTGAAAAGTCCTCTAGAAGTTTGATAGTATAAACTTAACAACTGTCTGCACTCTAAATGCCATCATAAAAGTAGAAAAAAGCACAGTTCTTAGAAGCTGCAAACATGATTCCGTGTGCTTTTTTACCCAGTTGGCCATTCTTCTGACTTTCAAAATTTTAAATGTGCTAAGCTGAAAACCTCTGGGAAAAATATGATATACCAGCGTAATGTTGAAAACATTTAGCTTTGTAGTAATTTTTAGTCCATAATTTCACTTTTGATCATTCTGATATCAAATGAATCCAGACAACAGAAAATAGTACCTTTTAAGTGTAAAGTTAATGGATTTTTACTGGCTATAAAATGGAATAGCCAAATAATGTAAATCTTAATAATTTTTTGAAAAAGCTCCCAAGGTCATCTAAAAACACATGTCACTAGGCCATGTGTTTCAGGGAGGTGTATCTCCTTAATTGAAAACAGTGAATAATTTGCCTTTGTTTGTTTTTATAACTATAGACATGAGCTTTGGGAGAATGTAAGCTCTTTACAACTTTTTAATGAAAGAAACAAAAAAATTAATGGGTTAAATTGATGGGTTAAATTGTTAAAAACTTTTGCAAATTTGGGGTTATATAATTCCTTAAATGTTGCAGAGATGTTTTTTTCTGTGGTAGTTCTGACTTAGTTTCAACAATTAATATCTACACCAATGTGTAAAATGTTTTATGTTTGTGTCACACTCTAGATTCATACCGTATTATTGTTTTTAATTTGATAAAATATATAATACATTAAATATTTAATTTTTCAGTCACATAGGAATTTATACATTATTAGCTGCTGCTGATGTAGATGTTATAAAAAACACATTTTGGATACTATAGTGTTAAAAAATAGTTAGACGAAGGAAATAAATAAATAAAATAAATTAATCACCTAAAATGGGTTTGAGAAATATAGAATGGATATATTTTGATCATTTATAGCCTGAATGACTTATTTATCATCACAGTTTGCGGTTAGCTTTATTAAATGAAGCGAAAGAGGTGCGAGCAGCAGGACTCCGAGCTCTTCGATATCTTATCAGAGACTCCAGTATTTTACAGAAGGTATTAAAACTGAAAGTGGATTACTTAATAGCCAGGTAATTACCAAAATAATACTGAAGTAATGTGATTTGGAATTGCTTGGATTTTTCATAAGTATTGGTTATTTATATGACCCATTAACAGTGTCCATTTGTATTATTAAATTTGTAATTAGAGCTTCCTCCAACTGGAATCATGTTCTTTATGTTAGGGGTCCCCAGCAGGCCATGGACCGGCACTTGTCTGTGGCCTGTTAGGAATTGGGCTGCACAGCTGGAGGTGAGCAGCAAGCAAGTGAAGCTTCATCTGTATTTGCAACTACTCCCCTGCACTAGTATTACCACCTCAGCTCCACCTCAGATCATCAGGGATTAGAATTCCATAGGAGTGCAAACCCTAAATTGTACATGTGAGGGATGTAGATAGTGTGCTCTTCTTCCCCTCTCCCCCCATCCGTGGAAAATTTGTCTTTCACAAAATTGATTCCTGGTGCCAAAAAAGTTCATCACCACTGCTTTATGTATATTCAATGTTTGTACAGGATTCATGTATATACAGAAATTCTGCTTTCAGTCACCTAAGCCAACATACAGAAGCATTTGGGAACATTAGCCACATATTAGTCTAATAAAAGCATCTACAGAGTCTGCTGTATATTTTTGTAACTCTTGTGTTGTTCCTTCTGTAATCTTGTTGATACTATGATTTGGAGAAATAAAGTTACAGTAATTTATAAGTGAATGGCCAGGAACAGTTCATGATGGAGGCTTTGAGGCAAATGTAGGTCATCCTCTACTTACAACAGGTTGTTTAATAACTGTTTGAAGTTAAGACGGGAAGGGTACATTATGGGCTATAAAGCACTCCTGGCCATTGTAAAATGTTGCCCCTCCTTCCCCGTGGTCACACGATTGTGATCTGGGTGCTTAGTAACCTGTTCCCAGTAAAGACTGGTTGCCAAGCGCCCCACAATCATGTGATTGCCATTCAGAATTTTCTCTACTGACCTCCCCAGAAAGTCAGTAGGGAAGCCAGCAGGGAAAGTTGCAAGCTGCTCTCACCTGTACCAAGCATTCCTCATCCCCTCCATGCACTGTGGGATGGATAGATGGAAATCCATTGGGCTGCAGAAACGAAGCTCAGATCTTCAGATCTGATCTTTGTTTCTGCAACCCGCTGTAGGAGTTTCCTTCTGTGAATGGGAAGAGGGGCACTCCTTCACTGGACTGGAGTAATGAAGCTTGCATTCCATAGATCCGAGCTTTGTTTCTCCAGCCAATCACAGGCATTCTCTTCCACATGGAAAGAATTTCTGTGGTAGGTTGCAAAAATAAAGCTTGAATTGTTGGGGGCAATATGCTGACTCTGTAAACCGATTAGAGAGGGCTGTAGAGTACTATGAAGCTATATGTAAGTGCTATTGCTAAAGATCTGAGCCCCATTGCAGGAGTTTCCTTCTGCACATGGAAGGGAACTGAATTCCTGCCTGCAGGAGGAAACTCTTTCATTTTGTCTTTTTAATTATTCATATGGTCATTTAATGTCCACAAGTGAAAGAGCTGGGATTGTGGTTGTTGAGTGAAGCGGTAATGTGGATATCTTGCCTAACTACCCCTGTGCTTAACCGATATTCCAATCCCAATTGCCATAAATCAAGGATTATCTATTTGGATTATTTTACCTTAGTAATGTTTAGAAGTTGAATCTCATCATTATATCCCATAAAATAATTTTGGGTTGATTTGAGCATTTTTAGCCACTTGTACTTTGAGAAAAAGTGAAAACATAGTTCTTGCTGGTTCTTTCTTCCCTATGTTACTCCTGTGCAATTCCCCACCCATGTATTAGAAGATTTCACTTCTCCCTGTTAATCTTTTGAAAGTTGGTTTTCAAAAAGAATAAGAAAATGTCACCTGTACTATTTTTCCATCAAAAGTATTCTACAGATAAACTTTCATGGAAGGATGAAGCCTTTGTGTGTTGAGAGGCAAATTCTAGATCCAAACCAACCAATAATGCTAGAATTTTAATGTCTGAACCCCAAATATAAGAACTAATATATCAAAACTTTGAGAAAATAAAGCATGTTTATAGGTAGTTATAAATATAAGTACATAAATATATATGTATTTAATTTTAGATGCATAGATATACAGCAAAGCAATGAAGTAGAACGAACACAAGCACTTCGTTTAGTCAGAAAGGTATGTGAAAACTCACAATACTGTTATTTACTAAATTATCCATCTCAAGTTTTATATGATTATAAAATAACACTGCAAATGGCTTCATTATTCAATGTAGAAAACAATGTTGGTAACACAAGTGATGTCCAGCTGGCCACGCCCACCCCAGCCCCCAAGTTCAAACACAAACCTGATGCGGCCCTCAATGAAATCGAGTTTGACACTCCTGTCTTAGTAGGATGAGATGGCTCATCAAATATGCCATTGAGGGCTTTGAAGGCCATAACCAAACACTGGAACTGCACCTGGAAGCAAACTGGCAGCCAGTGCAGCTCTGGAAGCAATGTTGCAACATGGGACAGTCATGTAGTCCCTGTGGCTTTCCAAAGCCAATCAGTGTCAATGGACTTTCAGAAAAGGCTTAAGATAGGAAGGAGAAATATCAAATAAAAGACACATCAAGTATCATTTAGGTCCATTTTGCTGCTATGCAGGGCTTCTGGTGGATAAATATAATACCTCAAAGACTCTGTAATATTCAAGGCCACTTTTTGAGAGTAAACTTAACATTGATCAGCTGTGTAAGAAACGTTAAAGTCCCTTTAGGAATTTGAAAAAGCTTGTTGGAAGTCAGGATATGCTTAGCTGCAACTAAACTCTGGTTCAAAATGTGTATGTATCATTCTACTTTCTTACCTTATTGATGACCATGATTTAAAATTCCATCTTGGAAAATTAGTCAAATTGGCCCCAACTAAATCACCTATTTTTAATGGGGGCATTCAGGACTTGTAGGTTCACAGTTGGAGCTGTATGGTGCTCTCATACTCCTAGCTTTTCCATAGACATTGTTATTTGTATGAACAGATGGAGAAATTATTGGGGCATTTTTCAGCAGTTCTTAAAGTAGCTTTTGAGTATGTTTTTGCTATTCAATTTTGTGGATAAATTGAATAAAAAGATCTTGAAGATGCTTTAGCAGCAATGTTTCCTTTCTTAGGGCTGATTCTTTGTATGGCTGTAGTACAGCAGTTACCTTTTGAAAAATAAAATTAAAAGTTAAGTTACAGATTAAGAATAGAATACCAAAACAAAATATTAAAACAGGTTCTGTTTAATATGAATAATTGAATATTTTACATTGTTCTTTAATTGAGCCATGTATGCAGCAAATACTTCCTTCTTTCTACATTTCTTTGCAGATGATTACAGTCAATGCTTCATTATTTCCCAGTTCAGTTACCAATTCTTTGATAGCTGTTGGAAATGATGGCCTGCAAGAGAGGGACAGGATGGTTCGAGCATGTATTGCTATTATCTGTGAATTAGGTAAGCATTTTAAAAAGTATTTCAGTTAAATATGAGATTTAGTAGAGAGAATTATCAATCTTTGGAATGAATGGGCAATCTATACAGTAGATTACAAATCTGTTTAATTTTTATTGCATCCTCTTTCCATATGTCTTTTGAAATAAACTTAGATTTGTATCAAAGCATTCTGTGCCAAATAGCTGTACTCAAGAATTACTGATTTAAAAAAAAATTGGGTCACTCTTTGCAATATATACATGGCATGTACAACATAACCAGGGAGAAAGACCCATTGAACAAATTTAAACTTGTTGCTAAATCTTAAATGCCTATTCTGATGTGTGTTTTTGAACAATTTGAAATGAGTCTTAAATAAGAGTTCTAAAAGTTTCTGTAAGAAATGTAGTATGGGTTGGTGAAGAATTATATAATCTTGGAAGAATTTAAGGTATTTAGAATTATTTTATAACACTTTGAAAAATGAACATAAGTTGTAATTTAATGTTAACATTTAAAGATTTTTGTTTGTAGAAATATGATTAGTTATTAAATATGATCAAAATTATAAAATATTTAATACTCTTTAAAATGGAATAATCTCTTTCAGCAATTCAAAATCCAGAAATAGTTGCGTTCCGTGGTGGTCTAAGTACCATTTTGAAAAATGTAATAGATTGTCAATTAAGCCGTATAAATGAAGCTCTCATAACGACTGTTTTACATCTTCTTAATCATCCAAATACCCGACAATATGTGCGAGCTGATGTGGAATTAGAGGTAATTTTAAATATAATTGCATTAATGTGCTTATTTGTTCTAAATTTGAATTGCTTATTTACATGTAGTTTTCATTTAGCAACCACAATTGGGAGCTGCTACTCTGTCACTAGTCAAGACATCACATGACCATGATAGATTTACTGTCTCACTTCGGTAGATGTTAAGGAATAACATAATAAGATTTTACTGCCAGCTTCTCCATTGACTATGCTTGTTGGAAGCGGACTGTGAAATGGGCAAAAGACAATCGCATAACTATAGCATGCTGTGACAGTCATAAGTGCGAGGATTAATCGTAAAGTTATTTTTTTCAACATTGCTGTAACTTTGAATGATTGCTAAATATAGAAGCCATTAACCAAAGACTCCCTTGTATATCACATACAGTTTTGAAACTTTGGCTTCTAATAACAGAATATTATCTATTAACATTGAAATTTGATACTTGCATATGTGTATATAAATTATTCTTTTTTTCAAAATAAATTGATACTTATAAAGTTAATAAATTAGTTTATAGCATCTCCCAGTGCCTTTCCTTTCTACACTATTTCCTTTAAAAATAAGAAATTGGATGATGAGTTTAAATGCAGGGGCAAGATACATATTTTCATGTTAAAAGCCCAGATCAACTGTATCTTGCCGGTTCTGTTAAAAAGTAAGAAACTTCTGATTGACAAAACATATATTTTTAAAAGCATTTAAATAGATTTACATATGATAATAATATATAAATGGTAATAGGAATGACACCGATCTTCTTTATTGTAGCGGATTTTAGCTCCATACACAGACTTTCACTACAGGCATAATCCAGACACTGCAGAAGGACAGCTCAAGTAAGCACACAATCATTCTCTGCTATTCCCAGATTAATTTGTGGAATAAGCTCTTTACAGCAATACTATTAAAAAAAACAATAAAACATAACAGTCTTACTTATCAATGTTTTTTTTAACAGAGAGGACAGAGAAGCACGGCTTTCTGCTAGTAAAATGGGAATTGTGGCAGCATTTCGATCGTGGGCAGGTAGGCTATTTGTTCTCATTTTAACTGAAGTTAGTAAGTAGAATACTACACACACACACACACACACATACCTATGCCCTCTCCGCTTCGAAAATAGCCCACATGGCACTGTTTAGCATAGTCAAACATCAGCACAGGAAGTATTTTATGGCATTCCATATTAGGTCATAAACTGTTTAGCCCATGGTGAACAATATAGCACAAACATCAGCACAGGAAATATTTTATGACATTTTGTATTATATCATAAGCTGCTTTATGGTAATATGCATGTCATAAGATGTTTTCTAAAATTTATCAAATTTCATTTCCACGGGAATCATGGATCTCAGATTGTAAATGCTTTCTGTAAATTAACCCATTTGGGATATCATGGTTAACCCAGTTAAAGGTTACATGAAGCAGAGTTTTAGTAGTATATAGATGCTTTACAGGTGTAAGCAGAATCAGTTGGAAATAAAACTTTCCTGTTATGGGCAAATTGTAGATTGGAAATTTCTTCAGGTAAGAAAGGATGAATTAAATGTTTAGCTTTCAGTGCAGAAAAAATAACATGCACTAGACAAGGAGATATTTAAATGTATTGAGGCACTTGTTTTTTTCTGATTTTTTAAAAACTTTATGATTTGTTTACAGGTAGCCTTCAACTTACAACAGTAATGGAGCCTGCCCATTTTGGTCATAAGTTGTGACAGTCATGAAATGGGTCACCCAAAGAGCTGACCTGATTTTATGACTTTTTTTGGTGGTGGTCATTAAGTGAATGCCATGGTCATTAAGCAAACTAATTGTTTGCTATGGGCCAGTTTTGCCAAAAGAAATAAATGCTGATTTTTGGACAAAAACATCATAAAAGAGTTATATGTGTGTGGGGTGTTGTAAATGGCTATAATGTAGGCCTATTGCCAAGTGCCCAAAATGTGATCATCTGATTTGGGGGGCGGGGGGTGGCCATCATAACTTTGGGTTGAAAGTATACCGGGGAGGTCCATCATTATTTGAACTAGGCGACTGATTGTAAGTTGAAGGTTACCTGCTTGGTTTTATTGGCTGCCTAACTCCAACAGACTGGGCTTTAACAGACTGAAACTGTAACAAAGTGTCTGCTTATATGTTCAAATGTAAAAACAAAACAGTACTACTCTTACCATTATATAATCATGCCTTTCGTTTTGTTTTCAGGTATAATTAGTTTGTGTAAGCCTGGGAATTCTGGGATCCAATCGCTTATTGGGGTGTTATGTATACCTAACATGGAAGTGCGGGTATGTTTTCAACTTTTGTGGCTAGAATTGAGAGGTTTGCATATTCTTCATAGGCCACACTCACTTCTCACAATACTGTTAATCTAGGAAATTTGTAACATTCATTTTCTTAGGCATCTATATTCTATTTGAGGACATGTCAGAGGCACTGCCAGACGTTGCCATCAGTATTTGTGGAGATGGCTTACATTAAGTTTTGTTTTAAGGGGTTGTAAATCACAATTTGGTTTAAAGTTCAGTAGAACTTAAAAAACTTAATGGAAACATGAGAATTGCCATCATATTCAGTATACTTAATCTACTCATTTTGGCATACTGTACATTAGTTGCCGTACATTATTTAGCACAATACAGATTGTTTTTTTTTATTTATTACAAATGTTTTTTCTAGAGCTCCTATTACAAAGCATCACGAAGCAATTTATTATAATTGTAAAAAAAATCAGAGTAAAGCAAAATAAAAGCAGTTGATTAAATCTAGAGATACTGTGAGTTTAATGGCTGGGAAAGACCATTATAACAAGGTGGCTTTTTTAAAAAAGAAAAAAAAACTCCTAAAACATGCTAGTATTGATGTACATTATATGCAATCTAATAGTTTATTTTGTAGAATGCCTACCTGTTCCCCACTCTTCAGAAAAACAAAAAATAAATCAGTATCCTGGGAGAGGGAGCCACATTTGCCAAGTCAAAGTTGTTGCTATAGATGTCCCACCATGATAGCCATTTTGTGATTGGGCAACCCCATCCCAAGGGGGAATGTCAATACATCTATCACATTTTCTCAGCGTTCATTCCTGCTGCAAATGTTTAATAAACAGTTAAAATTTTGGCTATTAGAACAGGACATCAGCCACCCTGAAGAAGGTGGCCCATATTTTTTAATGTCTGAGTTGTATTTCTTTGATATCAGCTTCACATAAATATATTTCTGCTCATTTTTGTAATCCTATTCCTGTTTATGTTACAGCGAGGCTTGCTTGAAGTTCTATATGATATATTTCGCCTTCCTCTTCCTGTTGTGACAGAAGAATTTATAGAAGCACTTCTCAGTGTAGGTTAGTATTAGACCTGGGGAAATGCTCCATGGTATTTGCTGGGAAGATCGAGGAGCATTTCTTTATCTGGTGCTGTATTGGGGACTTTAACCGCAGCTGAATTGCAATAATTATGCAGTAATCTTTCTTTGATAAACTTGAATCGCGATATACAACTCTAAGCATTTTATTTATGACATATAAAGGGCCCCTCTGAGGGAAGTCATTTGTTGTCTAAATTGCTAATATATGAGATGCTTTTTAAAAATCATTTTTATTTCAGCTATCACTATCGTGCATGAAAGATTTTAAACTTAAGATTTTTTTTATGATGTGTGCAAGACAAGTATGAACTGTCTCCCAGCACTGCAGAATAGGAGTAAGAACTGCTAAGGAAACAGTGAGAAATAATAATGCCGAATCACATGACAAATTCCATGCCATAATTTTACAGGGTTTTCAGCTGCCCATCTTTAAACTTAGAATTGTTTCCACATTTTTTATTTGTGTAGATCCAAGCCATTTTCAGGACAGCTGGAGACTTTCTGATGGCTTTGTAGCTGCAGAAGCTAAAGTTATATTACCTCACCGAGCCAGATCCAGGTAGTTAAGTATTACCCACCCAAGTAGAATACATGTTTTTGTCTCACTTTGATAAAGAAATAGATTTTTCTTTAAAAAAAAAGAAATATGAATGTTGTCATTTTTTATTTTATTTATTTTTTATTTTATCCAGACCTGACCTCATGGACAATTACTTGGCCCTGGTTCTCTCTGCTTTCATTAGAAATGGACTCTTAGAAGTAAGTTCAGATTTTAAATTAAATTGCAAAAAAATTCCATTCTTTAGTACAGCATGTTCAGTGTAAAGCAATATGAATGTCATATGTGCACCACTTATCTAGAATTTTATTTCTTTAATTATTCCAGGGTCTAGTTGAAGTAATCACAAGCAGCAATGATCATATATCTGTCAGAGCAACTATCTTACTGGGGGAACTTTTGCATATGGTAAGAGAGACATAACTTTCATTTGCTGATTAGCTGCTATTCATTTTAATAGACACTGTTGGATTTCATTTCCGGTAGTAAAGGAGAAGGAAATAATATTCAAAACATAAAAAAAAGCACCAAGACACATTTAAGTTGTTGTTTTACTTTAGCAAAAAAGATAGATAGTAACAAAAACAACTTTTCCTTCCCTCTTTTATTATCTTAAAATATAAGGTTTTTCTGGGTTTGGTCTACAAATTAGAGTTGCCTAATCTGTAAAATGTGGACAGTTTACTGCAAAATCTTGATCGTTTTCAATTCATTGCTGATGATTCTGAAATCTTTGTCTTTTCTTCGTTTAAAACAACACAGTTAAGTTTCTTTTATTAACTTGAGATGTTAATAAAATACAAAGAATTATGACATTTTCAGGTCCTAATTCATCATTTCAGCAAGGTGTCCGTTTTAGATTAGGATTGACCAATTGCGTTTTTGCCTACTTTAATTAATAGTAATATTTTGTGAATGGCTTTTCCATGAGAGCTAGTAGACTGTTTCCTTTGCTGCAAGCAAGGCAAGCAATTAAGAAAGTTTTCCCCACAATTCAGTGTATTTCTATTAAGTATATTATTTGAAGTAAGCTCTGGTTTTATATCATTAAAATAAAGCAGGTTTCACAGTATAGGGGTAAATAGGTGGAATAAATTGGACTTCGTTTCAAACCTCTAAAGCTCTTTCTTCTTTTTCAGGCAAACACCATTCTTCCACATTGTCACAGCCATCATTTACACTGCTTACCAACTTTAATGAATATGGCAGCTTCTTTTGACATTGTAAAAGAGAAGAGACTGTAAGCATACTGTTAATAACATGCTTAGATACGCTAAGATAAAAGTATACATTCAGCTTTCAGTCACATCAGAATACGTATTTATACATTTTAGTTATCAAAATAGAATCCTGATGAGTCAGAAAGATAGATAGAAATACTTCTCACTGAAAGTTTCCTCCTTTTTTCTGTTGAGGGTAGTCCTGCTCTATCAAAGAGCTTTCCATCAGCAGAGTAACACTAGTTGCATAAATAACACTGCTGAGCAGATTTTGCTCTCTGTATTATTATTTTCATCTGAAAACTTCCTTTGTATTAAGACAGGTTGTGTTTCTTTTCAGAAGAAAGCAAGTATAATCTTCTTGGTTTCTGGTTTTGAAATTGCCAGTTGTTTTCTTTACATGTTATATTTCAGTTAGATTCTAGATGCAAATTTGCAAAAAGTCATAACACTTTATAATATATTCTGTGAAGCAAACAACATACACGGTGCATTCAAATAATATTCAGACTCCTTCACTTTTGTCAATTTTATTATGCTGCAGCCTGATACTACTGTAGAATCAGGCTGCAGTATAACAAAATTTTTAAAAGTGAAGGGGTTCTGAATATTTTCTGAACCCACTGTATTTGTCTAAATTGTACATGTTTCATAAAGTTTATTTGGCATATTTCTGCATCAGCAGCTGTTATTCAAACTCACTTTTACTCACTTTTTTTTCTTTCTGTTTATGGCCAGAGAGCACTATTGGTAGTGGGCTAATTGTATTTTGTTTTCATCATTTTAATTTTATTAACATTTTCAGGAGTTATTTCTCTGTGACTGAAACTCCAAACCATGAATTAGAATTACATAAGTTGAATGCTGCATCTTTAAACAGTATTTTCATTTTTAAACAATTTCATCTCCACTGCAGCAAACCCTAGAGATGCTGTCACTCCTGCATAATTATTCTAAAGACAGTAGTCTTAAATCTTGGTGTAAGAACCAATAATTTGTAAAATCAATTATTATAGAATTATATGTAAATTATATTCAAATTTTGTTTATACAGATAGTCCTCAAGTTACAGCAGTTCATTTAGTGACCATTGAAAGTTACAACAGTACTGGAAAATAAGTGACTTATGACCATTTTTCATACAACCGTTGCAGCATCCCCATGATCATGTGATCAAAATTCAGATGCTTGGCAACTCATATTTTTGATGGTTGCAGAGTCATGGGATCATGTGACAGTCTGACAAGCGGAGTCAGTGAGGACGCCAGATTCAATTAACAATCATTTAACAACTGAAGTGATTCACTTAGCATCTGTGGCAAAAAAGATTGTAAAATGGTGCAAAATTCACTTAACTCTCACTTAGCAGCAGAAATTTTGGGCTCAATTGTGGTCGTAATTCGAGGACTACCTGTATTTGATAATTACTTGTTAATGAAACAAAATGATCTAAAACCTGCATATTTAAGAGTATCAGAGTAATATAATTGCCATTTCATCTAAACTCCTAAAATGGGACTTGGTTTGTAGTGGATTCAAATCAATAAGCTATCAAGCCGTGTCAGCACAAAAATCCCTGCGATTTACAGAATATACCAATTCTTTCAGATCCTTATTAAATATAGTAATTGCATTATCATGTTCTTCTGGTAGACGAGCCAGTGCTGCACTGAACTGCTTGAAACGCTTTCATGAAATGAAGAAAAGGGGACCTAAACCTTACAGTCTTCATCTAGATCACATTGTCCAGAAAGCTATGTCAACCCATCTGCGAAGAGATCAGTATCGTGTGCAGAAAGATATCTTTATTCTTAAGGTAGACTTGCCTAGGTTCTTTGTCATCAAAAGAATATAATACTTACAAGTATAATTTTAAGCTAACTTTTTTTTTCATTTGAGTGGGAGCCTGTCTCACTAGATACTAGTTCAACTCTGGGGTTTGGGCTCTATTTTCTTTAAAAAATATAAATTTTGGTATGGTTAACTTGAAATGTAGTAACGCAGAGTCAACTTTACAATGGGATTAACTTATTTTTCTTTTCCCTTCTGCTGCTGAAGGATACTGAAGAAGCACTATTAATGAATTTGAGAGATAGCCAAGTTCTTCATCACAAAGAAAATCTGGAATGGAATTGGAATCTGATAGGGACCATACTTAAGGTAAGATGTACAGTATGATGATACTCTAATTAGCATTTAAGAATTGAAATACAAGACATTAATTGAAATAATTCTTACCATGCTTTGTATTTGCTGTTTTTAGTGGCCAAATATTAACTTAAAGACTAACAAGGATGAACAGTTGCACAGGTATGAAACTGTCTACTATATGAACAAAAATAATTACAAAAAAACTTCATTTTGTCTTGGGCTTTTTTGTTGTTATTGTAGCATTTTAGCCAGAAGTTGATACATTAGAAAAAAAGAAATTATATTGTCTTTTCCTCCAATAATTTTGAATTTAGCTCCTTGTAAATAAAATTCTTTTTAGCTATTTTAGATCCAGAAAGAAACATAAATCAAGTATGGCATCCACATAAGAAGGAAAAAGGTGTAAACAGTTATTTTAAGATGCTGAACTACCAGCCCTCTGTAATGGATACAAGACACAAGAGATTATTCTTAAGGGTGTTGAACAAATGGATAGGTTTTGAAAGTAAAATAACAATTATACTATTGTCTTGGCCACTGAGTTTGTGAGATCCTGTCACAGCAGATCGTTAAAAAGGTTCTTTATAATGCTTCCAGTTATATAAGTATTCTGTTGGCCATTTTCTGGTGTAAAACTCCATATGGAAGCATGGTGATGTATCTCTACACAGTTTCTTCTTTCTTCTTAATTTGACTTGTATGCCGCCCCCGCTCCAAAAGGACTCGGGGCGGCTCACAGCTAAAACATAACAATAAATAATTACCTAAAAACGGATTAAACGAAAACAAGTCAAATACAAAATTTAAAACCCCAAAGTTAAAACAACCATCAAACCCCCCAGGAGGTCAACACAGCCCGGCCTGCGCAAATAACCAGGTCTTTAAATCGTGGCGGAAGGTGCGGAGATCAGGGGCCAACCGGAGCTCCGGCGGAAGCTGATTCCATAAAGTGGGAGCCGCCACAGAATAGGCCCTCCCCTGGGTCACCGCCAAATGACACTGAGTCGCAGACTGCACCCCGAGGAGCCACCGCCTGTGCGCTCGCACAGGGCAGTTGGTATTTGATGCTGGCAGGAGTCGTTCTCGTAAATACCCCGGACCCATGCCTTGTAGGACTTTGAATGTTAACACAAGAACCTTTAATCTCACCTGGAAGACAACCGGTAGCCAATGCAGGTCGCTCAGGAGGGGTGACATATGGGAGTACAGGGAAGCTCCCATCACTACCCGCGCAGCCGCATTCTGCACCAGCTGAAGCCTCCAAGTGGTATGCAAGGGCAGTCCTAAATAGAGAGCATTATAGTTAGGAAATAACGAGTGCCTGAGTGATCGTGCGCAGGGCATCTCGGTCCAGGTATGGGCGCAACTGGCGAACCAGCTGGATCAGGGCAAAGGCCCCCTGGCCACGGCTCCCACCTGCTCCTCCAACTTGAGCCGTGGGTCCAGTAGGACCCCCAGATTCCGTGCCCTGTCCACGGCGGGCAACACCTCCTCCCCCATGACCAAAAATGGAACCTCAAAGCTGGTCCAAGATGTCGGTATGCACAACCACTCTGTCTTGGCCGGATTGAGTCAAAGCATGTTCCTGTCCATCCAGATCAGTACTGCATCCAGGCAACGGGACATCATGGAGAGAGCATCACTGATGTGGCCTGGGGTGGAGATATATAACTGTGTATCATCAGCATACTGATGATACATCACCCCAAAGCCACGGATGATCTCACCCAGCGGCTTCATATATGTGTTGAACAAGAGGGGCGACAGGACTGACCCCTGGGGCACCCCACAAGTGAGAGACCTCGGAGTCGACCTCTGCCCCCCTGCCAACACTGATTGCGAACATCCCGAGAGGTAGGAGGAGAACCACTGTAAAACAGTGCCTCCCACTCCCAGCCCCCCGAGACGCCGCAATAGGATACCATGGTTGATGGTATCAAAAGCTGCTGAGAGATCTAACAGGACCAGGACAGAGGAAAAACCCCTGTCCCGCGTCCTAGAGAGATCATCAGTCAGCGCAACCAATGCTGTCTCCGTGCTGTACCCGGGCCAGAAGCCTGATTGGTACGGATCTAGGTAGTCCGCTTCCTCCAGGAAGAGCGACAGTTGCTGCGCCACCACACTCTCAACAACCTTCACTAAAAAGCGAAGGTTGGAGACCGGACGAAGGGCAGGCTTCTTCAGGAAGGGCCTCACCACTGCCTCTTTCAAGGCGGCAGGGAACAGCCCCTCCCTTAATGAAGTGTTGACCACTGCCCGGAGCCAGCTGCATGTGACCTCCCTGGAGGCATAAACCAACCAGGAAGGGCACGGGTCCAATAAACATGTGGTGGAGCTCAGCCGCCGCATGATCCTGTCCACTTCATCCTCAGAAACAGGATTAAACAGGAGTTTAAAATTTAGCTGGCTAGGCAAGGTTTGAGTTGCAAACCTTGAATGGGATGACCACCATGCTTGATACCTCATATCATGTGATAGCTCTGAAATATTACAGTTCCCATCTACTTTGATACCTTTCAGAAAGAACTCTCTTGTTTTGAGAAGCACTTGTTACATTATATTTTTCATATTTCATTTAATTAAAAATCAGATCCTGTAAGTGCAAGATGGCAGACAATTTTTTTTTCTTTTTCCCTCCACCAATTAAAAGAAACCTATTCTAACTGGCTACTTTTAAATAATATATTCCTCTCAAAATTTTATATTGAATCCTGTCTATTCAAGAAAAGGATTATACGAGTTTGAAGTTAGCAAAGGAATATGAAAAATTGTTGGTAGGTTCACATTTGTAGATAAGTAATATAAAGGAGAAAGATTTGTTGGATTTAAACATTAACAAATTCAGAGTTGAAAACACCCATCTGCAGTCTTTATTAGCTTATATGTTGTTAGAGAAATAAAGTGCATAAGTTACTGCTACCATTTCTGTAATATAAAATATAATAATCACCTACAATACTTGCATGGGTTCAGAAGTATTGCTTGAAAAGTAAATTTGCTAACTGCACAAAAATCCTCAGTCTGAAAAAAAATGCCTTGTTGGGATAAAGAAAGAAGATTTGTTAAATAGGAAGAATCAGTGACAGAGGTTGTATTAATCATTTCTTGAATGTAAATGTCTTACAAAACAGAAACTGCTACAGAAAAAGTTCTCTATCATTTCTCCACAGGCTATTGAATATAATTTTGACAGTAGACCTCAGGGACAAGTTAGATTTCATGTCACAGAGTTTGTAAAAAATTCCTTTGGATTTAAGATTGATGAAACTATTACCTTGTAATATAAATAATTATAAAAAGGTACATACATTGTCAGAAGCCTTTAGTTATGTTTTTTAATTGCCTCATTCTTTTGTTTGATGTTAGATTTGTACGGCGCCTGATGTATTTTTACAAGCCTAGCAGTAAATTGTATGCCAATCTAGATCTTGATTATGCAAAGTCAAAACAGCTCACAGTTGTTGGTTGTCAATTTACTGAATTTCTCCTTGAATCTGAAGAGGTAAAAATTATTTTCTTTTTTAGCCATAATTAAAGACTGGCAGATTCCTATTTGATGTTATTCTAAATGCAAAATCATACCATTTTTACCAGGTTACCAAAACTGGAAATATTTCAGTGGAAGAATTTAATTCTGAATCTTTACAATTAAGTAGGAAACGCAGCTTCATTTGGGAGCAAAAATAGAATTCATAAAATATATGCTTATTCTGAGTCATAGTAGAAATGTAATATAAAAGATATTGGTAATGTTTTGCTTCAGTAAATAAATTTAAAATTAAAAAAGTATGACATGCATAAAATCCTTTGAAATGATTATTCTTGTTCTTAACTTTGCACTACAGGGACTGTAAAATAAACATAATTAAATGGTGTCTGATTAAGTAGATTTTCTGCTTAGTCTGACTGCTTGTCAAGTAGTAATGCCACACCTTTTGTTTAAATACCTGAGGAGCACAACATTTTGGAACAATCATATTAGATTACTTATAAAAAATAACTAATTAATGCACACCAACCAATTTCAAAGTTTAATAATCAAAACACATAACACATACATTGCAATCAGTTCAGAAACAATAACATTGTAGTTATGCCTTATAAGTCTTGCCTTAGTTGATACATTAGCCAAGAAATTTAAGAAGATGCATTTTAACAGATAATTATGCATTTAGAAATTAAAACTTAAAAGGTAGTATGCACTGGCCTGATCTGCTTCAGAACATTGAGTGGAAGTTATACATGGGTCAATCAACATGCCCTTTTGCCCCTCAGGAAGGAAGACAGGAAGGAAAGAAGGAAGGAAGGCAGGTGCAACAAAAGGTAGATACAGACTTAACAATTATCTACAATTTCTACATGTTCACCTTTTGCATTCCTAACTTTCTGTTACGTGCAAAAGGTAAATCAGAATTGTTTGTTTCGGTTCCTTTTTTTCTTGATTTTCTTTGACAAAACTCATTAACGTGTAGAAGAAAACGACAGAAGATTAAGTTCACTTTTGCCAAAACCTGGTCTTGACTTGGCACCTTCTCTTTCCATTGTTAGCTTCGGAAAAAATGTGGATAGCCTGTGGATTGTTTATATTTATTACTGCCATAATCCCCATAGGAATGACTTTCACTTTATATCAAAATCATCTTAAGGCATTATCAAGACTGACTGTCTCCACATTTCACATGTAATCTAAATTTCTTAAAAAACAACTTCCCAATATTGTTGCATATATTTTTTTTTGTATTTTTTCTGTGTTACATATCCTTTGATTTAAGCACAGATTTTGAAATATACATTATAGAAATTTTATAATATTTTCCTTTTGTTTTTTCTATGGAATTCAGCAGTTGATTGTTTTATATCCCAGAAAAGTTGAAAATGTATTGTTGTGGTTTTTTTTATTGAGCAAGGAAAATTTGCTAAAAGTAACCTGAATAAAGTTTTTTGTTTTTTTCCTTTTAAAGCAGGATGGGCACGGCTACCTTGAAGAGTTAGTAAGAGATATTGTGCACTGGCTTAACATTTCTTCAGGACTGAAACCCGAACGCAGTCTCCAGAACAATGGTCTCCTTAACACACTTAGTCAGCACTACTTCTTATTTTTTGGTACCCTCTCCTGTCATCCCCACGGAGTGAAAATGCTTGAAAAGTGTAATGTATTTCAGTGGTATGTATTTAGTTACAAAAATAGTTTTTGAAATGTTGAGGTTCCAGAAACTTAAACATAGAAATTATCTTAATGTGTGTCATCATTGAATGTGTGGTAAACTATAGTTAGCTGTGACTAGTTGACATTAACTTTTTTATTTTTGGAGAAGCAATGTTATTTTAGATTTTATTTGTAAAAATCTTGAACACAAATTACCAGCAATTTAAAAGACTGTTGGAGAAAATAGATATATTCTTAATGCTTTTTGAGTAAACATTTCATAATTATAGAATGTAATGAGAGCTAAGCACTTGTCATTTTCCCTGGAAAAATAGTAGAAAAAATCATTATGCATTGTTTAAATGCCATAATACTACTATTGTATGCTTTATGATGTATGCTACCCAGAGTCACTTATTGAGATGGGCAGCTATAGAACTCATATAAATAAATACATAAAATTTATTGGAAAGTAACCTAGGCAAAGTTATTCTTTGCCCCAAGTAACTTGAAAATTCAACAGTAGCAGAGACATCAATGGAAGAACAGAAAAATAAAAGAAATGTAGGTAGAGATCACATTGCTTTTTTTAACTAGGAATATATCTTTTTAGATTCTGTTGTAGTTACAAGAATATATTCGTATGTATATTCATTTCTCATTTCTTTCCAGTCTCCTTAATCTGTGTTCCTTGAAGAATCAAGATCACTTACTCAAACTGACAGTTTCTAGTTTAGACTACAGCAGAGATGGCTTAGCAAGAGTCATCCTTTCTAAAATCCTGACAGCATCAACCGATGTAAGTGAAAGGCAGATTATTTTATTCATGTTTTCATGGTATGGTATAGAAGCTGAAATGTTTGAATCCTTTCTCAGACATAAGCTTGAAACTAACTGGGTGACCTGAGTCAGCCATTTTCTTTCAGCCTTCATACCCTTATAAAGGAATGTCCTGAATATGGTAAGAAATACATCATAATACTGTATATAAACTTTAAAAAGTAAGCTATTTATTTATTTGCTTTTAGTCATCTGCCATGTTCATGGCTCCTCAGCTGGTTTAGGCCGTGAAATATAATACCGACATAGTAATAAAATAATATAAATATAACCAATTTTAAATAAAATACAGCGAATCATGCTAAACAAAAGTAAACCTTTACATGGAGCCATGGAAAAAGTTGAATTTTTAAAGCTGCATTATATGTGGCCATATTATACATTTCTCAGGGAATTCTTTAGTGTCAATTACTATTTCTACTGTGGTTTACTTTACCCATCTGTCCAAGTTAAATTAGTTCACATTTATGTAAAAATATTGAAAATTCAAAGGGATTCACAAATTTCTAAGTATGACTGTACACTTAAACATGTCATATTTAACCGAAAGAAATCTGATTCTGAATTTAATCTCTTTCTCCCCCTCCCCCCTCAAAAAAACAACCACTGGAAGGTTGTTAGAAAAAGCTTGTCTGTGGCTTTTACTGTAATTATAGTGAAATTGATGTTATTTCTTCCCCTCCCCATTTAAGAAGAATATTGGAGCAGGGGACCTAATCTTTTTTTAATTTTCTTTTAATTAAACGTATTTGGGGAAAATATTATGGATGGCAGAAGCTTATAAATCAAGTAGACTCCAACCTTGGTTTTGATTTGAAATTAACATTAATTGTACAATGACATGTTGTATATGTAAACCCAATTGCTAATCTTGTTCTATTTTCTGGTTTTCCAATGATCTGTTTCTTTCATAGAATTGTAGGTTGTATGCTACAAAACACCTCCGCGTACTTCTGAGGGCCAATGTGGAATTCTTCAGTAATTGGGGAATTGAGTTACTTGTCACACAGCTTCATGACAAAAATAAAGCTATTTCTTCTGAAGCACTTGATATCCTTGATGAAGCATGTGAAGACAAGGTGAGACCTTGTTATTTAGTTGAAGAAGAATTAAGCCTTATTTTTATATGAATCCTGCTTATATATTATATTAATGATTATATTGTTATTATATCACATTAACTCTCTCTCTTGTCATCTTTTTTTAGGCTAATCTTCATGCCCTCATTCAAATGAAACCAGCACTTTCTCATCTAGGAGACAAGGGCATGCTTCTGCTGCTAAGGTAAATGTTTGCTGTATTGTTCAGGTGAAAACAAGGTAGGTAATATGCATTTGCTCTGAATGTATTTTATAAACAATGGTTTGCTTTGTTTTGTTCAGATTTTTGTCAATCCCCAAAGGATTTTCCTATCTAAATGAACGAGGCTATGTAACAAAACAGATGGAGAAATGGCAGAAGGTATTTAATTATCAAATTGGAATCATTCCTTGGAACTCTGTTATATGTGTGTCAGCTATTATGCTGCGGCTTTACCCGAGCCTACTTTGTTACCAGCAAATATTAGGGACACAAGTGCTCATAAGGAAGACTATCAATGCATTGATTTCAGAATAATTTTATATACGTGTAGTGCTTGCTTAACACTACAGTCCTTGAGTCCTTGGTGGCTCAGGCTGTTAAATGCCTGCTCTTAAGATCCAGCTGCCTGCAATTAGTGCAGGCTCGAATCCCACCAGGCTCAAGGTTGACTCAGCCTTCCATCCTCTCGGGGTAGGTAAATTGAGGACCCAAGATTGTTGGGGGCAATAAGCTGACTTTGTAAAAATGCCGCTTAGTAATAAGCAGGCATATACAATGGAATGAAGGCTATTGCTGAGCGCATTGGGTTGTGCTCCAAAAATTGTAAGCCGCCCTGAGTCTCCGGAGAAGGGCGGCATATAAATGTAATTAAAAAAAAACAACAACCATTCATTCAGAGACTGTTTGAAGTTACGATGGCAGTAGAGGAAGAAAACAGCAGGGTGTCCAAAACAGCAGACATGGACGAAAATAGACAAGTGAGGGAAGTTTAAACAGAGATGAGCATGGCAGGGCAAGATCCTTGCCTAACAACAGTGCAGTTTTAGTCTGGTGAGCAAAAACAGAACTATTAAATATTCTGTCACTAAACAGTGTGGTAACTTGATACATAGCTAAAAACCAGATCATTTAAGGATGGAAATTCTGGTCCCAGTTCTGTTAGCAAGAACTACCACCTGTACCTATTCAGATCCTTCCATGTTTTTGGTCGTCACCTGATTTGGTCATGATCAGAAGTGTTCGTGATCAGAGGTTCTGCCGTAGAATTAAAATTGTTTGAAGGTAAATCACGTGTAATATTGTTTGGATGGAAGAAGGAAAGTCAGGAAAGGGCAATTTTGGATAGGACTAATTTGGAGAATGTGGATGAAACGTAACTTTTTAAAATTGCTTTGTCTTTAAATCCTATCCAAAATTGCCCTTTTCATTAGAAGTGCTTGCTGAAACTAAACTAACATTTCCTCATAATCTGTGAAAGTATTGCCCTACTGAAAGGGGCTGTGTGTGTTTAATAATGAGAGAGCTTATCTTTTGCCTACTTTGCACGATGAATATCTTGGTGTAACGAATGAAAGGAGAGGCATTATCATTGATGCCAGCTATTCCAATTGGTTATAGAAAAATAAATTTATAACCAAATAGAAGAGTTGTGTAGGACAGTCAGGCTTACCTTGTAAAATTATGAACCTGAACCAATGGGAATTGCACTGTATTGATCTTGCTCCATCTTATTGTCTCTCATAGAGACATGCTTTTGAAGCATTTTGATTATAAAATCAACTTTCAGTCAGTATTTTATCATATTGATATTAGGAAATATTTTTTACCTGGGTCATTATGTAGTGTGTTTATAAATATAATTTATTGCTAGAGAAAATGTTTTTCTGAAGATCTCTGTATTCCATTATATCCTAGGAATACAATTTAAAATATGTTGACTTGATAGAAGAACAATTAAATGAAGCACTTACTACATACCGCAAACCTGTTGATGGTGATAATTATGTTCGTCGGAGCAACCAAAGGTAAAACAACCTTGACTCATTTGTTAAAGCAATGCCTATAGTTACACAGATGGTTTTAAAATTGTTAGAATTAATTCAGTGCAAATTGACCATTTTTCTTCCCCACAGATTACAGCGGCCACATGTCTACTTGCCAGTTCACCTCTATGGCCAACTAGTACACCACAAAACAGGCTGTCATTTGTTGGAAGCTCAGGTGAGGAAATTTAATGTAACTGATTCAAATAAATTAGAATAGAATAGAATAGAATAGAATAGAATAGAATAGAATAGAATAGAATAGAATTCTTTATTGGCCAAGTGTGATTGGACACACAAGGAATTTGTCTTGGTGCAAATACTCTCAGTGTACATAAAAGAAAAGATACATTCGTCAAGAGTCAAGAATCATAATGTACAACACTTAATGATAGTCATAGGGTACAATAAGCAATCAAATTATACTAGGAAACAGTCAATATAAATCGTAAGGATACAAGCAACAAAGTTACAATCATATTCTTTTCACTATCTTTAGCATTTATTTGCCTATTACTGATTCAGAAGTATGTAGCATAATTCACGCTACAAGACAGTTTGACTAGACTTGTCCAGCATTGGCTCCATAAGCAAGTCAAGATTTATGAAATCACATAATTGCCAGAGTTTATGCATGCACTCTCTCCTTTTAACTGATGGGAATAACTGCTGAGGATTAATTTATAAGGCTAAGAAGTAATACTTCAGCTTCTTGCTCCTTCATCCTTGATATTTTAATCCCTATTTCTTTAGTCTACAGAAATAGATGGTCTTCATTGCAGTGACATTGTTTTGCCTATACAAGATGTGAAAATGTGATTAAAAGCATAAATATTTGTATTTTATTATTAGCACTGCTGTCATATAAAAACAGAATTGAACACTTGATAAATTAAATTGCACTGTGGTTGTTTTTGTTGTCATTGTTGTTTAGAGTATTGTTCCTGACCTGAGTTACACTATCCGTTCCCCTATGCTGGAAAAATGGGAAGGGATTAAGCAACTAAAAGCTGCTCTTTGGGCACTGGTTAGTCAAAAATATTTACTACATTTTTATATATATATATATCTACAACTTAGTATCAGTTAGTGATCACCAGTTTGCTTCTATTCTGAAAAATTTGTAAATTGCTATAGAGAGGTGAAATAACATATTAGACTTCGTTTGTATTGTTTCTTTTTAACTAAAATGGTACTTAAAGCAGCTAATAATAAAATGTTAAATAATTAAAATAAATTATGAATAGAATTTATAAATATATTTGTATTTAGACAGACAGATGAACTTAGAAGAAGGCAAATGCTTTCTGAATGAAAATATAATTGTCAGCAGAACTATGTTATATGTCTAGCTTGGAAGATGAGCTGGAAGGATTTAGAACTTTGAAACAGTCATGAAGAAAATGGCTTTTTATGTTCCTCCAAGGGGTTTTGAAGGAAAGCATGCAAATTATAAAAAATAAAAGCAAATATTTTGGAAAAATTAATTTGATAACTGCAGTCTTTATGGTTTCTCCTTTTTTCACTGTGCAAGTTTAGAGATTACATTGATCTATGTCCAATAAATAAAGATTGTCAAAGTTTGGCAGAAGTCATTCAACATGTGTCTTGCTTGTGGGAGGAATAAAAGGTTTCTTTAGCTTTTAAACTGTTTAACTTACCTGAATCACAAAGAACACATTAGGACAATATTGCAAACATCTCCTGAAAAAAAAAAACATGCTGCAATTTTGGCTGCCAAAATTTCTTTGCGTCATCATGAGAAACACCATTTTTTCTTGGTTAATAAGTCATGGATATCACACTTTAGTTGTCAAATTTATGGTTTTATCAACTTGCCTTTGGGTTGTTAATCCAAGAAAGAAAAGTTAAATGTTGGGTGTTACATATGGTATCCTGTGGGTTGAATCCAATGGTTCCCGTTACTCCTACAAAGGAAGACTCTTAGTAGAAGAAGGGAAATTTACAAGTCTGTAATATTAACCACATTAACCATATTTTTTATTGGTGAGAGTTATAAAATGGATTATGTGGATTTTAAAAAGCATATTCCTTGTGAAGTTGAAAATTAGACTATAATAGAGTGATGCCAATATTTCTAAAAGAATATTCTTTAATGGCTCAGGTAGATACTTATGTAACTAGAAACAGTGTACCAATTATGCAAAACCTGTTTTGAGTTTATAAATCACTGTCTTCTGTCAAACATTCCTTGTTTTTCTATTTATTGACATTTATTTGTATTTAAGGGAAATATTGGATCTTCAAACTGGGGATTAAATTTGCTTCAGGAAGAAAATGTGATACCCGATATAATGGCACTTGCCCAGCATTGTGAGGTCCTATGTATTAGAGGGTAAGTAGAACTTGAAAACTGGAAATGGCATTGTAAAACATCTGTGAACAGTTTACTTTGTCTGAGCATCAATATATTTAGATTTTTATGATATCATAGAGCTGAAAAAGACCTCAGAGGTCAACAAGAAAGCATTTTTCTATAGTTCAACTGCATTGCATTCCCACTTAATTTAACTTCATAATAGATTTTCATTTGACTTTTATTTTCTAAATGCAGGACTTGTGTCTATGTGCTTGGCCTAATAGCCAAAACAAAGCAAGGCTGTGATATACTGAAGCATCACAATTGGGATGCAGTAAGACACAGTCGAAGGCAACCTTGGCCAGTAGTTCCTGATGATGTGGAGCAACTCTGCAATGAACTCTCTTCTATTCCCAGCACTCTCAGTTTGAACTCTGAATCTACCAGTTCAAGACATAACAGTGAAAGTGAATCTGCACCATCAAGTAAGTTATTTGGAAGCACTAGTAGCTAACAATTTTCTTTTTTTTTTAAAGTAGATTACGAGGCTGACTTTTTTCTTTGCATATACTTCATAAAGTACGATATAATTTACGTCATGCTATCTCATAAGTCTTTTTTTGCTTTCCTCCTGTTGAGCAGAGGTAGATTAGAATCATATTGTAAGCCAACAAGAAAGTGCTTTAAACCTAATTAGTAATTTTGGTTTGTTGTGGACAAGGAGCATAATTCCAAATTATATTAAGGTAAATAATGTTAATTTTAATAATTTAATTAATGTTAATATGTTAATGTCAATAATGTGTTAATCCAGTCATAAATTAGCAAAGAGTTGGGCAAACTTTATTTTTGTTGGTGAATTTAGCTCGCTTTTTTTGCTAGTAGTAATCAGTGATTTCTTAGCCAGAAAGACCTATGTGAACTCATTTTTGGAAAGGATTATTTAGTTTTTCCACATTAGCCCATGAACCATTCATATAACTAGCAGTTGCTTGCTTTTTAAGAAGTAAATTGCAAACCTGTGGCAGATCCAGATTAGGACCATGATACAGGAGGCAATGGGACTATGCTGGGACTCATTTCAAGCATAATTTACATTGAAAAAAAAACCCATTTTTTCTTAATTGTATTATTAATGTCAGAAGTACATGAAAATGTAGATCTCAAATGCATGCTTAAATAAGAACACTTATGTAAAAATTTAAATCGATGAAGACAATTTCATAAATACTTATCATGATTAACATGCTGGGGTGAAATCCAGGTATTTTATCGTGGAATTGGAGGGCAAATTGTCCTAGGCTATAGGCCTAATTGTAAAATGATATTGGTAAAGATTTCCTTTCATCCCCAGTAGATTCTTACACTCTTCTGACTTTTAGAATATGTAAGAAGTCACCCTATACTTTTTGCTTTCATATAATGTTCAGCTTCTTTGCAGAACTAGCCTTTAATTACCCAAACCTTTGTGGATCAAAAACATGAGTTTGTTTCCATTCCAGGCATGTTCATCCTGGAAGATGACCGGATTGGCAGCACCTCCACTAGCACATTTTTCTTAAATATCTCAGAAGATGCGGAACAGAATCTCTATGACAGTACCGGGCCCGTGAAGGATAAGGACCGCAATCCCTTCCCCTTTTTCTCCTCCCGCAGACTTGTCAGGAATCGCATCTTGAATTCTCTTACGCTGCCTAATAAAAAACTGAGGAGCAGCAGTGATCCCAAAGGAGGCAAGCTGTCTTCCTTGGAGAACAAGATGGGCTTAAGGCGAAACCGGACAGTAACAGAACCTTGTAGCAGCATGGATTTTACACGGGGAGATGACTTTACCCCGGTATTCAAGGTTCCTAAGATTCACACTCTGAAACTAGAAACTTCATTTGTTGGGAGCAAGCATAGCGAAGATGCAGATAGCACTCCAAGTATTGGTGAAAATGACCTTAAGCTTCCCAAAAGTCTTGGCCATGAAAACCATAGGGAAAATTCCAGCCGAGAGAGACTCATCGAAGTTTCTACGCAGACTCATTTCAAAAGTCGTAGTCTGAGTTTCAATACAGACACGACCACAAGTGGCATAAGTTCAATGAGCTCCAGTCCTTCCCGAGAGACTATGGGAGTGGATGCTACCAATATAGAAACTGACTGTGGGAGCTTAAGTACTGTGGTGAGTACCAAGACAATTAAAACAATTCAGTGTTCAACCCCACAATCTAACCACCTCCCTCTGTCAAAATCAAATTCTGTCTCCCTGGTACCACCAGGGTCTTCACACACGCTTCCTCGGAGAGCACAGTCACTAAAAGCTCCTTCCCTCGCTACTATAAAAAGCCTGGCTGACTATAATTTTAGTTACACTAGTTCTCGAGATGCATTTGGATATGCAACCCTGAAACGCCTGCAACAGCAGAGGATGCATCCCTCTCTGTCACATTCTGAAGCCCTGGCTTCTCCAGCAAAGGATGTACTCTTCACAGACACAATCACAATGAAGTCTGGTAGTCTAGACTCTCGACTAACACCCAATCGGTGAGTAATATTGTCTTCTGCTTTTCTTCATTAAAATTGGGTTATCATGGGAGATGAATTATTTTTTTAAAGAAATACTGATCTGTTTATTCTCTCGGTGCATTTTGAGGAACACCTGTTTCCCAATAGGACTTTTATCTTTTACCTCTGTTTAAACAGCTGTAAGGGGTCAAGATGTGAAGGGAGAATTAGCACTGCTTAAACCAGATAGAATAACTATGTAATCATGGACAGGTGGATTCCAGTTTTAAAGCTGAGGTAAAAACAGCCAAAAGTCCATTGGTTTAAAACTGTGAAAAGAAAAAGCATTAAGATTTAAACATCTAGCGGGGTTGATTTCTGTGTTTGGTAGTAGTAAATCTCGTGTATGTGTATGCTGCTTTTCTTGCTTGCAATTAAACTAATTATCTAGGAGTATGAAGTCCTTGAAGGTACTGCTGCTATCCATTTCCTAAACATTTCTGGAAAAATCAGAGATTTAGAGTTAAAAGGGACCTGAAATTGCTCTAATCTGAATGGTCTTGCTCATTCATATTCAAGTGAATTAACAATTTTCATATAATTTTACATTTAGCTATTCTCTGACCATCTGAGGACCCAGATTGTTGGGGGCAATATGCTGACTCTGTAAACCTCTTAGAGAGGGCTGTAAAGCACTGTGAAGCAGCATATAAATCTTAAGTGCTTTTGCTATTGCTATCTTGTTTTTTAGAGGTGTTAGTAGCGTCTAAAATCACATACAAAAGGAGTGTGTCTTGGTTTGTGCTTCTAATATCACCCATCTTTTCTGATTTGACACCCCCCTCCTTTTCATACCGCTAACAGTTCCAGCTTCTAATGGATAGCATGATACCATTCAAATTCAGGAAGCATCAGAAATCTATTTTATTTAATCAAGACCAGATAAATATTAAGCAGCATATTGTGATTTTGTACTTTTGGGATGATCCTTCAAGTCCTGGTGACTGCCTGAACTAGTCCCTGCAATTATCTTGGCAAGATTTTTGGAAGCATCATGCCATTTTCTTCTTCCTAGGGCTGGGAGAGAATGACAAGATCACCAAACTGGTTTTATATCTAAGGCAGATTAAAACTCATGGTGTTCTGGTTCTAGCCTGGTGTCTTAACCACTATACCAAACTGGTACTTGAAGTAAAATTAGCCATGGTATTTTCAAATATAGTACTCATTATAATAAAACCATGGCTGCTATTCCAATATGCTCCTTCTGCATGTTACAGGTTCATGAGAGCTTTGAGCTACGCATCATCCTTAGATAAAGAAGATTTATTAAGCCCTATAAACCAAAATACACTGCAGCGTTCTTCTTCTGTTCGTTCCATGGTGTCTAATGCTACCTATGGTAGCTCAGATGATTACATTGGGCTTGCTCTCCCAGTTGACATCAATGAGATATTTCAGGTATGTGGACCATATTTTTATCTTAAGTTAGTGAATTAGTCATATTAAGCACTGTGTTGCTATTCTACATGAAACATTTAATTTCACTCCTAGCAATATATGGAGAACATAGTGCAGTTTATTTCACTTACAGGAATATTGCTGAATATTAAATACTTCACACTAGTGCTACTTGGTACTTCCAGAAATAATGACTATTTTAAAAACTTGATCTGCATAATTTTTTGTCTTAAAATATTTTAGGTAAAAGAAACCCCCTATTTCCAGAAAAAAACTATGATTTCATATGATGATCGGGGCACTCGAATCTTTGCCCAGGATGCTTCAGGTATGCTTTCTATTCTCTTTTGGCTTACATGGTTGCCTGCCACTTTTCCTAAGCTCTGCACCTCCTTCTTTAGGAAGAAAGGGTTTATTCCCAACTGCTGATTTCCCAACTGCTGATTTCTAAACCCTCTGATCTGAAATACGAAGGTCATGCACAGATTCCAGGACTCTCACTTCTGAGAGTATATCCAAAGCATTGTGCCTTATATTGTGCCTTATATTCAAAGGGAAGTATCTTCATACAAATAAAAAATGAGATATAGGCAGGTAATCTATGGTAGGACATTATTTCACAGCATCTTAGTTTTGCATATCTCATAAAGTCAGGTTTATGTTATATTAGCACAGGTCTGGGCATTTTACCACCCACAGGTCACATCTGGCCCTCAGATGATCCCAATCTGACCCACGGTTGCAGTCAGATATCAGCAGTGGTGCAGCATTGGTGGTGTGCAGTAAGGGCCACAGTAGCAGTGGAGCCCACCACAGCAGTCCAATTCTCATGTGCCCCTTGGGAAAATAAATTTCCCACCCCTATACTAGCAGAATATGCCCCAAATGTTCTTTGGAACCACTTGATAAATGAAGTATTGACAACATTTTTGTAAGACACAGGGAAACAGACATTTATTACAGTGTGCTTACTTTATGTGGCTTCAGCAAAGTTCCCTTAACAACTGAAATTTATTCGGATGTGGGCGAATCATTTTATATGCCTTTAAAGCATTATAGGAATTTATTTATTTATTAAATTTATTTGCCGCCCATCTCATTTTGAAGCAACTTTGGGCAATTAATTGCAGAAGGTGCTATTGCATTGCTCCATTATGTTCTATTTTCTGTTGCTTAACCAAATGCTTCCAGGTTTGCCATGTGAGTCTGCTGAGCTTGTAAAGAGTCCCTTCCAGATGCTTCGTCAGCAGATAAGTCTTACGGAGATTATGAACACAAGTCGTTCAGATGCCTCCCAGTTCCTAGAAAACATGGAAGACACTGGACTCCAAGAACACACTGAAGATAATTGTCTCTATTGTGTTCGTACACACATCCTCGATTGTCAGCATAATAACAAACTGAACTCTGCATATAGTCACCCAGGTTAGTGCTACCAGGTCTGCATCAGGTAGACAACTTGAATCTGATCTGCAATAATTGGAAGACTGAAGCTTTGTCTATTCTGTTTCCATTTTCTGATGCTGCTTCTGACAGAATTCCAAAATTTATTTCATAATCTTGAAAGCTAGAAATCTTCGTTGAATGTTTAACTTCTCAGGGTGGCAAATCCTGTGGAAATTAACCTTTCCCATTGTTATTGTTGTTTTGAGGCCTGTAGTGCCTGCCTCATAAATTCATCATCACAATACTTTTCCTTTATTAGTGCATTATTATCAAAATAGTAAGTTCATATTTGGTTGGATTGTTTCTAAGTTACTCAGTTCTGTATCATGTTGGGTTTTTTTCTTTCTATGTAAATTATGTATATCATGCTGGATTTTTTTTTCTATGTAAATTATTCCATCTATCTTATATCAAACTTTATCAGAATTTTCAGACATTCCTTATTCAGACTGGTGTGGAAAGGCTATGCATAATCATTTGGATGTGGTTTCACATTCCTCGAAGTTTTCTGGAATTTCAGGATGTAGTGATGCTGTATCCCATGGATCAGCTAGTAGTACCAAGAGTTCTGATCTCATCATAGGTGAGTTATTTTTCACAAAGGTTGCTTCTGGTGCTTCTTGTTGCTTGGCTGTTGGATGTTTTCATCAGAAATCCCAGCTTTGCACCCTGCTTCTTAACACTGGAATAATCAGTGTGATTATTGATCATCCAGGCATTACTAACTTTCCCTTTTTAGCACAATTTCTACTTTTTATCTTTTCCCAATATTTATTTATTAAAATTATGTGCCACTCATCTTGTCAGAGGTGACCCTAGGCAGCTTACAAATATTAAAACTAGTATACGTTAAAATAATAAAATAATTTATTTATTTATTTATTTATTTTATTCATATTTATATCCCTCCCTTCTCTGGAGACTCAGGGCGGCTTACAATTTTTGGAGCACAACCCAGTGTGCTCAGCAATAGCCTTCATTCCATTGTATATGCCTGCTTATTAGTAAGCGGCATTTTTTACAAAGTCAGCTTACTGCCCCCAACAATCTTGGGTCCTCAGTTTACCTACCCCGAGAGGATGGAAGGCTGAGTCAACCTTGAGCCTGGTGGGATTCGAGCCTGCAATAATTACAGGCAGCTGGAGCTAAGTGCTAGGCTATTAACAGCCTGCACCACCAAGGTGCAGGCTGTTAATAGCCTAGCACTTAGCTCCAGCAGCAATAATAAATATCATTAAAAGATGAGGGAGGAGAGAAACATGAAGCACACGGGAAAGGTGGGGTCTTTTCCTAATCCAATAGCCACCTCCAGAATAGTTCATTCCTGTTTGGGAAGAGCTATATGTGGTTTGGGCTTTTGATTGGGATTTAGATCATTCTGCTTGTTTTTCCGTGGTCCCTTTATGAGTAAGTATGCCCCCTTGAACCAGAACAACATTTCTACTTCACAATTGCTTTTATGCCCATTGTTCTGCATCTTTAGAATATATAACAGACTTTGTCAATGTTAACCAGTGATATTTCAGTCAGTACAAATACTGTTTCAGTTTATCATACTGTTAAATTTCTTTTTCTCAAGGCATGAAATCAATCCCAGATGATACTCCAGTATGCCGCATACTATTGAGAAAGGAAGTTTTGCGATTAGTAATCAACTTGAGTAGCTCAGTAGGAACTAAAGGTCATGAAACAGGTCTCTTGACGTAAGTGAAACTTCTCCCATTGTTTTTAGCTTTTATAAGTAATATTCCTTTTATCTTTGAATTGGGAATGGAATTGTTCACTTACTGCACACAAATCAGTTCACGTTCTTTATATATACACACATATATGCAAGGAATTGCTAAGGAGTATGTCCATTTTTCTACTTCTTTTTGCTCATTTGTCCAAAGTCATAGCCAAATTTGAATTATTTGGCAACTGGGAGAGATTTCTTTTGGGGGAAATTGATGAAATTATGGCATATTATTTCTTCACAATTTTCCCCACATCATTTTCAGTGAAACTTATTGATGATCTAATTTCAGAATAAGCAGATATTAATAATGACATTAATTTGTGAGTCAAATTACAGTAGTTGAAATCTATGTTAAAGTTTCATCATATAAGTCTTGAAAAACACAAATCTGCTAAATTCCAGCTCTGTTTTCATCTACTTGAGATGAATGTTACCTGCATATGAAATTCATTTCAGATTTTGATGCAGCACTATCACTCTGTGACCCAGTTTGGTGTAGTGGTTAAGGGTTCAGGCTAGAAACTGGAAACTTTCATCTCTATTCCTACAGCCTGCCAAAGGATTTCAGCCCTAGGCACAGAGGGGTGATAAAATCCTTCAACAGGCTGCAGGAATGGCAGTATAACTCCTGTAGCCTGTGAAAGTTTTCAGCTCCCCTCAGTGCCTAGAGTTGAAATCCTTTGGCAGGCAGCCTTTTCATTCAGCCCCCAGAGACAAGAGGGAGGTATATCAGTAAGTGGCAGCAGATTGCAGCTTTCCCTGCCAGCTCTCCCACTGGCTTTCTGGGGAAACTAGCAAAGAAGATTGCAGATGGCAGTCATATAATCATGGGTGGTCATGGCAACTGGGCTAAGTGAAAACAGGTTGCCAAGCACCAGATTGTGATCATATGACTGTGGAGGGGAGAAAGTTGGAAGTAATAGTTGGAAGTATTTTACAGATCATAAAACATACTTTCTGAGGCTGTTGTTAATTTGAACCATTAATATGTCAAGAACACTCTATATAGGTAATCCTCGACCTACAACAGCTCATTTAGTGACTGTTCAAAGTTACAATGGCACTGAAAAAAGTGACTTATGACTGCTTTTCACTCTTTTTTTTTTTTTTAACCAAATTTTATTCAATTTTTAACAATTTTTTAAAACAGCTTTTTTCAGTAGACAGCATGTTCCCGAGTCATCACTTTTACATGCAAATGTGACAGTAGATCTATATTCCTTTTAAACATTTGACTTCACTTCTATTCCATTTTAGCGGACAAAGGGTCAAAAATTAATCCTAATCTCAAATCTTAATCTCATTCTGTATAGCCCCCAGTTCATTTCAAGTTAATTGCAAATATACATATATATTTTAAAAACTTCATGTATAAATCTTACAAATAACAATATATTTGCCCATCATATTAAAGATAAAGTTCATCCATGTCTAACCTTTAATTATCTTCACATTGTTAATACTCTTTTATCATTTACAGAATTCTTTTGTCCGTCAGATTTGCCCTTTCATCACATATTCTCACCATAATTCTAAATCCATACCCATGTTAACACTAAAAGAATGAAAAAAAAACCTAGACTTGCACCCCTTTTACTACTTTGAAAGTGACACCTCAGTGGTTAATATAATAACATAATCATAGTCATTCCCTTCAAAACGAAAGATAGAGAAAAAGAAAAAGAAAATGGAGAAAAGCTCCCTTACAATATATCTCTAATCGGTTGGGTTCTGCAACACATATCCCCCTAAAATTAATTTATGGTTCCAAAATAATAATAAAAATAACTAATCTTGGTTACTGACAAATCCCATTTTTAAGCACTTTCTAAAATCATTTCAATTAATTCAATTCATCTAATCATCATTTAGCTTTCTTTTGTGGATAAGAAATGAAAAATGTGACCTTTTACCAGTGAAAATTGTCAGTAACCCTATTGTTTTACACTCTTATAATTACAATAGATTCCTATTACCATTTCTTCATGCAGAACCCCCTTTTAAATCGTCAGCCATTGTCTCTATGCAAACAAGTTTCTCTCTTTGTTATGTAATTCCATTATCTCTCTATCTTTTGTTCTTGTTTCTTGTTCCTTCTCCTCTCTTTTATCCCGCTATCCCCTTCTCTATCCAGTTTGAATCCCTCTCTCTCTCTTTACCTTTCTGCTCTCTATCCTTCTGGACCTTTCTAACATGCCTAGTTTCATAAATGTTCCTTTTTTAATTACCTTCTTAAGTTTCATTTTTTTGACCATCCTCCCTTTCCTTTTATTTGTATTAATCTTTGTGTTAATTGTCTTCTTAAAATAGCTTTGTGCTGGCTCCCTTCTCCTCCCTATTATCCTGATCTCCCCTTCTCTATCCAGTTTAAATCCCTCTCTCTCTTACCTTTCTGTTCCTTTCCTTCTGAACCTTTCTGGCATGCTTAATTTAGTAAATGTTCCCCTTTTTAGATACTTTCTTAGGTTCCGTTTTTTAGCCACCCTTCCTTTCCCTTTTATTTGTATTAATCTTTGTATTAATTGTCTTTTAAAATGGCTTTCTCCTGCTGGCTCCACCCTTTCCACGGCTTCTTCTTCTTTATTCAGCACCGAATGCCCATATTTTCTGCAACATGCCAAGTTAGTTCAGTCACTTCCTGTAACAGTTCTTTCATACTTTTAAACTCCATTTTAATTCTTTGGATGACCACCAAAATTTTAATTTTCCTTGTTTCTTCTTCTTTAAATTTTCTATGATCCTAACCCAGGTCCAGAATCTATATCAATATTACCAATTAGTCCGCAATCCGTCTTTGTGTATTCAAGCTTTCACTTTCTATAAATCCTCGTCTCTTTAAAATGTAGCAACTCCAATCCACAAAGGAACAAGATAGTTTCTTACTTCTTTAGCTTCCAATTTTTCTCCACAAAGTGGCACTTTCTGCACAGAGTCTTAACCCTTTCCTTTTATTTTGATAATCAAAGTTTTCCGAGCCCCAAACTTAAGTTCTTACGCTGGCTTCTTCCTTTCCGGTTCGAAGCCCCTTATAGCTGTCAGAAATATTTTACTTATTTTTCTTCACTTGGAACTGCGCGCTTCTGTTTCTCTTTTTCAAAACTCATCTTTATCTTAATCCCGGGTGCCTTGATCTTACCATCCGATACTCGGTTCCTCTGCTGTCGACTTCTCTCTTTCCTCCTGCACCAATCTTAGTCCGTTGAGACCTTCTCTTCGAGGTGGCCATTTTGACCACCGCTTCTTGACGTCTTCGGAGGGAAGAGACCAGACCCAAAAGGGGGGAGATGCGGCTCCCCTCACTCTGGCTGGCAGATTTCCCTTTCTCCGCCGCCCCTACGAGGCAGCTTCAGCCCCGAACCTTGCAGGATCGGGGCTCTCCGCAAGAGCCAGGCTGCGTGGGCGATCACAAACCGCCGCCTGTTCTCGAGAAGGCTCAACCCGGAAGTCTCACTGCTTTTCACTCTTACGTCTATTGCAGCATCCCCATGATCACGTGCTCAAAATTCAGACGCTTGGCAGCTGGCTCATATTTATGATGGTGGCAATTGTCCCAGAGTCATGTGATCTTAGCACTTAGCAACATAAATTTGGAGCTCAATTGTGGTCCTAATTCAAGGACTACCTGTATTTAGATTAGGTTCCTTAAGCTTTAGTTAATGAACCTAAATTATTTGCATTGTATACTTCTTTGTATTTTATTTAAAATGCTTATTTCTCAAGATTTGCCTAAATATCAGATCCATGTCTCAAGTTTGATGGAACATTTTTAAAATACGCTTCCTTGTTCTTTATGGTCCAGAATTAAAGAGAAGTTTCCCCAAGCATTTGACGATATATGCCTTTACTCTGAAGTATCCTACTTGCTAGCTCACTGCACTTTTCGATTGCCATCTAGACGGTTCATTCAAGAACTCTTTCAAGATGTACAGTTTTTGCAGGTGAGTAGAATAAAAATCTAATGAACTCTGGGGAAAGGAGGCACCGAGTTGGTGCCCCATATAAGTTGCCTTGAAAACTCTGCACATGCTATTTTCTTCTAGATGCATGAAGAAGCAGAAGCTATTTTAGTCTCGCTGTCCAATCAACAAACAGATAGCCCATCAACTGAATCCTGACCTCTTGTTTTCCATGATGTGATAAATGTGAAGTTACTAGTAGCATTCAATAACACCTAACTGGGCAACCGAGAAGTACCATCTTCTGAATTGTTCCAGGAATTCTGGTACATGAAATTGGATGCTCAGTTTTAGAATTTTTCTTCGATGGAACTTGCTTCCAAAGCCATCTGAGCCCTGAGGGGAATTGTTAAAACAGTGAAAGTAACAAGATATGCAAGAAGAATGAAGCACCAGACACTTATGCAGGTTTTCATTTCACTTATTTTTAAATGCAAAGTCACAAAAATAGAGGACAAATTACACGGGACCTGGTTTACATGGTTGACTTTTGACTTCCGTTTTGGACAGTTGATGCCTTGCTTGTTTACCCTGGATTTGAGAGACATGGTATCTTAAGCTGTATCCCATTGTCATCAATGGAGCGTGCTATAACCATGACATCGGGATTAATTAGGAGATTTCCTTGATATATTTCTTAATTTTTGTGAACACTACTTGGACAATTTCTGCTCTCAGAGAATCTTCAGTAGGTTTGGGAGTAACCTTAACTTATTTTATTGTTATAATATTAGCAGTCTGTCCAGTTTTGTTGCAGTTTCATGTAATTATGTTAAACTGAAGCAATTAATGAATTTCACTACAGTTTGAGTTTAGAAGAAAAAAACGCCATTCCCCTGGAATTAGATTTACCTCCATGTAATGCATGCATTGTAATGGGGTGTTCTACATTAATGTTCATCCAGTAGTTCATTGATTGTCTAAATGTAGATCTTCAAAAATAATAATTTATGTCAGGTAAATCAAGTAAAATTATTGCTTATTGCTGCTTTTTATCAAGAAGAATGCAAAATAATAATTTCACATTCCATGGCTTTAAATTTGCTCCTAATCATTTGCTTCAATCACACAGACGAAAGATTAATGGCAAGATAATACCCATAATTGTAGTGAAAAGCCTTAAATATGCAGTGTTGAAGTGCTACATTGCTATAATTCAGAGGTATTTTCGGTAAAATTAGCACAAATTGTGTAATAGTGATGGTATGTAGTTCAATTATCTCCAGTCTCTAATTTATGCAAGTATAAGATTGAAACAAATTGAATTGAAAAGTCTCTTTTAGAATCAAATGACTTTTACCTGTACATACAAATGTATAATTGCTTTGTTTACAAAACCTGTAGCATTGTTTGATCTTTCTTGTGTATGGAAATAATTCAGGTAGACTGTACTGGGAATATGTCCATCAAAGTTTATCTCCCCTGACAAGTGTGCAAAGATTTGCTTGTTTAGATGAAATTAGCTCAGTTTTACATATATTTTTAACTGAGCCTAATTAACATGCATATATATATATGAATTTGTTCTTAGAGGCATATATACATTTGCATTTGTTATGAAAGTTAGCAATGTCTAGGTTCAGTACATTGTCATATCAAAATATGAGTTTGTTCTCCAGTTCTAAAAGAAAGCAGACGCCGTCATTACAGTCATACTGTTGGCTAAGAAAGATGAAGCAAGAGTTTATATGTAAATTGAATCTTCAGGACTAGTAATCATAATTGAAGTAAAATCTCAAGGTTGAAGAGCCAGGAGATAGTTCGTTACACATAAAACTGAAAACAAGTTTTTTCCCCTGCCACCTGAAATGGCCAGGTAGGATATCTGGAGATAAGGCATTAGATCACTTTTAAAAAAAAATCTTGTCACAAGAATTAGGCACCAATCCCTGAATCCTTAGAATAAACCTGAGATTCTCTTCCTGCCATTTTGGCTGGAACTATAGTAACTGATCCACAAATTTAAGTACTACTGTATGGGATACTTTCCAGGATGGCATTTGTCTAGAGAAATAGAAAACTGAATGAAGATACTGTCCTGAACAAGAGAGTCAGTTCACTCTGATCCATATCTATAATTCCCAAAAGAAACTTACCTCTAAGATACGTGACTTACGGTAATTTGTATTCTAGCTTCTAACTTATCTCAAGAGCAAGTTATTCAACAGCTAAGAACCCACAAACCAGATAAAGGCATTCTAAGAATATGGGACACAGTTATTATGTATGAAGCATTTTCTTCCTCTTCCTAAGACCTTTTAAGGAAATACATGCCTTCTACCTCCAAGCAGAAGTTTACATTACCTCATTATACTGCTTTGAACATTCTAGGTGGGAGTTACGTCAGAATAATTAAGTCAGTCTAATCCTCTTTAAGGTATTGGAGAATGTTACTTTGGTACATAGACAATGCAGTATGGATACCTAGAGAACTGTCATAAGGAATTTTACCATTCATGGCCAGAGCTGAAGAATCTTAAGGGGAGTTAATAATGTTTTGCTGTTACATTTCTAGACATGAAATTTGAGTGTCTATTGAGAATATTCTTATTATTTCTCTACTTTAGTGACCATTTAGAAACTGAACAACTGGGAAAAGGAGCACTTGGAGAAATTTCAAATATTTCATTCTCAGGTTTGAAATATCTCTTTAAATACAGCATTTTAAGTTGGTGGGGTTTTTATTTTTGTAGTTTTTGTTCTTTCAGTTTTTTAGTTTAGAGACTGCAGGAGGGAATGGGGTACTCTCTGCTTTCTGTCCGTGTGGTTTTTGTTTCTGAACCATGGAATAAAGTTTATGTTAAGAATAGCAGCAGATATAATCCAGAGAGAAGTGTGTGCCACTGAGAGACTAGATTTCAGCATCTTCTCCTCTCATGACAGTTTGCCAAAATTGCATTACAATAATTTATGGAACATCTGGAGAGCCATGAAGTTACAGTAGTTCCCAGATTTCTATAAGAACCTCCTGAGGAAAAAATAGGGGAGAAATGGGTCAGGAAAAATTAAAGGAAGGGCTTCAGCTAGTTCATTAATAATTTTCCATCAATATTCAGAGATGCTTTGCTCATAGATGAAACTCCTGTGATAACACTCCTGTGCAGAACCAAAATGGCAGCCACAGTGTAGACCAAATGGTGGTGTAAATTCCAAAGGATTCGTACAATACTTCCAGTAAAAAAAAAAGCAAATAGTTGATTGTACATAGTAGTTATGAATGCTACCTCAGTAATGATGGAGTATTAAGATCTATCAATCGATAACTCTTAAGTGAAATTAATTCATTTATTCTGTGTTTTGCATATTTGATTTCAAGGCAAAAGTAGATGAAAAAGTTTTCTTTAAAACAACGATATTTCAGCTTTCAACTATAGTTGTTACTGAAAAAACAGTTTAGTTACGGTGGAAAATTAAAAAGTAAATTCAGCTAAATGTACTAATATATCCACTTAGATAATAATACATAGATATACATAACTTTTTGACATTTAAAAAAATAGAATTTTGGCTTCTGTTCAGAATACTACCCAAGATCAGTTGACCTTAGCTGTATGGGCAAAAGCATCATCAAAAATTTTAAAATAATATTAAGTGAATTTGGGTCTTTGCATTAAAATATAAATTGATGGTAGCTGTAGTATTTGAACCAATGTTGCATCTATATGATGTTATACTTATTTTGTTAATTAATTGGTTGTAACAGAACATAACTGGAATCTGGGTAGAAATTCATGTACTATGAATTCGTTTTATTATTGTCACATGATCAATCATTGCCTTCTTACATTAATGAACATATTTGTACCCATAAAGCTACATACAGATCAACAGCTTATGCAATTGGCAAGTAGAATGAAAAGGCTTACGGAGCCCCATTTGATTGCCGTTGGGTGATGGGTTCCTTTCAGCTTAGGTACTTTTCTGAAGCAATTTCTCCTTGATCACCCAACCCAAAATTTGGAGTAAATAAGTAGAACATGGAAGAAGTCTATACCTGCATTATAGATTACAAGTATGATGGGAATGGTATCAGGGCTGTACACGCTGTAAAATATTTTGGCAGAAGCATTTGTAACCTCATGCAAGGTAGCAGCCATGTCTTCTTTCAAATTTCTGCTTTAAAAGTTAAAGACACATTAAAGCAGCAGCAGCTTTTTTTTTAAGACTCTCAGAGAAGTTTTAATTAAGAACTGGGAAGTTTTGTGCTTAAACCTGTATGGGATTCACAGCACTTTTTTGGAATTAATTTTCAAATGATGCACAACCCTGAGATCCTTGTCATTTTGAAAGGCTTGGATTGATGGCACAATCCAGAAATGCTCTAGGGGAAAAAATCCTATCTAAATGCTCTTTCTCATTACTGAAAGGATGAAATAATTTGGAAAGACATTTAATGCTTGTGGCTGCTTTGGAATGGACCCTCATAGCATGTTGCTATGTTTTGCTATGTTTCTCTCCACCCACTTCACTCAGCCACTGGCATTTATTTGTACCTGGGATATTTAAAGAGACCTTCCTGGAGTATTTATGTATGGCGGGAGAAGGAGAATGAAAGAGATAACAAGTGATGAATGGCAAAGCATAATTGTTATTTTCTATCTTCCTTATGATGCATTCCAAGGGAGAAAGGATAAGCAGTGTGAATAATCAAATTTGCAATTGATTCTTCACATTCAGCATCTCCATCTCCTGTGATACAGGTCCCAAAGTATCTTGATTTTAACATAAGCTTACAAAACAACTTTTCCTTCTTTGATATTTTTCCAAGGAGCATAGAATTGAATCTTGTCTTTGTTTATGTCAAAGCACCCAATTTCTACTAACTCCCTTCTCCCACTGCAACTTTTCATATAATTCCCAAGAGTTCTTCAGATCACAAATTGTGGAGGAGCCACAAAAGCTCCATTTTTATGTTCGACTCACAGAATAATCCTAGGCCCCATTTCATAACGACAGCAAGGTCAAGAACCTGAAGACGTCACATTAATAAAAGATAGATTTAGATATTCATCTGTGGGGACATAAAATGCATATAGTTGGCCTCCAATATTTGTCAAGTAAAAGCTATCTGCAACACACAGGGGTAATTTGATCTGTACCCATACATTTTGGAACCAATTGCATTTAAGTTGTTACTTGAAAAGCACCATTAGGAACTTACTTTACTAAATGGGTTCTAGTAACTATTGTGAATCAACAAAAAATGCTCTCCAGATATGACATAATTAGAATCAGCCGCACAGCTCAATAGGCTTCCTGAACTTGATTATTCTCAATAATAGTGGACAGAATCCCTCATCCCCCTACCCTCATGTGCAATAGTTGGAAGCATTGGGTTACAGTTTGTATCATAGAAAGATTACACATTGTATAAAAGTTATATAGGATAGCAAAACAAAGCCTTTGCAAAGTTAATAATCAGTTTATAACATGAACGTTAATTTCAGATAGACGAGGCATAATCCAACCAACGACACCATTTCTAAGGTTAGGAATGCTTAAGTTGAATCTTGCCTTGAATATATTAATAATTCTTTCTGTATAATCAAGGGAAAATAAAATGTCCCTTGAATAACCTCTTTTGCAATAATCATAATTATCCTTTGATTTTGTGTGTGTGTGTGTGTGTGTGTGTGTTGCCATTTTGAATGGGGTAATGTGACACTGAAAAAGGATAAGGTTCCCCCACCCCATTAATATACCTTGGAAGCTACACAGCTTGCAGGTATAATAATCATCTGTTTCTAATACATATCCATGTTAGAAATTATCTAGCAATGATAGCCTTATTTTGATTTTTTTTAGAACTTTAGTGAGGATTACTGTATATTCTTAAAACTCCAGATTTGCTACACATTTTTGTTAACTTTTTACTTTCAGCAAAAAGAAAAGAATCTGGTTTTCCTTAGGACTATTTTTGTAAAATAGCTGGATAGCAATGCTACAGCATGCAGAAAGTGCACTTTTTTTTGCCTGACTTGCTTGTAAAATAGACACTATTTAATTTGGGGGAAAATATAATTTATGCCAAAAAGAAAACGGTATCTTGCTGCCATTTTGCGACTGCGTAGGTTAGAGTAGCACAGAATGCAAGAACTGGGGGAGGGGGAAACTATTTGTAAATATGATTATTGTGAAAAATGGGAAAATACTCTTCAGATAATAGATGCCAATAATCCAAATGATGCCTGGGTTGGAAATTATGTAAATTAATCATTCGGAGTGGGTGGGGGGAGAGATTATGAAAAGACTCATTTTCCCCATCCCGTATGGTCAATTTTCCGTATAAGTTAACAAGCTGCTACATATTTGGAGGTTCTATTGTTTGTAGGTCATTAAATGAACTTTGAAATCTGATTTATATTATATACCTGTAACATAGAAAGGAAAAAAAAGTATTTATATATTTTCTGTATGACAATTTCATGAGCTGTGTATAATTTTAAAAAGGCTTTGTCCCAAAAAGGTTCAGCTCACCTTGATTCTTTTTTGTTGTTTTCATTGGTTTGGAAATTGTTTTGTTTTGTATAGTGTGTACAGTTCATGTCTATGGATATTACAAGCCTCCTAAAGCATTATCTTCCTATCAAAGGGATACATTGTTAATAAAATGAACTTTAAACACCTTACAAACTTGTCTTGTTGTTTGTCAATTGTTATTTTTGCTGTCCCAAAGTCCTTTCACATTGAATGTTGAATAAAAATTATCCTTAGTTTCATTTCTAGAAATGATGCAACCTATACATCTTGTTTCAAATGCGCAGATGACATTAAGCTGGCAGAAATAGCTAACACTCCAGAAGACAATCTCAGGATCCAAACAGATTTAAACAATGGGCCCTCACCAACAACATGAAATTTAATGTGGAGAAAAGCAAGGATTTATACCTGGGTAGGAAAAATAAAAGGTACAAGTACAGACTAGGTGAAACCTAGCTCAAAAACAGTAACCCTGAGAGGGACCTTGGATGATTACTTAAACATGAGCCAGTGGATGATTACTTAAACGTGACCCAGTAGTGTGTGGCAGCAGCCAAAAAAGCTAATACATACATAGAATCAAAATCACGTGAAGTATTAGTATCACCTTATAAATCCTTAGTAAAACCACATCTGGAATACTGCATCCAGTTTTGGTCACCACGTTACAAAAAAAATGTTGAGACTTCGGAAAAAGTGCAAAGACGGTTAAGCACCTGGAGACAAAAACATATGAGGAATGGTTGCAGGCATTGGTATAGCCAGTCTAAGGAAAGAAGGACTAGTATTCCAGTATTTGAAGGGCTGCCACAAAGAAAAGGGGAGTTAATTTATTTTCCAAAGCAACCTGGAATTAAGGGGAAACATCCTAATGGACAATTAACGAGTGGAACAGCACGCCTTCAGAAGTTGTAGGTGCTCCATCACTGGAGGCTTTTAAAAAGAGTCTGGATGTCAACTAAAAAAATTTTATTTTACTCTTGAGGAAAAAAAAACATGGACTGCCACGGAAAATTATCTCAGACAGAGGAGTCCACAGTCAAATTTTGGAGGGAGTTCCTGTGGACTATTGGGTTGTCCCAGTGTCTTAGCTTGGCTTTTCATCCAAGGAGCAATGTGGGGGGGGGGGGCAGAGAAATTGAACGCCATGGTAGAGCAGTATCTGAGGTGCTACGTGAATTATCAGCAATCCAATTGGGCAGTCTTCCTGCCTTTTGCGAAGGTCACGTACAGTAATGCTGATCACAGTAGCATGGGATTAACTGCCTTCAAAGTAGTGAGCGGCATGGACTTCATCCCAATGCCTGAGTATCCAAGGGATTCCCCCCTCCTCAATCAACCTGACCGATTGGGTGTCAGCGCTGAAAGCACCTTGGGAGAATGTAAAAAAGGCTCTGGCAAAAGCAGCACAGAGCTATAAGAAACAGGCAGGCAAACACCGGGCCCCACAAAGGCCATTCCAGGTGGGCGAGAAGGTCTACCTCTCCACCAAATACTTGAGTTTAAGGCTGCCTAGTAAGAAGTTGGGGCCAAAGTTCATGGGACCTTTCCCCATAGTAAAGGTCATCAACCCAGTCATGGTGCAACTGAAGTTTATTTATTTATTATTTGGTCTTATATGCCGCCCTCTCTCCCAAGGGACTCAGGGCGGCTGACATAAAAACAACCATACAAATTACAAAAGTTAAAAAAGAATTAAACCAAATTCGACCAAATAATCATTAAAAGCCACTAACAAACATTTAAAATATTAAAACAACCCCCCCCCCTCAGTCCAGGCTGGCCTGTTCGAATGACCAAGTCTTTAGGCCGCAGCGAAAGGAGCGGAGGTCAGGGGCCAGTCACAGCTCCAGGGGAAGCTGGTTCCACAAAGTGGGCACCCCCACAGAGAAGGCCTTCCCCCTAGGAACCACCAGCCGACATTGTCTAGCCAACGGTACCCCAAGGAGGCCCTGCCTGTGGGCGCGCACCAGGCGATTGGTATTGGATGCTGGCAGGAGACGTTCCCGCAAGTACCCCGTCCCTAAGCCATGGAGAGCTTTGTAGGTAAGCACCAACACCTTGAATCTCACGTGGAGGGCAGCCAGCAACCAATGCAGCTAGCGCAGGAGGGGTGTAAGTTGCCTTGAGTGCTAGGGAAAATACACCTGGTATTCCATAATAGCCTCTTAAAACCCATGAAGGGATTGACCCTGAGGCCGCCTTAAGAATCCCTAGATCCCGTGGTCATAGGGGGCCAAACCCATTATGAGGTGCAGCAAATGCTCGATTTGAGGTGGCACAGGAGACAACTCCAATATTTAATCAAGTGGAAGGGCTACCCCTTATCAGAGGCATCTTGGATAAAGAGTAGGAACGTCCAAGCCGATTGCCTTGTGATGAGGTTCCATGCAGAAAACCCAACCAAACCTGGGGGTGCGGGGCAGGTTGCAATCCTAAATTATATACTTGCAATAAATTTGTTTTCTTTTTTTGTTGTACAGGTTGTGTTGTACAGGAAGTGAGGGGAGCTGAATGTCAACTAAAAAAAATACTCCTTTTGTCTGTTTAGTTGCCAGCAGAAAGGGAGTGGGGGAAAGCAGTGCATTCCTCAAATGCCTTAGATAATTGCCTTGGCAGCTCAACGTTGTTGGCGCGCAAGAATATTACTGGAGAGCATGATTGATGACTCTTGGCTATGGATGTGTCCCATTGGAGAATATGCATCCAGGGGGTGGGGGGAAGACTAGGGTCAAGGGGGAAATGAATGATGTATTTTAGTGTCAGCTGCACCCAGCTAACACCAACATGGGCACTTCTAATCAATTTTCTTTTCTCTGAGATGCGGCTAGAAACTTATGATTTGAATGGGAGTGGCTATGTTGGAGCCCTGACACTGGACAGTCACTGGTCTGAAATGGTATAGGGCAGTGGTGGCTAACCTTTTTGGGCTCCTGTGCCAAAAATTGTGCGCATGCTTCTGCACGCACGCTCACATGCCAGCACCCAGAAGGCAATGCGTGTGCCCCCCCCATGCCCCCTGTGCATGTGAGTGCAATCCCCCGCCCCTTTACCTGCATTGCACCTCCCAGCTGATTTTCAGCCTGTTTGAGGCATTTTTCAGCCTCCCAGGCTTGAGGAAAGCCTCTGCAGCCTAAAAATAGGCCTGTTTCGTCACTTCCGGTATTTCTGGAAATACAGAAATATTTTTCAGGCTGCAGAGGCTTTCCTCAAGCCTGGGAGGCCGAAAAAGGCCTCAAACCAGCCGAAAATCAGCTGTGAGGCGCACGCATGTGCAGTGAGATAAGTTTGCCTACGGCTCGCGTGCCAGCACAAATGGCTCTGTGTGCCACAGGTTTGCCATCACAGGTATAAGGGTCTGCTGCTTGAGCAGGGGGTTGGCCTAGAAGACCTCCAAGGTCCCTTCCAGCTCTATTCTGATTGAAGACATGAGAGAGAGGTTCTTTTTCAAGAATGCAGTCCCCTTATTACCGCATGTCATGTCCACGTTTGGTCTAGAATGGCCTGATTCTTCAGTCAATACAAAAGACTGTCCCATCTTTTCCTCTTCAGAATTTTTCCAACTTCATTAGTCGATGTTCAGATATTATAATGCCCAAGAAACACGTAACCCTGTTTATTTAGTAGCTGCTCACAGTGAACTGAAATGAATATCCCGGTAATAACTAATATGGATATTAATCTAATAGTCTGTATTTCTTCTGCAAGTTGTGCTGCACTGAGGTCTGTAATCTATATAGGATGTTACACCTGAGTTGGATTTCTGGTTTGTTCTCTCTTCTATCTGCACTTCTGGATAACAGGTGGATTGAGAGTAGGTCCTTTTTTATTATTATTAAATATTTTATTTTTAAAGAACAAAAATACAAATCTCTATTCACATTAGCAGTGTTCGTGTCATTATTAATACATACATCTTCTTTTATACATAAACATCAACTCTTATTTCTATCCTCCACCCATTTGTACCACCTATCCCAAACTGCATAATAATCCGAATCATCTTTGCCTCTTAACGCCATTGTGAATTTATCCAGTTCTGCAATCCATTATTTTTGTGTCAAGTCTTCTTCAGATGGTATCTTTTCTTTCTTCCATCCCTGTGCGAACGCTATTCTCACCGCCATTATGATATGTATAATGATGTGTCGGATGAGCTTGCTCAATTTTCCCTTAATTATTCCTAACAAAAATATTTCCAGTTCAAGTTCTAATTTGTGTTCTGTAATTTCCAATAGCCATCTTTGTACCCTCATCCAATATTTTTAAGAGTAGGTCTTATTTTCTAATAGTATTCCCAAAGTAGATTGTTTGCAACTGAATTCCTGAGGCTCCTCCAGCATGACTACTTGGTCAGGAAACATATCAGTCACTTCTATTATTCCAGGACTCCTCTGCGTGTGAATAACAATCAAATAAAGACATGATTTAAAAGTGCATGTAGAAGAGCAAACAGAATAGAGAGTAAAAAAACAGATATTCAAATATAAAATTATACTCTTCCCCCTCCTGAACTAACTTTGCTGGCACTGGGAGGTGAAATGGGTCATCAGCAGAGCTAGTTCAGATTTCAAAGCTCAGAGATATGCTGTCAGAAAAGGGAAATGACTTTTTCTGCTAGTGAAATAAGCTTGGAAAACGCAGGTCACTTTTTCGTTCGTACCCATCAAAATTTTATCTAGTTCAGTTAGTTTTTTATATATACCTTCAGTCTTAACATCCTCATCATATCTAGATTGTATTTGCAAATATGAAAACCAATTCATTTTTATACCTTGTTCTTGTAGTGTTTGCATCGATTTGAGTTCACCCTTTTCATTTAAAATCTCTCCATATCTAACTGTTTGTTCCTTCTTGTATATTATTGAATATGAGAAAGCTTCAATAGTAGATACCCATAATGGAATTTGTATATAATGTTGTTTTCTAGTTTTTCCCAATTTAAAAATAAAGCTTCTCGAACATAGTGTCTTCTAAAATATCCTTGTTTTTTAGTTCCCTTATACCATAAGAAAGCATGCCATCCTAGTAATAAATCATGACCCTCTAAGGTTAACAATCTATTATTTCTCAATGTTATCCATTCTTTCACCCACATCAAACTTGCAGCTTGATAATACAATTCCCAGTTTGGTAGTGCGATCCCCTCTTAACCTTGCATCTTGTAATAGCTTAAATTTAATTCTTGGCTTTTTGCCCTGCCATATAAATTTTGATGTGATTTTATTTAAATCTTCAAAGTACTCTTTCCCAAGTCTAATTGGGATTGTCTGGAATAAATATAGAATTCTAGGTAATACATTCATCTTAACTGTCGATATTCTACCAATAAGGGATAATTGTATATTTTCCCATCTTTCAAGATCTGTCGCTATCTGCTGTTTTAAGTTTTATGTAATTGTCTTCTTTCAAAGTACTGCATCTTGGCGTTATATATATTCCCAAATATTTAACTTTATTTGCAATCTGGATCTCTAATAGATCTTCTAACTCTTTCTTGCATTTTGCTAACATATTCTTTGTTAGGATCTTTGTTTTGTCTTTATTGATTTTTAAACCTGCCACCATTCCATATTCTTCTATTTTCTCTAGCAATTTAAGTGCTGATTTAAGTGGATCCTCTAGTATGAATACCACTCCACCTCTCACCTGGGAGGGACCTAGGCATTCAATCCACCTGAGTTGTCTGCAATCCTGACATAGCATCCCAATTGATGCCCTCCCACTGCAATTGCCTTCTGCCAGTAAAGATGCATCAGGCAATAAGAACCCTTTAGAAACTGGCAGATAACGCCAGTGAACCTTAGGCAGGCAGGCCATTGTCAGGTATGGTTGACCTCATGGCAGCCATAGGACTCAGTTGTTCTGTTGCATTGCCAGCCTAGTTCCACTGCCTGGTCTTCCTTGCCCCCTGCCCTCCAGGACAGGGGTCCCCAAACTTGACAACTTTTAAGATTTGTGGACTTCAACTCCCAGAATTCTTCAGCCAGCTATGCTAGCTAGAGAATTCTGGGAGTTGAAGTCCACAAAACTTAAAGTTGCCAAGTTTGGAGACCTCTGCTCCAGGACATCCTGCTTTGCAGAAGCCAGATATATTTCTGGGCAGCCACTAATTGCTGATACTGTTACCCCTAAATATTCACACTTTCATTTGTTTCAAAGTTTTATTAAGGTTTATGATAGCATAAAATACAATAAAAATAAAGATTTAAAAAAAGGGAAGGAGTGCAGGATTAAAAAAAAACCCAAAGAAACAAGAAGTTGACTCTTTCCAACATAATAAAATACGAATACAATTACAACCTCCAATTTTTACATATACTTCTTATAAGTCAGTTCTGTAACTACACAATTATTAAATTAGGTGTGTGTTTCCCCAAAATGGGGACATAAGGAAAAATGTAATTGATTGCTTGGTATCCCCAGCAAAACATTATATCAAAATAACAACACACAATGACTCCATTGCACAATTGCTACACTTTTACACTTGGTCCCAACATCTGATGGAAGTAGCCTTTGGGGCTATCACACGTTTTTGTCATTTGCCCTTCAATGGACTCCACAGGAACACACTTTTAAAGAAAAATAAGAAACACATTCTTTTTTGCACCTCCTCCTTGGCTGATCTTGGTTTCTCCTCCAACAAGTAAAACAGTAGCTCAGTGGGAGATAAAAAGAACATGCCAAGGGTACAGAGCAGAGAAATTAAACATTTCCAGAAGAAAACAGTAGCAAGCCACTTCCATTAAGTTGCAAAGAAACTGAATAGTTATTTAATAAAACACTGCAGACAGAAGTCAAGTGATTTTTAAATATTTTTTCTTATTCATCTGGAAATGATGCAAACCTGTACATCTTGTTTCACATTCATGAGAGGTTATTTTATGCAGTCCCCTTATTACTGCGTGTCATGTCCAACGTTTGGTCTAGAATGACCTGAATCTTCAGTCAATACAAGAGACTGTCCCATCTCTTCCTCTTTTTCCCAACTTCACTAGTTGATGTTCAGATATTATAATGCCCAAGAAACATGTAGCCCTGTTTATTTCGAAGCTGCTCACAGTGAACTGAAATGAATATACCGGTAATAACTGATATGGATATTAATTTAATAGTCTGTATTTCTTCTGCAAGTTGTGCTGCACTGAGGTCTGTAATCTAGCCAAGGTACAGAACAAGCAGAATCGGTTCCCTGGATCATAGAGGGAGCCATTTCCGTTTGGTAGAGGTAATTCGAATTGTCTTTTGAAAGGAGAGGTGCTTCTGGTGTGCAGGGATTGGGGCTGCTTGTAAAACCAAAGTCTTGGAGAGGTTTGTAGGATGTTACATCTGAGTTGGATTTCTGGTTTGCTGTCTCTTCTATCTGCACTTCTGGATAATAGGTGGATTGAGAATACGTCTTATTTTCCAATAGTATTCCCAAAGTAGATTGTTTTGGAATGAATTCCTGAGGCTTCTCCGGCATGACTAATTGGTTAGGGATCATCTCATTTACTTCTGTTATTCCAAGACTCGTCTGTGTGTGAAAAACAACTGAATTAAAAATGCACATAGAGAGCAGATAGAACACAGAGTGAAAAACAGATATTCCAATATCAAAATATACTCTTGCCCTCCATTCAAGGACAGGGGTCTGGTCCATTCATAGAGTAATAATAGAATCTTGTTTAAATAGATATCAAGGCTGGAGTCATGAGGGAAGAGGAGATATTAGCACACCGGTCAACTGGCCAGGTAGATGAAGCCCACAGGCCTTTTCTAACTCAGACTGGTTAATTCTTTCCTGATACTTATTATCCCAATACATAACCATCACCATCATTTTTGTAGCTAACCACTACAAATTTACAGTATGAGTCCTACATATTTATAGAGAGTACTGTGTTGGAAAATTTTACCACCAATTCCAAATCATTTTCCTGTCATGGCTATTGAGGTAATTATCAGAATTACTTTCAAATCTGTGTATATTAATTATCATGTTATCATAGCTAACAATGTGGGTGTTTTTTTTGGCAAAAACACCTTTTTATATAAAGAACGCACTCAGAAATGAAACATTAAGTCCCCTAACAAAATATAAATAAAAACTCTGAATATAGAGTAGACACTCCTCAATGTGGGCCTTACCTTTTTTTCTAATTCTTTTGATCTGTTTTCATACGCTATCTCCAAAATATTTAAGGCAGTATAGAATTTGTTTTTGCAAAAGCTATACAAAATAAGCTGCTTTTTATCCTAATGCTCCAAGGTGTCTACTACTTTCGTCAAAATGAGGAACGTAGCATTGCACCATTAGGGTACAAACTTTGCCCTTTACGCATTTCTATGCAATATCACAACTAAATGCAGAAGAGATAGATTTTGTTGTCATGCCCCCATCTGAGTCTGAATCTGCGGGGGAAGATGAGCTGGAACAAGAACTGACAGAGATTGAGAGGCCGGCTCCATTGGCCTTGGAGGAAACTGGGGAAGGGCAGAGTCAGTCCAGGCAAGACTTTTCTGAATTAGTAAAGCCTGCAGACAAGGGAGAGTTCAGGAGAAGAGCAAGGACTACCCCCTCCTGATCCGAGAGCAAGGAGGGAAGAGAGATGGCAAGATCAATGCAGATTGAGCCGGCTACGAGGGAGGAGAGTCCCACAGCTCCTTTCACAAGGCACACCTGGGGACTGAGATGTAAGGAGGTGCCAGTGAGAGGGGCATTTGTCGGGAACAAGCATTATTGCACTGCTGGCCCTGGTTGCTGTTTGATTAACCTGGCTTACTGGACTACTTGCAGCCAGAGGCTTCTGAAGATGTGTGTGAGAACTTTGCTCTAGGACTTGTAGTGAATGTGGGAATGTTCGGAGGGCCCAGTTGGAGCAATAAAGAGGAGTTAGGCCTGTTCTCTGATTATGTTGCTTTTGTGCCACACCCCAGGTCATCACATTTGTATTGCAACACTGTGATGCTGGTTTTGCCCTCCCTTGGCTGTCAATTCCTATTAGATGCAGTGTAACATCCGCGCATCTCAACCCCCACATCCTGGATAGGAACTCCAGAAGTTGCATTATCAGCACATCTGGAGGGCACCAGATTGAGAAAGGGGGATTAAATAAAATTTCTTAATGATATGTTGTGGCCCCGCCTCGTGAGCCTGTGCTGACAGAGGAAGAGGACCTGGATGATGAAGAAGAAGAGGAGGAACGGGCAAAGCAATGCCTTCCTCACCAGGGCCTTCCTCCCCAGGATCTTCCTCCCTGGCAAGGTCTCCCTCCCCAGGACCTTCCTCCCTGGCAAGGCCCCCCTCCCCAGGACCTTCCTCCCTGGCAAGGCCTCCCTCCCCAGGACCTTCCTCCCTGGCAACGCCTCAGGTTTCCTCGGAAAGCCAAGAGGAACTGCCTGAGAGACGTGTATCAGTACGGCCACGGCGAGAGAGAGGAGGAGGGTTCCTGGCTTGATCCCAGGCAACGTCGGAGGGAGAAACGTCAGCAGCAACGTAGGGGGCGTGGGAGGGCCAGAGATTGAGCTGGACCACACCCCACCAGGTATAAAAGTGGGTGTGTCTACGTTGCAAACTCTGTATGTGACAAAGTGTAAAATGAAACCGAGGATTCCGTCTGTGTGCTTGATTTAGTTTTTGGACTTTGAAAATAAATCAATCTTCTGTGAGTACTGCATTCCTTGTTGGCTTTGAATTTGGCAGTGACTGCCAACACACTTGTCGGGAGAGATAACTGGGATTTTGGAGACAGGCCAGCGTGACTCTCTGTGTTAATGTTCCTTACCTTCTGGGGAAGGGAAGGTGAGACAGAACATGATATAACCTTACCTTCAAAAATGGAGTTACTTTAGGTTGGGGTATTACAGGATTCAAACAATTCCTTACGCTGCGGGAAAAAGAGAGATGGGGATATTACCTTTTTTAATATATATATATAAAGAGGGGAAAACCATTTTTATAAACAAAACTCAGTTTAAACATAGGTACTTAAGACTCAGTTCCCGCATTAAAAGAAATGTCAAGGCCAACTGAACACTTAACACTGTCTGCACAATTAGAGCCTTGCCTAATTTGACAAAGGAGGCTTGCCAGAATAGAGCTGGAAGAGACCCTGGAGGTCTTCTAGTCCACCCCACTTCTCAAGCAGAAGACCCTATACCATTTCAGGCAGGTGCTATTCAGTCTCTTCTTAAAAATTTCCAGTGATGGAGCACCCACAACTTCTGAAGGCAAAGCTGTTCCACTGGTCAATTGTTTTCATTCTTAGGAAGTTTCTCCTTAATTCCAGGTTGTTTCTCTCCTTGATTACTTTCCATCCATTGTTTTTTTTTTTGTCTTGCCTTCTGGTGCTTTGGAAAATAAGTTGACCCCCTCTTTCTTTCTTTCTTTCTTTCTTTCTTTCTCTTTCTTTCCTTCCTTCTCTTTCTTTCCTTCTTTCTTTCTTTCTTTCTTTCTTTCCTTTCTTTCTTTCATCAAGTGATTATAAGATAACAGGTATAAGTATAAACATAGTTATGAATACATGAAATGGATACATATAAGAAAAATAAAAAGAATCAATAGGACAGGGATGGTAGGCACTTTGGTGCGCTTATGCACACCCCCTACAGACCTCTTAGGAAAGGGGTGAGGTCAATAGTAGACAGTCTAATGTTAAAGTTTTTGGGGTTTGGGGTTTGGGGCACCCTCTTAAATCCTGGAATACTGCTATCATGTCACCCCTAGTCCTTCTTTTCTCTAGACTAGCCATACCCAGTTCCTGCAATTGTTCTTCATGTTTTAGTCAGCAGGCCTTTAATTATCGTAGTTGCTCTTCTCTGCACTTTTTGTAAGTCTCATCGTTTTTTGTAATGTGGTGACAAAAACTGGAGGCAGTATTCCAGGCCTTACTAAGGATTTATACTTCACATGATTTTGATTCTATGCCTCTGTTTAAACAACCAAGGATTGCATTAGCCTTTTGGGCTGCTGCCGCACACTGCTGGCTCATATTTAAGTGATTGTCCACTAGGACTCTAAGGTCCATGTCATAGTTCCTGTTTTTGAACCAAGTTTCGCTTAATCTGTACTTGTATCTTTAGTTTTACCTGCCTAAGTGTGTAAAACTTGCTTTTTTCCACATTAAATTTCATGTTGTTGGATAGAGCCCATTGTTCAAGTCTGTTAAGATGTTTTGGGATCCTGAGTTTGTCTTCTGGGACATTGGCTATGCGTGCCAGCTTAGTGTCATTTGCAAATTTGATGATTTCCCCTTCTATCCCCTTATCTAAGTCATTTATTAAAATATTGAAGAGTAGTGGGCCTAAGACAGAACCTTGTGATACCTCACTGCTTACTTCTCTCCATATAGATGTAGTACCGTTAAGGACTACTTGTTGAGTATGGATTGTTAGTCAGTTACGAAGCCATTTGGTGGTGATGCTTCCTATCTGACATTTTTTCTAGCTTACCAAGAAGTAGTTTGTAGTCTACTTTGTCAAAAGCCTTACTGAAATCTAAATATACTATGTCCACAGCATTTTGCTGTGGTTTACTAATTTAGTCACTTTGTCAAATAACGAAATAAGGTTTGTTTGGCATGATCTGTTTTAACAAACCTATGCTGTCTTCTAGTTCACAAATCTATTTTTTTGATAAATCTTTTCCAGCATCTTCCCAGGTATTGATGTTAGGCTGATTTAGTTTGTAGTTTCCTGAATCCGTTTTTTTTTCCTTTTTGAAAATGAGAACCACATCAGCTCTTTTCCAATCCTCAGGTAGTTCCCTGGTACTCCAGGATTTTTGAAAGAAATGGTACAATGGTTCTGAGATAACATTTGCCAGCTCCTTTAGAACTTTGGAAGGTAATTCAACAGGTCCCAGTGATTTCTATTCGTCAAGATCAGATAGATATTCTCTTAACGTTTTCTTGTGTCAGCCTTGGAAGCTGACATCTTGCTTACTTTAATTTTTATTTCTAATCTGTCTTTTATGGTTAGATTTTTGATAAGTTGGGCTATAAGTTTCTTTTAGCATGAAGACTGATGCAAAAAATGAGTTAAGCAGCCCTGCTTTCTCTCTACTGCCTATTATGTTTATGTCTGCTGCGTCTTAATCTATTACTGTAATATTTTGGTTGCTGTGCACTTACCGATTACTTTTCCTGGAACACATACACATCAGTATTAATGGGATAATCACTAGTAGGTAAAGTAGATTGAAAAGCCATTTTTCTGTTAGAAAGAAAATCAGGTACACATCTATTTAAATGTTTAATTGTAATTCTTCAACACAATAATAGAGATTTCTTAGGCTAAGCTTAAAGAAGAAAAGATTTTGCAATTAATTTTCAGGAAAATAGAAGCCTAACATTAGTAACCACCTATTTCTTGATGAAGAATTATATTTCACTGATATAAATTGGAAAATGCCAGCAAGGGCTAATTTTAAAAATGTGATTGCCAACGATCCAGTTTATGTTTTGTTTGTCTGTGTCTCCAGATAGCATGCTTGTTTTCATAGCTTGGCAAATCTTAACTCTCTAATCTCTGGCGGAAGTCAAGGCAAAAATACATTGAGTTTTGATTCACTTTCACCAGTGGTGGGATTCAATTTTTTTTTACTACTGGTTCTATGGGCGTGGCTTGATGGGTGTGGCAGGTGAAGGATACTGTAAAATCCCCCTCCCCACCCCACTAACCTGCTTTCCAACTCCGTTCTCCTGTGCAGGGCAACAAAAGAAGACCCAGCCAAACAGCTGGGACTCGGGAAGCAGAGAATAGATGGGTAATCAGAGGTGGTATTTGCCGGTTCTCCAAACTACTCAAAATTTCTGCTACCAGTTCTCCAGAACTGGTCAGAACCTGCTGAATACCCCTCTGACTCTCACTCAGCCTCATGAAGGCTGCACTACCAACATAACAGCCCCATGGTTGGTGCTACTTATTTTTCAGTAGTCTCTAGGTCGAAGCAATGGCAAGGAACACGATGGTACATGACATCCAGTAAGCTGCTAGCACACATTCCTGGGACAGTTGAATTTGTCAGTGGTTATAGGTAGTCCTTGACTTATGACCATGAAACAGTTGTTAACAGCTTGACCAATTTTACCTTTCTTGCCACAGTTGTTAAGTAAATCACTGCAGTTGTTAAGTGTCAACTCATAAAATATTTCTCTGGTCTTTTAGAATTGCCAACAGAAAGGGAGGGGGGAGTAGTGTAGCAGCTGCAAAAACGAAACTACATTCCATGGATGTTTTCATAGATAGTTTCCAGGCAACCGAAGTTTCTGCCGGGCAAAATTTTAACTGGAGAGTATGATTGATGACTCTTGGCTATGGATGTGTCCCATTGGAGAATATGAATTATGATAATCCCAGGGGGTTGGGGAAAACCAGGGTCAAGGGTGACAACGAATGATATGTCTCAGAGTTGGCTACACCTAGGCAGCACTGGCATGTCTACTCCTAATAAATCTTCTTTGAGCTTTGAAAAATCGGGCTAGAGACTCATGATTTAAATGGGAGTCACTACCAGAGCCCTGGCATTGTTAGTAACACAGTTATGAATCTGGCTTCCCCATTGACTTTGCTGATCAGAAGGTCGCAAAAGACAATCACATGACCCCAGGACACTGCAACCATCATAAATACGAACCAGTTGCCAATCATCCAAGTTTTGATCATGTGACCATGGGGATGCTGTAGCGTTTATGTGAAAAACAGTCGTAAGTCACTTTTTTCAGTGCTACTGTTAACTTCGAACAATCACTAAATGAACTATCGTAAATTGAAGACCACTTGCACTGAAGCCTTGGGTTACATCACAGTTAGATGTATCTTAGATGTAACTGGTATGGCCATCCTTGAAGAGTCAGAAAACTTTTGAGTGGTGAATAATGAAAATACATTTCATTTATACTGAATTGCTTCAGCAAATGTAAGGTGCAAGGTAACCCCTGTATTAAAATTGTATTAAAAAAATATCAATTGAAAACATCTTGAAATAATAGCAAACTGTTCACAACTAAAAAATACCCTGAAATAATAATGCAAGGTTATCCATACATTTCAGAATGTAGAATTCAAGGTTTCAACTTTTAATCTCAATTTAGGGCCTATCTCAGAACCTGCTTTATTGGTGCAAACTTTCTGGATATTAAGTCTGATGGAATGAATTCTTAAAAATTCATGCCCGCTCAGGCTTCCACTTATTCCATAAAACTTCCACAAATGATGCACTAATATTCACGATATTGTCAGAAAAGGAATTAGTCACTACCTTTGCAGCCAGGGCTTTCAGCCAGGATATTACTTAATTTAATTGGTTAATTTTTAGACTATTAGCTGTAGACTATCTCCTATATGCTGTAGGTGGAAAGGGGCATGATGGCTCAATAGTTAAAGACTCTGAACTTGTCAGCTATAAGCTGACAGCCCAGGTTTAAGACCTGTCTGCTACGCGATGGAGTGAGTGCCCATCCTTGCCCCATCACATGCCCACCTAGCAAAAGAATCCAAATGCGAGTAGATAAATAGGTACTACTTTGTGGAAAAGTAACAGCATTCCATGCTCCTCGGTATATAGTTATGCTGGCCACATGTGATGACCCAGGGTGGGATACAAAACAAACACAGTCACAGAAAACAGGTGAAGCCCCTTTTATTCCTTCACTTTGCTTCCAAGCTCCGAATATCCTTGACAGAAGACAAAAAACCTCTCACACAAACAGTTACAAGAAGGGAAAAAGCAACACAAACCAGGCAAGAAAAGGGCTGGAGCACGTCCACAGATAACACACAGTGGGAAGGACGCCAAACTCAAAGAGGAGTCATAAACTAGAGATATTTCCACGCTTTGTTTCCAGTGTTTGCCCATACGCAGGTCCGTACTCTTATTCAGTCGTCACAGCTGCAGCCCATGAAGAGGATCAAGGTCCTCTCCTCCCAAGTAGACCACGTCTCTCCCTTATCCTCTCCTCCCTGCGTGCCCTAGGATGGATAAGGGATGGGCCTGGTTCCTCCTCTGACTGCTCAGCCGGCCTCTGCCCTTCCCCAGCCTCCTCCACAACCTCCAGAGCCACACTTCCACTCCCTGTCGGCTGTTCCTCCTCTCCCTCAGTCAGTCTCCACCAGGGGCATGACACCACATGACCATGGAAATGTCTTTGGACACTGATGTCTCTCTTGGCTAAGAAATGGAAATGAGCACCACCCCAAAAGTCAGACACAACCTTTACCTTTACATGCTATATGTAGAATTTAGAATAGAACAGAGCTGGAAGGGACCTTCAAGGTCTTCTAACCCAGCCTCCTGCTCAAGCAGAAGAACCTGCCAATCTCAGACAAGTGACTGTCCAGTCTCTTCTTAAAAGCCTCCAGTGATGGAGCACCCACAATTTCTGTAGGCAAGCTATTCCACTGGTTAATTGTCCTCACTGTTAGGAAGTTTCTCCTTAATTCCAGGTTGCTTCTCTCTTTGATCAATTTCCAACCATTATTTCTTGTCCTGCTCTCTGGTGCTTTGGAAGATAATTTGACCCCCTCTTCTTTGTGGCAGCCTCTCAAATAGTGAAATACTGCTATCATGTCACCCCTAATTCTTCTTTTCTTTAGACTAGCCAGACCCAAAATCTACAGCGGCTCTTTTTTTAATTTATTTTAATTTATTTTTAATTTATTTTAATTTATTTTAATGGTTTTATTGATTGGGCTTTCCAGATTTAATTCTTTTTTAAACATTTATTGTTCTTGTGTTTTAATTGTGAGCCGCCCCGAGTCCTTGCGGAGAGGGGGCGGCATATAAGTCCAATTATAAATAAACAAACAAACAAACAAATAAATATGGTTTAGTCTCCAGGCCTTTGATCATCTTATTTGTTCTTCTCTGAACTTTTTCCCAAGTCTCAACATCTTTTTGGTAATATGGTGACCAAATTTGGTTGCAGTATTCCAGGTGTGATCTTACTAGGGTTTTGTAAATTGGCACTAATACTTCACATGATCTTGATTCTATGCCTCTGTTTATACAACCCAGGATTGTATTAGCTTTTTTGGCTGCTGTTGCACATAGAAATGTAGAGAAATGCAAAATATTATATTCAAAATAAATAAAAGGCATAGGTCCAAACACACAAGCTGCCAAAATTCAAAAGAAGTCCCATGTCTGTGCCCATAGTTAAATAAGTACAAATGAGAAGGACTTACCATCATCCCGCGTAAACACTGGCTCAAATGTGGCATTGACAGTATAATTAAGATCGACAGCATAAGCCTGAAGTGCAAATAAGTATTTTGTATTGGGTTTCAAATGTCTCACTGTGAATTCAGTTTGGTTTGGTTTTTCAATTTCGTAAGCACATATCAGATGACCTGCATTCAAGAAGAAAGTTTAGGCCACAAACAAAAGTCTCACTTGCTCTCTGCAAATATTGATTTTATTGTAAGCCTAAAGGCTCTTATATCATCCTAGCATCACCTTCACTGCTACTTCACACTCTTAAAAAAACTATTCCTGCCTTTCATAATCAAGCATCATCAAGGATTTTTCAATGTTGTTCCTCTTTATGTAGGTTCATATCATTATTTGATGGCTAGAGCCTCAAATGTGGCTTAACAGTCAACAACATACAGTCTGCAAGTAGTTTCAGGAGCTGGGCTTTTGAGTAGCTGGTGAGCTGTTCAGCTGTGGGATGGAGAAGACTAATCACTTCCTTCTTGAAAAAGTAGCTGTTTTGGAATTCATTTTTCAAACAGACAGTAAGTCATGCCTTTCATTTCTTAATCACTTTATGGGATTATTATGTTTACTAATTAAAAGAGCCCTTTTTTGTATAGTTACAGGCTGTTACTCCTTTTTGAAGATCTGCATTATTTTTTTGAAACTTTTATTATTAAACAATAAGGAAGGAAGTTGCTGAAAGTTGGATGGCTCGCATGCCAGGTAAGGAGTGAGTAGGCGGGGAGGTGCAGGGCCAGCCAGGGGAGAGATTTGCCAGTTCTCCGAACTACGCGTGTGTGCGGCAGTGTTTGCAAGAAATCAGCTGTGCCGCCTGGACAGCTGATTGTGTGTGGGTGCCTAGCGTTTGAAAATCCTTGTTTCCTGCTTTTTCAACCTCAGCTGTGCCGCGCAAAGCAGCTGAGGATGGAAAAGCAGGGAACAAAGGACAGCCTAGAGCCCGGGCAGGCGAGTGGACAAAACACTGAACCAGTGTCAGTTACTCTTTGCAGCTACAGGTTCTATAGAATCAGGTCAAACCGGTAGCATCTTACCCTTGCTGGATGCCCTTCCTGTCCTGTTGCGGAGTTTTGTTCAGCAGATATATTCTCATGTGCCCAGAGAGAAATATCTGCCTCTACCTACGATCGAACTCACAGCCTCCTGATTGTGAAGTGACAACATCAGCTCTAGGCCATCGCACCACACCACTCCTGTTTTTCCTCTTAGATTACTTTCATTTATTTATTTTAAAAAATGAATTATGAACTATATTTCATCTTCTTTTGTGCTTAGAAGGACTGTCTACCAATTCTTAAATAAAGCTCACATTTCACTTAAAGATACATTATTCTGGAGAGAGAGAATGACTTACCTGCATGTCTAAATTTATTGGATCCTTGTACCGAACAGCTTTGTTTATCCATTTTCATGTAAAGTATGTAACCTCTAATAAAACCAGAGCTGAATTCATCTGGTTTCCAAGTGACTCTTAATGAATTTGCAGTGATTGCATCTATATTAAATGAGAGGAAGCGTGATGGTTCTGGAAAACAAAAAATTGACAACTTTTACTATGTATTTGCTATAAGTTTAATCCTTATATCTTTACATATAAGAGTGTGTGTGTGTGTGTGTGTGAGAGGGAGGGAGGGAGGGAGGGAGGGAGGGAGGGAGGGAGGGAGAGGGAGGGAGGGAGAGAGGAATATGCATATCAATGGTGGTATTCTACCGGTTCGGCCCGGTTCTGCCGAGCTAGTAGTGGCATTGGGCAGCGGAGACCGAACTGGTTCTCTCTGCTGCTCTGCTGTTGGGCCCACCTGCCCGCCTGGGCTCCCATACTCAACTTTATCTTCCACTTTTGAAGCGCAGCTGCTTTGCGCAGCACAGAAGAGTGCTGTGCAGCAGCTGCTGAAGTGACCAGAAGAAAGTTTTTGAATTCCACCACTGATGTATATGTATGTGTGTGTGTATATATATGTATCTTCATTTAATAATTAAAGTTTTTACATGACTAACAATCATGTAAATGAAAACATTATTCCAGAGAGCTGTTAGTTTACAAACAGCATTAATGGAAGTCATGCCAGTACAAGCAGGAAGGCATCCCAATATGGATTCACAACTTTGTATCAAAACTACATCAATGGCTGGGAGACCTCAATGTTCTAAGAGAGGATTTAAACTGATTATGACTTTTCTTTTGGAGTCACGGGGCATTTTTATATCTGTCAACCCAGTTGTTTTTTCAAATTTGGTAACTTTAAGATATGTGGACTTCAATTCCCAGAATTCCCCAGCCAACAAAGATGCTAAGTTTGAAAAAACACTTCCCTAAATCAATACAGTTCCATAATGCTTTACAGCATTATTTACTCTGGGCAGTTTACAGTGGAAGCATTATTTGCATGTTGCCTCCAACAATCTGGGTCTTCATTTTACTGACCTTGGAAAGATAGAAGGCTGAGTCAATCTTGAACTCCAGCAGGATCAAACTCCAGTCTGTGAGCAGAGTTTGCTGCAATACTGCACTACAATCACTGCATGATACCTATTCAGATAGTACTCTGCCCTAAGATCCTGCATATTTTACAGCAACAAAATCTACCCCATCTCAGATTCCACACCAAAAACTGTCCTATCCCAGCTGCCATGTAATATTAATGTCAAATGAACTCCTAATGCTTCCCCCGACTTTCTACATCTTCAATACATGTGGTGTTTATAAAACAAATCTAACATTTGTAATGGGGCAAAAACGCTAAACCTCCTTTAATGGAGATCTTCACATGGACGGCTGCAAAGATGGCACAATGATATGGTGAAACTAACCCAGTTCCTGACCCCTCTAACCATTTGTGCAAGCTATGGGTGAAATTGGGAAGAGAAAATAACAAGTTATAGGGAATGTCTATAGGCAGGCACCAGAAACAGGGAATTGTTTGTGGTGGATGGTAGAGACCGACAGTCCTGAATCAACCAAACTCGACACAATGGAAGTCAACGCAGTATTGGATAATACAAGAAAAGGCAGAGTTAGCACCCTACCATCATCCATGATGCAACTCCTTTAAAAAAAAACCCAAGCAGCACCCTGACATTTTACAGCCAGCAAGCCACTGATAAGAAGAGGAACAATAAGACTTGCATCCATGTTCATTTTACTCCTATCATCTGATCTAGATGGGCAGATAGAACCACTGTAAACATTTACCATAGATAGTCAAGACCAACCCTGAAATGTATCTTTAAGAATGGTGCACATCTGTCTTTCCTTAACACAAAAAATTAATCTGGGCTGATAACTGAGAATAAAGTCCTAAAGAACTGTTCAATCGTATTTCCTTTTTAAGAATCTGTTACTAAATCCTGCGTTTGCTGAAGCTCAGGAACTGGGAAGCAAACAAGAATTCCCATGGGGAAACACGTTAGCCACAGCTCTCCAGTGTTCCATTTTTGCAATGAGACAAGTTACAGAATAAATCAAATCACTGCTGAACACAGATCACAGTGCAACAAATCTGAGGTGTACAGTGAATCCTGCACTGTGTGCTATACATGTGCATAGCACATTGCAGGCATAGTCTAATTTAACGTATAAAACTTTAGCATAACTTACCCTCTTCAAGATATTTGACCTTCGTTTCCAATAAATAACTTCTATCACCTTGTATTCCATACACATTAAAAGTGTATCTTACCCCACGTTTGAAGGCATCTAAAATACATTTCAAGAAATATACCGCAAAGAACAAAGAGTTAGGAATATAAAATGAACCATTACCAGTGGGAGCTAGTGATGACGTTTGGGAAAGTTGGAAAACATTGATTTGTAAGAGCTATATGGAGCTTCTGATTTAATTTTTCTTTTCAAGTGTCATGGGCTTTACCACAAATGTAGTTGTCATGAGGTGAAAAACTGACTCAAAATGGCTGCCAGTGTGGTTAATTATAAAAGCTGGAGAGTGATAGAAAGTAAGTTCACACTGAAAAAGTAAAACACAGTACTTCTGTTAACCTTGTGGGGTTTCTATTTAAATGCTTGCGTGGAAGAACCACCTACATGCCCACAATGTAGTCCTGAGAGAATAGTCTACCTTCCACTAAGGATCTTTTTGGCAACAGCCCTTCCTGAAGAAATGAACATGGAAGACTGGACCACTGTCCCATCCAGTTTTGAAAGGACACTTTCTCCTCCTCTTCCTCATTTGAGACACTAATTTCTGGACTTGTGTGTCAGAATGGAGCTGAACCTCCAGGCTGGAGGAAGTAGCAATATCCTTGCACATTTCACAATTAAGCTTTTTAACTATGTGCATTTGATATGTTTAGTTATTAAAATGAATGTTTTGTATTGCACCTTGTACTCTTGCAAATATTACATTGGTTCATGAAATGGGTCAGTTCTTGGGTAGGAAAACTTCATAGTAACTGAGAAGTAAAAATATTCAAGAAGAAAACAAGCACTAATTGTTTCTGTATTTCAGCCAAGGAAGCTATACAGATTTGTTCATAAAATTACTCAAACTTGACTGAAAGAAGAATTCATTGTTACAGTAGCTTTAACAACCAGACAGCAATTATCTCCTCTGGAATTATTTACTAACGAAATTAAATTTTTCTTACCAGATGCAATGAGATCACTGGATTGGTTTTGCCCATACTTCTTCCATTGAAAATCACACAAGTGATATGTGGGCTGGTTGTACCACTCAACAACATACTGACTGAACTTGCTTTGAGGCTTCCAAGAAATATAAATTTTATGTTCTGTATTGTTGTCTGTGGTCTCTTCACTATAATGCACTTTACCTTAAAAAATGCAACAATTTTTAGGCATTAGCATGAACATCTTTAAATGTCATTCATAATATTTATCTTTCTTTCACACAGCTTTTTGGAGAGACCTGTATAAAAATGCAAATGTTCTCTTGATCCTCCAACAATATTTGTCAACCTTTGGTGAACATCCATTCTCATTTACCAGGCAATGTTATGGAGTCAGTCCAGAAAAAAATGTTTGACTGGCATATTTGAACTGTAATTAAGTGGAACCAAGAACAAACCCTAGATATAAATATAATAAAACAGTATAATCAGTTATTTTGTTTTCTGCTGGCAGAGAAGAGACTCTTACATTTCACTATGTGCTGCTTCCCTGTTTAAGAATTCAAACAAACCAACCACATCAGTGTTTTTTCATTCAGCAGAATCTGAGTGACAAGCCCATCCCCATTCATATGGAAGTATATCCTATGAAATTAAATGGGATTTATTTCTTGATAAGATTACACTGTCAACTCTGTAGCACAGACCCAGGAACTTTTCTGGGTTTGTGGAAAATGAAATGAACAATATAGAGTTTTGAAAGAAAAATTACGTGTACAAATGTTTTAATTTGCAGTGAGCAAATTGCTAAACATTTTACACTTTCATGTAAAATGAAACCTTTCCAAAACCTTTTCATCATTATCGTCATTTAACGACCCCATAATCTCTTGCGGGGTGGAGTCTGGGCAACTGAAAGGAGCCAGCAGAGTTTTTTAATGGCCAGATGCCTTTCCTGTCGCCAATGCAGAGTTTTGTTCCACAGATATATTCTCAGTGTGCCCAGATACTTGCCTCTACCTAGGATTGAACTCACAGCCTCCTGATTGTGAGGCGAGAACGCCACCTCTAGGCCATCACACCACTCAAACATTTTACACTGCCATACAGTGGGTTAAAACAAATGTCATGTCCAAGGAGCAGCAGAGTATAAATTGACATATAAAGGCTGAAATCCCAAACATTCAGTCAAACCAAAGATCATAAGTTCAATAAGAAAGCCAATTTGGTCTAATCGCTAAGGTACCAGGCTAGAAAACAGAAGACTATGAGTTCCAGTCCAGTCTTAGCCCTGAAAGCCAACTGGGTGATTTTTGGCCAGCTACTCTCTCTTCAGCCCAATTCATCTCAGAGGGCTGTTGTTATGGGGAAAATAAGAGGAAGAAGGAACATAAGATATATTTGTCAACTTGAGTTGTTTATAAAATAAATAATTGAGTAATTAATTCAATAGTAGAATCATGGAAATTAACAAAAAAAAACCTCTGGAGTTGCGATATTTCACATTGCTTTCTGGCTCAGGAAAGGGGGATTCATTGCAGTAACATGTTTAAATGGAACACACCATTTTTATCAGTTGCTGGGATGATGATCACAGAGGGAGAGGATATAGATGCTCTATTCTGTGCCCAAACGAGGATTTTGTATGAATGGTGACCAAGAGAAATTGTATAGTTCTGTGATGCAGAAACTGAATCATTGTGACGCTGAACAGAAGAGTCCTCTAAATTTTCCCAGGATAGGAGATATTTTTGGATCTTTCCATTAGCACGAAATTCTGAGGATTCCTATGGGCAGGAAACCAAAATTCTCTCAAAAAACATTTCTCATCAATGCACCTTTCTTTTTTTAAAAAAAAAGTTTTTATTTTAAGACAAACATACAGACAAAACACAAAAACATAAAAACCATCAATGCACCTTTCTATAATAGTTTCAAATTGTTTTTCGTTACAGACGTTATTTTCTCACTTTGTGAGCATACAACATAAAGCCACATCCCTTCTACAATGGCTTATAGAATATAGACATCTTTAGACATCCCTGTATTCAAGGCTTGGGTCTAGAAAGAGAACAGAATTTGATGCTATTCTTTCATGCACTCTGAATGAACCCAGATTTATTTACTGTATTTATTGTGTGCAGATAACAGAGTAAACTCTGCAGTACGTCAAGCAAGTAGGTAAACTATACATGATTCTGTTGGACACTTTCATGACAAAGGAAACTGTTTCCTCATTCACTTATTTCTTTTAATACAAAAGACTTAACACCCTCAGTTGTCCTTAATGGTGAGGGATCCATCCATTAACAATGCTGCTCTTCCGTTTTGCAGAATGTATCACACGGTAATTTACTGTAGGAAAAAAAAATCTCACAAGCATAGAAATATAATTCAATAGTGTGCAAAGTTTGTTGTACACTATCCCATATAATTCTACTTTTCAAATATTATTGCTGTCTCATATTTATTTTTGTGAAAAGCAGAATATTTTCTTAATCATTCAGAATGTTATCATCCTGTATGCACTCTTCTATGACCACAAGGCATTTATCATTACTAGGGAATGTTGCCCATAACAAGGCTGATTCCATTCTTTGTCTTTCTGAAAAGGATTATATGGAAGCCATAAATGACCAAATCCAAGATAGATGGGTTAAGTCAATATTTATGGACCATCTGTTGTCCGTTTTCAGTCTATTATCTTATTCATTGCTTGTTTCTTACAATTCTTGTTATCCTTCTGTACTTAGCACAAGAATAGTGTGATGTGTATTCATTTACATACGTTTCTGTATGTCCTATCAGTTTTATATGTATGGCCAGACTTACCCTCCAGAATACAGTTACATTACGTTGCTCCAAGCCTGAGTTAATACATCTCCAGACATCAAGCAATCCGGATGGAGCTAAAAACCAAAGCATATAACACATTATGGAAGCAGGCTTGATGATCAAACAGTATAATTATATAAATACACTGTTATATTAATAGGATCTTCTACATTTTCACAAGTCACAAACACCTTAAGATGGACACCTGCATTCTTTGACAGTGTTTACAAAATGTTCATCCTGATAACCATTTCTTTCTTACTTTAATTGTCTTGGTAAAAGAGCCGATGGCTATTCTTGAAATAAGAATAGAGGATATAAATTCACAATACAGAATTAATACCGTAAATATCCAACTGAGTGCAGGTAAGAACAGAATCTCTCATTTGTGAGTAGAAAAGTGGCTTTTATTTACATTCTAGGATCAGTTATCTATTCACAAAGAAAAAAAGAGATCACATTCTCAAATAATAAGTTAAACAGAACCATCCTTCACCTATTCCCCCCCCAAAAAAGAGGATTAACCATGAAAAGGTTTATATTAAAAGAAAGTTTTGAAAATGGAATAGCAATAACTGCTAAGCAAAATGTGCCATCCTTCTAGAGATTTCTTTTTCCCTCCATTCAATTGTGCCTGATTTTTGGCTCTAAAAGTCCGTACAGTTTTTTTGGCAAGGATTTTCAGAAGTGGTTTGCCATTGCCTCCGTCCTAGAGCTGAGAGTGAGTGACTAGCTCAACTCACCCAGCTGGCTTTGTGCCTAAGGCAGGGCTAGAACTCAGAGTCTCCTGGTTTCTAGCCTGATGCCTTAACTCAAGGGCCTTCAAACTTGGCAAGTTTAAGACTTGTGGACTTCAACTCCCAGAATTCCTGAGAGGAATTCTCATGACTGGAGGAGGAATTCTGGGAGTTGAAGTCTACAAGTCTTAAAGCTGTCAAGTTTGAAGAGCCCTGCCTTAACCACTAAACCAAACTGACTTTCTTCTGGAGATTCCAGGAGATAAATAAGCAAGAGAAAGGGGCATAATGAGGTCAGGCACTAGCCTGGGTAAAGGGGACCACACAGTGAGCTCAATTTTCCCACCAGAAAGTGACTTATATATTCTAGCACTGGAGTGTTGTTATATCTCTTTCATTAACATAGAAAGCTGAGCATTAAATCTGGCAACCAGAAGGTTCTTCAGTGAGACAACTCTGAGATATTATTTAAGTATCTAATCTGGAAGTTTGTGGGAAATATATCACTAGATATATCTGTAACTAATTTACTAAAAGCTCTTAAGATTCTTCAGGACAAAATGAAGTCCCTTTAACTTCACTCTTAGCAGGCTAATTTACATATGATTGAATTTCCGGAAGAAAATTGAGAAAGATTATAGGGCTGGTCTTATGGTAGCTCTAATACTGAAAATACTGGACTTTTTGGAGATAATTAGGCTAAGAACATAATAGTATAAGCAGTGCCCTGGTAGATCAGATCTCTGGTCTATCTAGTCCAGCAATCTCTTCTCAAAGCTGCCAGGGTTGAGAAACGTTAAGTTATTCATCTATGTATATGAGCTGCAGAAATACATTGTATATAATCTGATCATTGCTTATCAGGGAAGTGTATGTCAGTAATAATTTTAAATGTGCAAGGCATTTGGGTGTGTTTCTAACATGCAGATTTGATAAGTGGAGGCTTGAAGAAGAAATATCAGATACAGAAGGATACTTTTTAATATAGATAGTTCTTTGACTTACAACTGTCCTTTAATGATGGTTTAAAGTTATGATAGCCATAGAAAAAAATGATTTATGATTCATCCTCGAAGTTATGACTATCAGATCAACCCTTCGATCATGTATTCACAATTTGAGAGCTTGGCAACTGGCTCAAATTTACAACAGTTGAAATTTCTTGTAGTCACAATCTTGCAATCACAATTTGCAACCTTGCCAGCTGGCTTCCAACAAGCAAAGTCAACTGGGAAAGCTGGATTCATTTAACGACCACATGATTCACTTATCAACAATGTGATTTGCTTAATGACTATAGTAAAATGGTCATAAAATTGGGTCCAGTCATGTGATGATTTGCTTAATGACCACATTGCTTAGTAACTGAAATTCCAATCCCAATTGTGGTCTTAATTCAAGGATTTCCTGTGTAGGCTAGATTGGGTAGCCAATGTCTAGAATTACTGAATATATGGAGTCCAGTTCATTTGCTTAGTAGGTGAATTGGCCAGGGAATAGTTGAAGTTAATTTCAATAAAAATATTGATTCTTTAAAAAAAACACTCCACCACTCAGATTTGCAATATTTGGCAAGATTACATATCTGAATGTAACTGAGTGGATATATGTATGACAATTGAATCAAGATATACTTTCCTTGACTTCTGAAAAGCAATAGCTTTGACTAAACTCTTTATTGATTATTTATGTCTTGATATTTAAACTTAGTACCTGCCCAATGTATTGGCCTGCACTCTTTCAATCCTCTGTCTGTGCTAGCTGGAGATAATAGAACTTGTAGCCCAAGTACTTGGAGGACACCAGACAGGGAAGAAGACAAAACTCTAGGTTCCACATCATTCTACCTTCTACTGCTGCATCATAGAAAGTATTTTAACTTACTGCACCTCTGTATGGTTTGCCAATTGCACAGATGAAGCAGCACTCCAGAGGGTTAACGTCATTGCCCAGAAGATCATTGGTTGCCCTCTCCCCTCTTTGGAAGAGCTTTATAGCTTCCGCTGCCTTAAGACAGTTCAAAACATTCTCAAAGATCCATCTCATCCTGGGCACCCTTTTTTTGAACTATTACCATCTGGCAGATGGTACATGATAATAAAAACAAGGACAAATAGGCTGAAAAACAGCTTCTATCCCAGGGCAGTAATTCTGTTGAATTCTACTGTATAGTGCAATATCAGGGGTTTTCAATTCAATGTATAGAATGTGAAGGATGTGTGTTTGTGTTTATTTTCATAGTCATAATGTACACTGAAGATGGTATTTAATTTTGTTGTACGAAGTGCAATGACAATAAAGTAAACTAAATTAAACTTTAAACTTTTCTTCCACAACAGAATGCTCACCAGCTTCAGGGGTCTCAGCAGATATACTTTCTGTCCAGCTATTCCATTTCCAGAAGGGACTGACATCTGCAGCACAGCGTACTTTAAATATATAGTTTGTGAAAGGTTGCAGTCCACCCAGTTGGAAGTGGAAATGGGAATTGGAATTGGCTTGCACTGTGATATTGTGCTGCAAAATACAAAGAGTAAACCTGTTAAGAGGCCAGATACTATCTTTCTCTGGGATAACTGTTTTTCTGAAATGTAACTACAAATTGGCAGCATCTAATAAATTTTGACCTATCCCAAAAAAGCTAAGCAGGGTCAGATCTGCCTTGGGTTTGTACTTGAGTCCATCAGAAAATCAAGAACCAACTGAAATATTTGATTGTTAATGTACTGACAGCCGCTAGAATTGTATTTGCTAAAAACTGGAGAAATGACAAGACACCTACGCAGGAGGAAGTGATTAAGAAGATTTTGGATTGTGCCGAAATGAGTAGATTAACATTTGAAATTAGGGATCAAGAAGAAAAGCAGTTTTATAAGATATGGAATATGTTCTATCAATGGTTAGACAAAAAAGTTTGGTAATGTATTTTTGGGAATATAAAGATAGATAGAACTGTTGAAACAATATAGAGATTATAATATGATAAAGGATTAATAATAATGATTATAGTTTTTCCTTTTTGTAATATTGAGTATGAATAATGAGGGGTAGGCACTGTGATTTTTGACCGACCGACATACTTGAAATTGATATGGATCTATGTGTTGTATGTTTGTTTGTTATGTTTGTGTTTTTGGAAAAATAAAACTTCTTATAAAAAAAAAAAAAGAAAATCAAGAACCATAGGTTACACTGAAAAATCTAAACAACAAAAAATCTTGAAAGGCAACAATTGCAAGCCACATCTATATTGCCTCTGAAAAACCTACACAGACGTATCTATGAAGCCACCAAGACTGGAATTTGATCTGAAGGAATTGTTTTCATTATTTTAATTGCTTTTTAAAAAAATTCCTATCCACCTTTCCAATCAACTTAAACTCTAAAAAGTTTAATTTACACATTGAATCCCAATGTTTGCCTCATTCTTTGGAACAGATCTGGGGGACTGCAGACAAGGTAACATTAGATTCATCAACAATTTCTGGGCCACTAAGAGGACACCACTGGATATAACCCACTATATGGTGGCTTTCTAAAGGATGGCACTTAGCAATAGCACTTAGACTTGTATAGCGCTTCACAGTGCTTTACAGCCCTCTCTAAGCAGTTTACAGAATCAGCAAATTGCCACCAACAATCTGGGTCTTCAGGTAATGGATTTACTGTTTATGATAGGGTGAACTGTGCCATGATGAGATTTGGGCTGGAGTGTGTCTAAACATTAGAGTTTTGGCTGTTTTGCAATTGTAATATAGAAAACAAAAATAAGGCACATGTAAACAACCATATCTAACTTCTCGTGCAGGATTTATAACGGGATGGGCAGAGTTGCTATTACTTTATATAGATGCTTCTCACCTTATTCTCGCCAACACTGATCTGGCATAGCAATGATAGGCTTGCATTTATTGGTTTTATCTGCCAAGATAACTGAATGAAAGTAGCATTTCGATAATCCACTGATGGTTTACCGATAATTGCTGGACGAACTGGTTGAAAAGAGAAAAATGAAAGAATATGAGGATACTGAAAAGAAGTAAATCAATACCTTGGACCATAAAATCAGATAAATCAATCAATCAACCAATCAATTCAAAATTGCTTTATCATCCCTGGACATCCCTTCTCTGTCATGACACTCCAAAAGATCTTCAGGCATAAAACGATTGCAACCATCTATCAGGCATTATCTTTTTTTCCTACTTTCTCCACTTCAGCTTATTTTGCTTTTATTCCAGAGTTGTTTTCTCTTCCCTTTCATTCCCATCAGTGAAGGGCGCCCAATTTTCCAAAGCAGTGGCTGCAGTTCTCGAAGACGAGAAAAGACGGACACAAGAAAAGGGTTTCTTTTCTTCCTGCAGAAATGAGGAAGGTAATCAATAATTTCCCTGGCACGATGGGGCTCAATGGAATGTGTCAAATCTTAGCCAAATAAATCCAATCTACATTCCATGTTGTGAATGCTTGTCACTTGAGCCTTCTGGGTGACGAATCGTCATGAAAAGTGAAAGGCAACAGGAACAAATCCTACTAAAGGAATCCCAAAAGCTGAATTCATAATAGCTTAAAGTAAATCAGGAGGGGAAAAGCAACAGGAGCAGCCCAACAAACTAGTAATTCTAAATTGCTTAAATTACCCAATGGCATCTTTGTGGGTAAGGGTCCCAGCAGGTAAGGCCTTGCACACAACACAACACAAAACAACACAAGCCCCATCCGTTTTGAACATGCTAAAAGGGGCATCATGACATTATGCCTGTTTTGACCTGATTTGGGGAAATCACTGATTCTTTCCCAACGTAGTATTCTCCAGATGAGTAATTAATACAATTGCAAAACTTTAACATGTAGGTCATCAGATTAGACAAGAATGGGCTAAGAATGTTTCTTTGCCAGGTTCTCATTTATTCTACTTTTCTCAACTTATTTATCAGTATTTTTATTTTATTTTTATTACATTTATATGCCGCCCTTCTCCGAAGACTCAGGGCGGCTCACAATTCCTGGGACCTCATGCTCAATAGCCTTCATTCCATTGTATATGCCTGCTTATTGCCTTTTTTACAAGGTCAGCTAATTGCCCCCAACAATCTTGGGTCCTCAATTTACCTACCCAGAGAGGATGGAAGGCTGAGTCAACCTTGAGCCTGGTGGGATTTGAGCCTACAGCAGTTGTAGGCAGCTGGAACTTAAGTGCAGGCAATTAACAGCCTGAGCCACCAAGGCTCTTAAGGAAACAGTAAGGAAACAAAAGGAGAAGAAATCTATATTGCAGCAATTACAACTTCTCCAGATCTTTGTTTGTGGGATAGCCAATTCTATTAGCAAGAACCAATCGATAACATTAATTTTTATTTGACATTTTCACCCAGTTGCAGCATGCAAAACTATTTTATGCACTTAGATTATAACAACAGGATGAAATACAAAAATTAGTAAGAAAACCAACCCTTACCTGTGTACATTACATTAAAACTAAGCTGCTCATGTTTCTGTCCAAGGCAATTTCTGGAGGTTAACGTTACGTTGTATAGGAATTGGTCATCCCTCTTGAATGAACAACTGTTTGCGAACTTTGTACTACAATATGTTTTTGTAGAAGAGCTTTCAAAAAATAGCATGGGAGAGAAAGACAGTATTTATTCCATTTGCAGCCCAAAATAAGACATTAAAGAAATTTTGATTTATTTATTCAAAATTTATTCTGAACCAAGATTTATCTCTAAGCCACTATAAATTTCAATATATCTATTTTAGTACAGGCATACAATAACCTTAAGCAAAATGTCAAAGGTTTCCTCCATTCAAGTTAAATATGCAAATAGCTGATTTGTTTTAACTTTATGATAGTCACCAGTCTCTTTTATCCAAGACAGATTTTGCCTCCTGGCATCAAAGTCTTCAACATCCCCAAACATTCCTTTTAAAGATACCCCCCTAAATCCTGATACAACTACTCTAGGCTCCTTCCTATTATCCTTTGGACTGACTTTGACTGATTGAGAATACTTACACATCAGACAGAATAAACTCCATTGGACAGTGTTTCTCAAAGTAATCAGTTTTCTCTACATGTCCAGGATCCCAAGTACATCTAATATTAATCATGTCTTTGGTTTCACAGCTTAAATTTTTGGGTTTATCAGGCTGCCCTATTAAGACAAGTTCAGATTCATATGTTACTTTCTTACATATTTCATCTATACAATTCCTTACCAAACAAGTCAAGTTGTTCATCTTGTTTCCCCTCTTCCCCCCCCCTCCTACCACTACCACAAGAAAGATTATCAGTACAAGCATTGGGAACAGATAGTGAAGCCTGCTCCATCTTTGGCATCTTTAGTCACCTTTATTCAAGGATGTTTCCAATAGCCATAGGGTGATAAATATTACAGAGCTCTGTAGGTTGTCTGTTTTAATATAAATTTTATCAGGAATTCAGAACAGCATACACAGTGCTTCCTCATCTTGCCTTTATCCAGAATGTCAGACAGAAGCAACCTGAGTCACTTATAGCTAATGTCAGCAACTATATCATCTACCACCTATGCTACAAGAATATCACCAGACTGCTTGCCTTCCTCAGATAAACTTTCATGGATCTTGGGGGGAAACGATCAGGCTTATGCCACCTGCAGCTCCATAATGACTCCGAGCTGAGTCCTCACTTGACCCCTCCTTCCAGCCTAGCAGGCAGTTTCCCAACAAGAACTTGGGAAATTGGTTGGTCTGAGAGACTGGCACAAAGTGACCTTCTGAGCTTCTGAGATCAGTGATGGCTAACCTTTTTGTCATTGCGTGCCAAAACTGCTAACATGTGTGTGCGTGCGCACGCGTGCCTGCATCAATAATGCAATGCATGCGCGACCCTGCCACACCCACGCTTTCCCTGCCCCCCTGAGCATGCGCGCAAGACCCCCCCATGTGGGCCCCGTGCCGCTGCACATGCGCCCCACCCCATACATGGCAGATACCAGACCATCAGCTGGCTAGGGGGAGGCGTGCGTGCATGTGCAGTGGAACTGAGCTGGGGCAACGGCACGCGTCCCATAGGTTCGCCATCACAGGGCTAGAACTTGAGTCTTCCTGCTCTGATTATATTATTTCCTCTCAAGAAAATCACATACTCATCTCCTAATCAATGTTACACATGTCCAAGTTTAGCTACAATTATCCATATGGGTTCACAGCATAGGAGAACTTTTGGTTATACGCGTCCTTCTTTCCTGGACTTTTTCCTCTTTGGGAAAGTGAGAGAATTATCATTGATTTGTGGCGAGCAAGAAGAAAAGTCCTTTGCAGCTGCAAAATCTGGTTAACTATTGCTGACCCTTGCAAAATGTAAATGTTTGGCCCTTATTAGTGATGGATGGGAGAACACCTGAAAATCCTAAAATAACGGAGTAGATTGAGAAGTAAAAAAAAAACAGATAGCAGCAGTGAGTAACCACTTCTCTATTGTTGCTAAGGAAAGGGCATAATTAGGAGCGTTCATCCCCAACTCAAGGAAGGCTGCTACCTAAAAGTAAGAGGAGTGTTAGAAAGCTAATAGCAGAACAGAATGGCCACCCCATTCTATACATGTCCCATTGTTTTGTATGTAAAAGGATCACAACTGCAGTATCCTGGTATTGATTCCCTAAATTTAAAGATAGGGATACGCCAGAGATGGTATTCATCAGGTTCTGACCAGTTCTGGAGAACTGATAGCGGAAATTTTGAGTAGTTTGGAGAACCGGCAAATACCACCTCTGACTGGCCCTTCCCTCATCTGTTCTCTGCCTCCCAAGTCCCAGCTGATTGGCTGGGTCTTCTTTTGTTGCCCTGCACAGGAGAATAGAGCTGGAAAGCAGGTTAGTGGGGAAAGAATGGGATTTTGCAGTAACCTTCCCGCAGGAGTGGAGAGGGAATGGAGATTTTACAGTATCCTTCCCCTGCCATGCCCACCAAGCCTTGCCCACCAAGCCAAGCCACTCCCACAGAACTGGTAAAAAAATTGAATCCCACCCCTGGGAGATGCCTCATTATAGCCTGTCCTTTATTTGAAGACCAGCCCTTTGGACAAACTCGGGCTATCACTTCTTGTGATAGATGCTATGGGAAGGAGATGAAGGAAAGGGCACACAAATTGTGATCTTCCCAGCCCTTCCTAAAGTAGCCTCCTGTGCCATCCTCAGCAATGGAAGTCCATTCAGGTTGCCAGTCCTAAGTGTTTCTCTCTCTATGGAATAGGAAGAAGCAGTGTCCCTTTGCCTGGGACCGTTGCTATCCTTATTTTGGGAGATGGCTCTCTCAGCTCTTTCTGGGCCGGATGAAATGGAAGAAAAGGGCTTTAGGTGGGTCCAAGAACCACAGAAGTAGCTGGACTGGGGGGTACACATCACTATTCAATCGCCCATTCAGATAGACTTGAACAACTCCATGCATGCATAATTATTTTATGTATCTTTTTTTCCAATTGTATCTTTTTTCCAATTGACCATTAATTTCCTGTGGCTGCTTTCATCAAGCAGCTGGAAGCAACCACAGGAAATTAATGATCAATCCCTTTTAGCAAGCAAAAAACAACAACAACAAAAAACCAGGGGTTTTTGTATGTTTTCTAGAGATATCCATGGTCCAAGCACACGTTAGGGCATGAAATCTTTCAGTATTCAGAAAATTCAGCAACATCTCAAATAATCCTGTTCTCTCCAGCAGAGGAGGAAAATGTGGGATCCTCCTGGTGTTACTAGATCATAACTCCCATAATCTCTGATCACTGACCATGTTGGCTGGGATTACTGTTAAGTGAAGTCCAGGCCCTTTGCAACAATCCAGAATGTCTGTAGTGACAAGCAGTAAGACTGAAAATTTTCTCCTTACTGGTGAGGTAGAGATAAACATCACTGGGTGTGCCGTTAAAATCACAAGAAAGTTGAAAGCGACCAGGGAATGAAGATCCAGGCTTTTCAGTAAGTAATACTCGTTGCTGGTTTGTCTCCAGACATTTCTCGCGGTCGTAAAATGAAACACTATCTACATGTTTATTTTTCTTCGCAATGCAGCAAAACGTGATGTTGGAACCTCGCTCAAATACTTTTCTGACAGGAAAGATGTGATCTTTTTCATTGCTGAGAGCATCTGGGCCTGCACAAAAGTGACAGAGAAAAAGAAGATTGCATTTTCTTCATTTAATTATTTTATTGTTCAAAGGGTTCGTTTGAACCCTTTGCTCAAATGAAGATTTTTTTCATTTTTCTGAGGAAAAATGTCCAAACGAAACCTTTGAACATTTTTCCCCAGAAAAATGAAAAAAATCTTCATTTGAGCAAAGTGCCGTAATCATCACTTGGCATTCCGGCAGTTGCCAGTCCCAGAACACCTGGAAGGGACCAGATTGGAGAAAGCTGCCAGATTTAGTTGCCATTATTTGTTCTCCATATGGCCAACTGGGAGACTGAGTTGAGAGGTAGATGCACTATTCGAGGCTGAGGACATTCATGGCAGAAATAAGATTCAAACTGCAGATATATGTATGCTATGCTACTTATCAAACCAGGAAGGAGGACTCTTGTGCTATCTTTGACCAAATGCGGTTATGTCTAGGCCCCCAACCTTTTGGGCATCAGGGACGTAGAAGAGATTTTTCTGTGGACTGAGGGGACTGAGATTTTTTCTGTGGACTCAGGTTTTATGTGACGCCCACATCACATGGATGGGGCTTCACTTGTTTGCACGGCCCGATTTCTGGCATGCGGTACACTGGTGCTGGTCCATGAACTGGGGATTGGGGCCCCTTGGTCTAGGTTATTGTATGAGGATGCTGAACTGCAGATACAGTAGCATGTACACAGACTTACAACCAGGAGTTCTCCAGGAGAGGAGAAATCTGATCAGCCCCATGTTCCTTTTCAAGCAGAACATAAACTACACTTGACTGATTTTTTATTATCCCAGAATACAGCTAGGTGGATTCTAATTGAATGCTATGGAGAAAAACCTGATGGTTTCCCTATGCCCAGAATAAGTGATTTCTGAAATCCATTAAGTGAGCCTAATTACTCATTACTAATTACTCATCTACCTTACATTTAAGGATTATTATTACCTTATATTTAAGGACTATGGGCAAATAAATGCCTCTGAAGAAAATCTCCCAGAAGAAAACATCTTTTGCAATACTTCAAGGACTGTTGCCGTTTATTAAAATGCTTGTTGTTCTCAAGGGGCGTTTCCAAACCTTCAAAAGCTGATGTTTTAGTGTGGGGGTAGGGCATAACCAGCCTTGAGCCTCAAATTGCTCAATGTCACCCTACATCACGGGTATCAAACTCGTGACATCACATGGCCATCACCTGATGTATCACGTTTTTCCCTTTGCAGAGCTGGGGTGGGCGTGGCCTACGTGTGACGCATCTGGCCTGCATTTCTTTGAGGGTCAGATCAGAATTGTAATTCTTCACTACAGGCCAGCCGGGGGGGGGGGAACCAGGGACGGGGGTGGTGGCAGTGAGAGGTCAGTGGGGGACGGGACAGATGCCTCCAGCAGCACTCTGCTGCCCGAAAATGGCCCCTTTTTGGGCCATTTTTCAGCCAGTTTTGGGCCCATTTTTCAGCCCGATTTGACACCCCTGTCCTAAGTCCCTTCCTAATAATAATAAGGTAATTATTTGTGAAGAGTCCCAAAGGTGCTTTTTCAAGAAGTAACTGGACTTTGTTTTTCTTAGATGTTTCACTTCTCATCCAAAAAGATTCTTCAGCTCTGACTGGATAGTGGGGACTGGAAAGTTTTATATTCCTTGCAGACAGATAGTCATTTGCATTCTTTACACTATTCAGGTGACCCTGAGGACACAGATAAACCTCCAAATGGCCTCAACTCCTCTCTAAAAGAATGCAAATGACCAACTGTCTGCAAGGAATATAAATCCTTCCATTCTCCACCATCCAGTCAGAGCTGAAGAAGCTTCTTGGATGAGAAGTGAAACATCTTCAAAGAAAAACCAGTTCAAAAACAAGTTCAGTTGCCCCTTGAAAAAGTACCTTTGGGACAACCATGACCTGCATGACTGAGAATCTCCATAGACATATTTATGAAGAGCAACAAAAAACAGGAACATAAATTCAAGACAGAGAAGCTGCACAATGCAGTACAACATGCTTTTTCCTGGTAATTGGATTTTACCATTTGCTGCTACCCAATCACTCCAGTTACTCCAAATTTTAGAAGATGCCACTTTGCTCCTTATTCTGGCTTCATGAGTTGCACACTGCAAGGGTACCTCAGAGGTAAAACTCCACTGTTGTCTTGATTTATTGAGAACTGCTGTATAATTCACCTAAAAGTATACCATAAGAGAAGCTAATTAAAAAGGAACCCAAGCCAGTGAAACAATAAACTTTGGCTCCTTTGATTTCACTCTTTCTGTAAAAGAACAAAGTCTGGTTACTATACATGTGAACAGAAGATACGCTGGAGAACCTTGCTAGAAATTAGAATTTCTAGCATGGCTGCTCCAGCATTAAAGAACAGCTAACTCCTGATCAGAATGTGTTCCTTTATATGCTTTCAGAATTCAGTCAAGATGGGGTTTGCTCACTGGGCATTTAAGGTATAAGGGTATGCATTATTTTTTACGATGGTTCCAGGATGCCATGGATTTTATGAGTACAATGTTGGATTCCTGGGGCAAAATTTTACGTACCAGAATGCTCACTGACTTTGGTTAGGGCAGCAGATAAAACTGGTAAATAAATAAATAGCTGATGGATGAGATGGATGGATGGACGAATGGACGAATGGACTGACAGACAGACATAGCAAAATTCAGAATCATTTGAGTTATTTTGCTGACCACAAAATAAGAAACAGAGCAATGCCTTGGACTTCTTTGACAGTGTTCTTGCTTGAAATATACTGTAACTGACATCTAAAACCAGTATTGGCTGCTGCAACAAAATCTCACATGCAGCTTTGTTGACAATGTATATTTATATTTCACATATCTACCCAGCTCTTAATCATCTTCACTGCTTTACAATCAGCTGCAACTTCTTCCCAGGTATTTCCCTTAAAAGTATTAGAAGACTATATAAGTCAGCTATCACGCACCTCTCTGCTCTTTCTTGACATACAACCATAATGGAGCATCTATGATGTGACTTTGTTGGGGCTATCATTAAGCGAATGCAGCAGTCATAAAATGAATGCTGCAGTTGTTAAATGAACACTGTGATCATTAAGTAAACCCATTGTTTACCGTGATGTGGTTTTACCAAAGGCAGGAAGTAACTTCTGGTTGTCTGAAAAACCACCGTAACACAGTTATGCTGCAAATAGTTGGAATGCACCCTTGTTGTCAAGCATTCAAAATGCAATCATGTGACTTTGGGGTTACTAATAGAATGAAATGGAATGGGGAAGAGGAACAGAACAAGAGAAGAGAAGAGAAGAGAAGAGAAGAGAAGAGAAGAGAAGAGAAGAGAAGAGAAGAGAAGAGAAGGGAAGAGATTGGAGGTCTTCTAGTCCAACCCCAATTTGGTCGTTAAATGGAGCAGTCACTAAAATTCCAACTGGGTTTATGATCTGACTTCAGGTTTTCTTTGCAGAGTGGCGATGATTGATCATAAAGTTTATTTGTCACCAACGTCAGAATTGCAGATGATTGCTAAACACGGTGAAATGGGGACCACCTGTAACGCTATTTATCCATTAGGAAAAACTATAGAAATACAGGAACAGACATTTCTCATAACATGGGCAGGATATTCAGAAAGAATAGAGTAGACTAGACAACAGAGAATAGAATAGGACAGAGTTGAAAGGAACCTTAGCGGTCTTCTAGTCAAACCCCCTGCTCAAACAGGGCACCCTATACCATTTCAGACATCCCCAGTTCCTCCAAGTGTTCTTCATATGTTTTTGCCTCCAGGCCTTTAATCATCTTAATTGCTCTTCTTTGCACTTTTTCCAAAGTCTCAATATTTTTTTTTGTAATGTGGTGACCAAAACTGGATGCTAGTCTCAGTCTCTCCCTCCCTCCCTTATATAAGCATAGCAAATTCTTATTTTACTTCCTGTTTCATCTTCTGAAACTTGTTTTTGACAGGAAAAAGAAGAAGTAAAAGCTTCTTAAAGAGCACTTTTGATATGTATGCATCTAGTTTGGATTTAGCTTGAACTTTAAAATTTACTTACACCAAATTGGAATTGGATTCAAGAGGAAGATGATGTAAATTCTTAAGCCCTGTTTTCAGAATGATACTTACATTCAAAATAATTCTTTTGTCTTCTCTTAAATGAATTTGGATGTTAAAAACAATCTCTATTTTGGAATTATATGCTTCAGAGTCATCACTAACATCCCATTCCAGTAGCAGTTGCTGAAGAGAATCATTTGAGTAAATCCTGAGGTTTCTTGGTTCAAACAGCTGATGGCCTAATGGAAAACAGAATGGAAAATGGAAAAAAATAATGAGTGATCTAAGTGCTTCTCAGCCCCAGCAACTTTAAAATGTAAGGGTTTCAATTCCAAGAATTATCCAGCATGACTGGCTGGGATATTCCAGGCACTAAGACAACAAATATTAAATTTGTGTAAGGTTAAGAAACTCTAAGATAGATGAATCGATGAAGTAGTTTCATGAAACATTTATACAGAAATAATCTGTTTCTTTATAATATTTTCCTTAATCCCAAGGTTCAATTTGCACATTAATTTTAATTAATATGCTCTTTAGTTAAGAGCCAAGAATTTGACGGTGAGGACCATGAATCTGATTTATTTAGGTTGGATTCTGGTCTTTTTCCCCACCCGCTGGCTCAGAGTGATAAAACAGGGAGAAAAAATTAAAAACAAGACTTAACAGTATGCATTGTGATAGAAGGGACCAACACCGAAAAATACCAACACTTATCATTATCTCTCAATCATTCATTCATTCATTCATTCATTCATTTTATATGGCTGCCCATCTCAAATTGTCGAATCTGAGTAGCAAACAATTTTATAAAATCAGTAAGAATCAAAGTGCAGTCATAATAGAAAATTAAGCTGACAAAATGATGATCCATAAATTTCCCCCAGATCCACCTTTTTTTTTACTTATTCACAGAAATTTATAGGAGAGGAGTTGTTCTTACAGTTTTGGTCATGGCATTTATATTTAGGGTAGAAGGACTTGGCTTGATTCTGTCATCGCCTTCAAACCTAATCTAGAGCTGGCTCCCGCACTATTTCGTAGAATGGGAGAAGATTCTAGAATATGTTTCTTCAGAGGAAGAGGATTGAGATAAAGTAGAGCCAGTAGCACCATGGTACAACAGTCATGTCACTAAAGTTTTCTGCAACATTACAGTGTAGTGAATATAGGGGATGGCCTTCAAGGACAAGAAAAAATATGCTAAACAAAGCAACGATCAGATAAAAAAACTTGAGCCAAAGCCAAGAAATGGCTTTGCACGAACGCTTCAGATAGCACTCCTTCCTCAATTCTCATGAAGATAAAAGAGAGAGGAAAGGAAGCTTATTGCAAAATTTCATTCTAATAAAAGAACTGGTCTCCAGGGTATCTGTTTCTTTGTCTGGTACCTTATAAGGTTCACATGGAGCCACTCTGGTTTTGACAGACCAAGCAAGTTCACAAGAACTTGCCCTGCACCCTGAAAGTTATCTAGACTCAAAAGTTCAACCACTTAATCACAGCAGACATGTTTAATGGAAATCCAGTATCAGAGAACTGAATTTCACAGGTCTGGGAGGCTAAGCAAAAAGCATGTGGGGGCCAGCAGGAGAACAAACTTTGCAGCTACTCTTTCATGGGTCTCAACTGTGCACTGGGTGCATAGCCCAGCATGGTTTACGTATTATGTTCACTCCCATTGTTGAAAACAACTTCTTTAAAACTCATCCTTGCCTGTAAATACCTTGCTTTTTTCTATTGAGACTTTTGATTTAATTTTACCTTGTCTCTTGCTTTTCCTTTGGATAGGCCACCCAAGCAATAGTTTACTGGTCTGATCTGTTGCTTGGACAATCATTTATTGGATGAATAGTCTATTAAGATAAGATAACCTTTATTCTCTCTTTTTTTTTACTGCGGGCACACTGGCACACATTAAAAATGAAATTCTGTTGCCTGCTCTCAAAAGTGTACACATACATAACACACATACAGACATACTATATACATATGTATGGATATACCAACATCCCTACATATATAAATATTAACCACTGTCCATCGTGCATACATAGTGGAAAGAGGAAGCTTGAGAGTTCAATAAGGTTGATGCTGTATGGAACAAAACTGTGACTGAATCTGGATGTGGAGGTTTCGGATACCACGAAGCCTCCTCCCAGAAGGTATCAAGAAAAACAGATCATGAAGAGGATGTGTAACATCCCAGACAATTCTGCAGACCCTGCTCTAGCATCACTTATATGCTATGTCCTGGATAGAAGGAAGTGAACTACCAATAATACTTTCTGCCATCCTCACCACCTCTGCACTGCCTTCCTGTCTGAAGCACTAATGCTTCCAAACCAGACAGTATTGCAATATGAGAGGATGCGCTTGATCGTCCCTCTATAGAAAGTGGCAAGGACAGTGGAAGGAAGATATACTTTTCTCTTGTCATGCAGAAAATGCAGGTGCTATTCTGCTTGCTTCACCAGTGTCTCGCTGTTGGCTGACAAAGCCAGCCTACTTGTTGGGTGCACACCCAGAAATGTGATGTTGCTAACCATCTCCACGGGTGAGTCAAAGATATTGTGAAAGGATATTTTCAAAGACTGTTTTATTCCATCTAGCTGTAATAGAACTTAAGTTTGCTCATCTCTAGTCAGTGGCATATTGATATCTCGTCATTTACTCTCTGGTAATCAGCCATGGTTCTAACCCACCTGAGATTTGAGGGTGTGTGTGATTCTCTTCTCCTATCCCCAGCTCAATCTAAAATGTACCCAGCCATATTCATGTGCACATCATCAATTTGAGTTAATCATAGGATCAATTAGGACTTCTTTAAGTGAGCAACCACCCTAAATTGCCTTGCACTGGGAATACTTTGTCATTTGCTACAAAGCTGATTAAGTTGAGCATTTCCTTTAAACTCGGTTGTTTTACAATTCAGGGATTTAATCATTCCATTCAAAACACTGCTGTCTATACCTTGATTCTGAACCAGTGCAAGACATAACGGTATGCAGACAAGTATCGTGGGAAATATCCAATGGGCCATCTGTTACCCCTGAAAGATACAAGCAATAACAAAATAGAGTTCCTTTTGATCAATCATGTTGTCCAGTTCTTCAGCAATCTCATGCTAATTTTCATGCAACTTGAAATAAACATACATCAAAACAGTTGGTGGATTTTATTCAATGGGATGGGCCATTCCTCATATATGGCTTCCTAACACATTGGGATACAGTGCTTTATATCCCAATCAGCATTACTGAAAAGTACAGAAATTGTAGCCAACTTATCTGTAGGGTATCAGGTTGGGAAAGATTGCTTTAGTATTTTTTGAATTTGCCACTTCAAGATGCGTGGACTGTGGCTGCCAGAATTCTCTAGCATCCACCATATCCATGGTTCTTGAACACTTTGGGAGTACAATCCATCAAAATCCATGGGACTATGAAAATATTTTTTTATTGGAATGTTTGTGCGTAGCTCCACCTTACCCATGGACAATTCAAAAAAATTCCTTTAACATATTCAAACTCACATGAAATTTTTAGTCATTATATTTAAAATAAAATAGGAAAGGCCCCCAGCTGGTTGCTTAAGACTCTAGTTTTGGTGAATTAAGAGTCCAACTCACTGGATTCATGAAACATCATCTGGTGTTAAAACACATACATACTGTTGAGTAAGAGGAAAAGATAGCAAATAACTAACCGCAGAAGAGAAGGAAATGCAGCAAATAAATTGAAAGCCACATTAGCAGCAGTAATGATAATGGTTTATGTAAAAGTTGTTGATAAGACAAACATCTTAACTTTTGCGTAAGCATAACCTGATGTAAAATAAAATGTCTACATTCAATTTACAAGCTGGAACCATGATCTTCCTTCCTTCCTTAGCACCCAAAGTTGCAAACGGACCATTACTGGCTAGGGTCCTAATTATAAATTATTTCCTCTTAAGATGGTCATCTATATTGCTTCATTTATTTCAAACTTGATAAACCAACCTTTCTCTGAGTTTGAACTGCATAAAATCCTGCCTTTGAGGCACCAATATGTAATCTGTGAACTCTTCCATGCTATCAGAAATCTGTCAATCTTTTGGGTTTCACTAGATCAATGTTTCTCAACCTCAGCAAATGTGTGGACTTCAACACCCAGAGATCCACATCCATCATGCTGGCTAGGGAATGCTGGGAGTTGAAGTCCATAGATCTTCAAGTTGCTGAAGTAGTTGAGAAACACTACACTAGACTGCTGAAGCTAGGGATTCCCAGTGGCTCATCCCCTCATCCCCCACCCCAGGGAAAAGTAGGAAGCCACTCAGTGGTGATTGATCTCACCAAAGGAATAGGTCCTTTTGCAAGTGGATAGTTGGTAGACACACCATTCTATTTCAACCTTTACAAAATAACACAGAGGTTAATCACCTCAATTCAGTAGATGCTACATCACAAGAGTTTTTGGGGCAACCTAAAAGAAAATTCACTCTCATATAATTTATTCAGAGAGAAGCATAGCTATTAGCAGTACTTGTTAAGTACAGGTTAAGGCCCCCTATCCAAAGAATATCACCTGGATATTGAATAAAGTGAATGCATTCAGAAATACATATGAAACTAATGAGAAAATTCTGGACTCACACATTAAATAAACTCTAACTCAATTTGCTTGCTTTTGCAAAAGCATGTTCAGCAAGCCCAGCTAACAATGGTTTATTCAATAAGTCATTGTTAATTGTGTGAACCTAGTCTGAGACAACAGGGGACTGTTGAGACATAGCTGCAATGGAGCAAACTTAAAATGTAGCGACATGCCCTTGACCTAATGGAGAAGGAAATGGGAAAATTGCAAGAGAAGGGAGCACAAATATTTACCAGTTCCAGAAATATTATGTGATCTGTACTGATGAAGTTCTCAGCATGGGGTTGGCAGGTTGTCGTTTTGTGATTCTGGTTCACAGAGCTCTTGAACCCACAAACATTCCAAAACTTTTACTGGAAAAGAAAAATACAAATAAGAAAAAAAAAGGCCAGTGACGCTGTACACTGCTTAGTGACTCTGCATAGATCAATAACAAATGTAAGAAACAAATGAAGGAATGGAAACAAGAGAAAGAATGTGGAGTTAGAAGCAAGGTTAATTGCAGATAGGAGACTAAACAAATTCCCCACACACACAAAGAACCAATATGAAAACTTTATCTGAGAAAATGGTTAACAATAAAAACTGAATTCATTACAATAGGATGTCTGCTATGCTTTATAGCTGCAGATGGTTTATTGCTGCCCCAAATGTTTATTATGTTGTTATTTAAAAAGTTAAACGGTAGTCAAGATGGTATGTTTTGCAACATCTCTGCTTTCTCATCTAAGAGCTTATGAGATTTTGGACTGTAATTTTTAAAAGTGGTTACTTTGAAAGGATTTTTCAATCCTACTTACCAACTTTCAGTCTTTTACCTCTATGGTCTGTGATGCACACAGAGCATTCTGTAAAACACTATATTGGAAGGTCAGGTGCTTCCTTTAAATCTTGGGAAAAAATTGGTTTCTTTCATACTCCTTAAATCTGCTGTTGCTTTATTATTTAAACCTTTTTTTCCCCTATTTCTTTTTTCCAACAGGGCTCCAAGCTGACAGATGTAGAATCTATGCTGAATTGCCTGATCAAAGATTCAAGAATTCACCCGTTCTGCATGCCAGCAGAGCTATTGCTGGTTATGAACAAACATCATTTCTTGACTTCATTTGGACTTCTTTATTTTCACTGCTCACTTAGTCAGCCTTCCAGGGAAAAAAAGGTAGATACAAGAAATCATTCATGCCTCACAACAACACTCTGAGTTTCACATTAAAAAATCTCTTGAACCTGGTTATTTAAAGTTCTTGCTTAAAGTTCAACTTGTGGTTCTTCTGCTGAATATAGTCTAGTTTGGTGGAAGCTGATATAATGGAGACTTCAGAACTTCCTAATCTGGATGTCTCCCTCCACTCTTTATTGTTGTCCTGCCAGGAATCAGAAACAAAAGTTTGGGAATACAGCGCCTAAGATTTCCAGCCAGACTGGGTTGCCTGAGACCCGCAATATCACAGAGGCCTTCTGATCAGGGAAGGCTTGATTAGAAGGCTGAATAAGATGGTGTGAATTGACTGATGTTCCTCTGAGCCCACTACATGAATCTCATCTCAGGTATGGGAAGCCACCACACCCACTCCTAGAAGAATGAAATATTTTGAGGAATATTTTAAAATGGCAGGATAAAATATTTCTCCTAAAAGAGAAATAAAAACTTGGGGGGACAGAGCCCCAGCTCCCTGCCCCCAAGCAGATGCTGAGCTGGGGCTACTTTTAGAAATGCAGATTTGGAAATCCATTACTCCCTACAGCAAAGTCTGAACAAAGGCAGATTAGCCCTCACTCAAGAGCCAAGACAGGGCAAAGTCATTAAGCCACAATATGAATGTTTGCATCACCCTCCAAACTTCAATCAAACTTAGCTCAGACACACACCTAGGATTTGTACATTGCCTATAGAGCCAGATATGACACCTACATAACCCCTACATGGCCCCATGGGAGTCTGACAACAGCCAATAGAATACATGTTCTTGCACAGGAACAGGAAGCTCAAGTGCAAAGCCCAAGAGAAAGTATAAAAACCCTTCACTCTCAATTCCATTTTGTCAGCTGTGCCAGAACCACAAACATGTGGTCCTGTTCATCAATAAATGGACCCTCTTTCCAATCAGCCTCCAGCCTCCATTTTGTCTCCAGTGCCTTTCTCCTAGCTTGGAACTGAACCAGATGGATATTTCTTCCAACATAGGTTAGTAGCGACAGTAAGAATAAAAGTCTTTTTGATTCTTATCTTCACTGCTAACCTGATGAGATTTATGTAGCGAGCTCAGAGGAACATCAGTCAATTCACACTGATCTGAAAAAAACTTTTTAAAGCATTTCGGTCTTTTGAAATAAGGAGCATGCCCTGCCATAGGGTGGGAATAATGCTAGGAAAAAGAAGAGGTTTTTTTTTTCAAAATAAGGCTGGCCATTATCTCTTTGCTGGCCCTGGTGAATTAGGAGCAGGGAGACCCAGCACATCACAGCCATGGAAATGTGTTGAATAATTTGAGGCAACCGCTCCCTCTTAGACCAACTTACCTCACAAGGCAGGGCTTGTAAGGAAGAAATAAAGGAGACTCTCCACATAAACTGACTCCTAAAGAAAGGCAAGATGTAAACCTAAGTAACAACAATAATAGAATTCCTGGAATACCACTAGACCAGTGGTTGCAAACCAGTGGGCTGGGGACCACCAAAATTTTCTCACGGACCAACCAGTGGGCCGGGGACCACTAGTGGTCCATGAGAAAATTGTGGTGGTCCGCAGAGAAATGTCACCCACCCCAAAATCCAGGCTGCGCTGCCCACATGGCCCGTGGGAACACAAGGCTTGCACTGCGAACAACACGAGGTAGTGAGGGGAGGGGGGAAAGGGCGGAGGGGGGGAACTTGCCCCATGCGCCTGGCCTGGTCACTGGGCTGCTTCTTTCCGCTTTCTTCTTCTGCTTTTGGCTGCATGCAAGGAAAGCAGCAAAAGTCTTTCTTTCTCTCCCCCAAACTCTGCCAGAAATGAGTCTTTGGGACCCTGCAAGGCATCCTGCTCCAAGAGGCTGTGCTGGTGCGGCAAGTCTCACAAAGACTTATTTCTGGCAGAATTTGGGGGAGAGAAAAACTTCTGCTGCTTTCCTTGCATGAAGCCGAAAGTCTCTCTCTCTCTCCCCCTCCCGCCCTGAGAACGGAGCTGGAGACGGTATCCTGTGATCCCAGATAAAGAATGATCAACTGGTAGGAAAATGGGGTGGGGAATTTTCCTGCAGACTTTTTTTGGGATTTTCCCAGGGTCCTCGGGATTTAAAATTATGAGTTTGGTGGTCCCTGAAGTTCAAAAGGTTGGCAGCCCCTGCACTAGATGGCACTGCCAAATTTCAGTAGCTTCACTTTTCATGGTTTTGGGGGTAAGAAATTACCAAATAGGTTTGTTTGTGTGGCTGTTTAAGATTTTTCTTGCATTTTATTATTTCAATCTTTGGACACCATAGATGAAAAGATAAATCTAGAACAAGCATTTCTCTCTCAACCCCAACATCCAGTATTTTTTTTATTTCTACCAACGACAAAAACATTGTGGTTTCCCAATATTACACAATTTCTCTGCCTATTATGACAAACACGCAATCATCTAGACACATTCGAAGCCAACTGGGATCCAGAAATGAGGCTAAGAAATTTAAGAAGTCAGTAACACACATAGTCCATCTGTCTACACAACAGTCAATGTCTACACAATTAAGCAGTGTGAATCAGCAGACCCGAATAACCTCATCACTAAACTATAAGAATGTATCCAAATCCTTACAGAGAGAAGCTAACTAAAGCAGGATTTTTCATTACTGATCTGCAACAATAAATAAACACACTCACGCATATATTTACCAGTGTATTACTGTATGCTCTTTTCTAATCTCTATGTAAAAAAATCTAACCATGAATCAAAATAAAATTGCTTTAAAACAGAATGTTTTCTATTTAAGATTCAACTGCCTTATATACACTGTGCTTTATATATATAAGAAAATTAATTCAAATAACGCAAATATAAAGATTTACAAGTTTATTAGCTTCTTCACTGTTTTAATTAAAGGAAATAATATCTAATTCTATTTCTGTTTGGAAACAGCTTCCGGACTTTTTGCTTGAAACTGAGAAAATGAAATTTTGATTTTAGCCTTTGGTGATTAGAATGATTTTGGAATTATAGAAATCGCTTGAAATGTGAAATGTAAAGCCCAAGGTTGAGGTTGTATTATTTTTATAACCTGCACTGAAGAGAAATAGAAGTCATTACTTTTTTCTTCCCTTTTTGCTATTTTCTCTTTCTTTTTCTTGTGTTTCTATCTGTTGTTTCTTCTATATTTTTGTCTTATAGTGAAACTTAAGAAACTAAAGACAAATAAAATGCATGTATTGGTTTCTTTAACACGGAGTCTGTGGGATCAAAACTACTGATTCTGGGTGAAGGAATACAGGTAATCCTCAACTTACAACCATTCATTTAGTGGCTGTTCCGAGTTACAACAGCACTGAAATATATGATTTAGATCCAGTCTTTCGACTAACGACCAATACAGCATTCCCCCATGATCAAAATTTGGTTGCTTGGGAACTGGTATGTATTTACATTGCTTGCAAGCATCCTGAGTTTTTCTTTCTTGTTGTTTTTGTAGTAGTTATAATAATTTTTTACAAGGACTGGTTGCTAGCCCAATACCCAACCCTCCTCCTTTCTGCTCTGGACTTTGTACCGGCAATAGCGGAGTAACGTTGACACCAAATGACATGACAAAGGCCATTCCTGGAAGATTTAAAGAGACTAAACATCACATAGAAGGACCTTGAACTACTTGTCCAAGATTGAAAATGCTAGAAATGATCTCTTGCTACCCGATAAGCTACAAAGCATAAGAGCTCTATCAATATCTGCTGAGCCCTCGTGGCACAGTGATTAGAAGGCAGTATTGCAGGCTAACTCTGCCCACAGTCTGGAGTTCAATTCTGACCAGCTCAAGATTTAGTCAGCCTTCCGTCCTTCTGAGGTTGGTAAAATGAGGGCCCCAATTGTTAAGGACAATATGTTGACATTGTAAACCGCTGAGAGAGTGCTATAAAACAGCACAAATCTAAATGCTATTGCTAGCAATTTGGTTAACTCAATGATTAAGCAGGCATTAAAATATTTTTGCTGTTAAGTAGAAATATCAATTGGCTATTTTAATAACTTTAAAAATGCAGAACATAGAATTATAGACTGGAAGGGCCCTTGGGGGGGGAGTGTCTTCTAATCCAATACCCTGCCCAAGACAGAAGACATTATACCATCGCAATATATTTTTGAAAACCTCCAGTGATGGAGTGTCCACAACCCCTGGAGGCAAACTATTCCATTGATCAATAAATGTATATATTTATTCCAGTTCTTTGCATGACCTTCTTGAAAGAAGTTTTACCTTGAATTTCTTTCTGAGTTTTTGCTCCTTTTTATCTTTATCCCTTTGATCTTTCTTTTGATCAGATTTTTTCTTTTCCTCCTTCTCTTTCTTTTTCCCCTTTTCTTCTGTTGTAAATCTGCACTGGTTCTCCGAACTATTCAAAATTTCCGCTACCGGTTCTCCAGAACTGGTCACAACTGGTCACAACCTGCTGAATACCACCTCTGAATAAGATCTAATTCACGGGTGTCAAACTCACAGCGTCACGTGACGTATCACAACATTTTCCCCCCTTCATGGAGCTGGGGTGGGCGTGGCCTGCACGTGTCGCATCCGGCCTGTGGACTGCCAGTTTGACACCCGATGTTAATGCTAAAAAATGCAGTGTGATAACCATTTATGCAACCTTCCTGGGTAGCTTCCAGCAAGCAAAGTCAACAGGCAGAGCTGGGTTTGCATAAAGCAAGCATGATTCACTTAACAGTTGTAGTGATTTGCTTAACAACTGTGGCAAAAAAAGGTTGTAAAATTGGGTGCCATTCGTTTAACAACCGCCTTGCATAAATAATGGGATTTGTGTCTCATTTGCGGTTGTAAGTACCTGCATTGAATTAGTTTCCTAGCATTTTCTGCCTCTCTGAGTCCACTTTTCCCAAGAGATCACCGACTTCTTTGGCAATGCTTAGCTACATTTCTACCAGCCTGAGAAGGTTGAATAGCAGCTGTGGGAAAGGTCAGCAGGCTAGAAAAATTACAAATCCCCCTTGCCAAGGGGAGAAACGGGTTCCGGAAAACATTCAAAATGTAAACAACAACCCAGCTGACACCATTTCTCCCCCCTCCAAAAAAACAGGCAAAACCAAGAACAGAACAGAAGTTTAAAATTCAAACAATACAGCTCGAACAAATTTGTAAGCGGAAAAAAAAATCAAATAGCAGCATGCATTTTCCTGTCATTTGTATGTGCAAGTTCCTGTAAATATCCCTCTATTTCAGTGCTTTTTAACCTCAGCAACTTTAAGGCAGGTGGACTATGCGTGCTGCTTGGGGAATTCTGGGAATTGAAGTCCACCCAACCTAATTCCTTGCCCAGCTGTGAAATTCTGGGAATTCGTAGTCTATCCAGCTTAAAGTTTCTGGAGTCGAAAAACCCTGTGTACATGATGAATCATTCAGTCTTTCTTATAAGTTGTCTGCATAGGAGGAAAAAAAGGTACAGTCAGGAAAGAGGAAGTTGAACAAATGGGCTGGTAAGATGCCAAAGACAGAAAAACAGTAAATTACATAGGGAGGGAAATGGGACTGTACTCATATTTGGGAGGTGGTGAAGTAACACTTCCCCCTATTCAGAAAACAGTATATAAGAAACTGCTTTTTCATAGTTTATACACTAACTGGAAATAGATCGAGGCCAAGATAGGTTCTGAGGAATGGCCTGCATCAGGTCCCATTCAGGGCTATGCAGAGGGGTCAAAAAAGTCAAAATGGCACCACAATCATGTAGTGACATCCCTGCTTTATTTTACATCCATGTAAACCTGCATCAACTTAACTTTTTGCACTCTTTCCTTATGGACTACCTAGATTCACTCTGTAAATACTTATGTATAATAAAACAAGGGTTGTAAAATAATAATGCAAATTGTAGTTTTGCTACTAATGGAACCCCCGCCTCAAAAAATCAGTTATTTGGGAGTAAAATTCAAGCCCAAATTATCATAGATGTTCAGCTTATATGGAACAGAGGCACAGAACTCACTGATATGCCCAGACTTGGCTCATGCATAGTGGTAAGCCAAAATTATTTTTATTGTGGCTTGCCAAAACCAACCTTTGAGGCTTGGATTACAAATAATGCTAGTATTAGTAGCATATTGCTTCTAAGTCTAGTAGGATCGTGCAACCCTGCAATTTAGCATGGTCTTGTCCATTGTAGCTTATGGAATACACAACTACCGTGTTTCCCCGAAAATAAGACACTGTCTTATATTTTTTTTGGCTCCAAAAAACACACTAGGTCTTATTTTCGGGGTAGGTCTTATATATTTATGGTGCCAAATAGTGGGTGTGAGTGTGTAGGGGGGGGTGTTTCACGGGTGCACGGTTGCTCCCTGAAAAGTCTTCCTGGAACTGGAGATTTACACTAGGTCTTATTTTCGGAGTAGGTCTTATATTAGGGCAGGTTTAGAAAATAGTGCTAGGTCTTACTTTCGGGGTAGGTCTTATTTTAGGGGAAACACGGTAGATACTTTTTGAGCTGGGAAGAGCTGTGTATAGACTGCAGCTGGGTTGCTAGGTTTGCAGGAAAAGAAATCAGAACTAAGACGTAGATAAAAATAGGACAAAAAAAGGGTTTGGTTTAGTTCTACTTTAACTTTAACGAATTAATATGTTATTTAATAATTTCCCTTCTCTGTCACATTACAGAGTTCATTGACACTGGTTAAAGCCTACTGTAAATTATATTATAAATTATATTTTGGTGGAATTCTAAGTTTAAAAGGAGCAATTTTCTGCACAAAGCAATAGTGAAGTCATGCATTTAAATTTGTTATCTTGTCACTCATTGATCCCTGTGTATACACTCGTATTAGTATGTATGGATATTATATACATACATACATACATACATACATACACATACATACATACATACATAGTACTGTGTAAAAGTTTAGGCAGTTGTGAAAAAGTGCTGTAAATTAAGAATTCTTTCAGAAATGGAAGTGTTAATAGTTTATTTTTATCAGTTAGCAAAATGGAAAGTAAATGAATGGAAGAGCCTTGGTGGTGCAGGCTGTTAAACACCTAGCACTTAGCTCCAGGGGGGCAAACCATTATTTCCAGGACTTCTCGTTCTTCTTTACACAGAAGATAGTTCTTAATGACATTGGCTGTATGTTTGGGCTGTTGTACTGCTGCAGGATATATTTGGGACCAATCACACACCTTCTTGATGGATAAATGTATGATGGATAAATATCCACCTATATTTCTCAGCATTGAGGACACCCATTGATCCTGATCAAATCCCCAAGGCCATTTATAGAAATGCAGCCCCAAACTTGCAAATAATGTCCACTATGCTTCGCTGTTGCCTGCAAACACTCATTACTGTACCGCTCTCCAGTCCTTCAGTGAACAAACTGCCTCCTGTTACAGTCAAATATTTCAAATTTTGACTCATCAGTCCGGAGCCCCTGCTGCCATTTTTTCTGGCACCCTAGTTCCTGTTGAGTTGCTTAGCCTTGTTTCCATGTCAGAGGTATGGCTTTTTGACTGCAATTCTTCCATGAAGACTACTTTTGACCAAACTTCTCCAGGTAGTAGATAGGTATGTCCAAGTCCCACTGGTTTCTGCCAGTTCTGTGCTGATGGCACTGCAGGACAACTTCCAATGTCAAAAGGAAGTAAGCATGATGTTTCTTTCATTTGCTGCATTGTTTCTTTGGCTGACCACTGTGTCTTCAGTCCTCAACATTGCCCGTTTCTTTGTGCTTCTTCAAAAGAGCTTGAACAACACATCTAGAAACCCCAGTCTGCTTTGAAATCTTTGCTTGGGAGAGACAAAGATTGTAACTACCTCTTGCCTTGTTCCTGTACTCAGATTTGCCATGGTGCATGAAACCTGTGGCACGAAACTGTCTTCAACAACCTTAGTAGCAGACTTTGGCTGTTCCTCACCCAGTTTTAAATTTTAAACAACACAGTTATTTCAGTTAATAACTGTAGTTCAACCTACATATGAAATTGATCATTAGCACCTGCTTGGTTTAACTGATGAATCATACACCTGACTTTGTACAAGTGTAAGGGTGGATGCTGTTTTGAAGGCAAAAGATGGTCACATCAAATACTGAGTTAATTTGGATTTACTTTTCATTTTGCTAATTGATAAAAAAATAAACTATTAACACTTCTATTTCTGAAATATTTCTTAATTTACAGGATTTTTGCACAACTTCCTAAAACTTTCTGCACAGTATTGTATACTTGTATATACTATATGAATACATATGGAAGCTATATATCAGTATAGAAAAAATACATACTTGCTTAGAATCTTTAAGTAAGCTGTCTTTTCAGGACCTGACTCACAAAATAGAAACATTTTAAAGCAGGAAATCACAACACAATCCTGTGTTTTTAAACTGATCTTAAGCTGCCTTGAATCTTTATGCAAAGCAAAAATCTGTTTAAATCTTAAAATAAATACCTATTTCTCTAAAATCTCCTGTAACTCCAATTGCTGAACTCAGTGCAGTAATTTCTTGCCTTTGGATGCAGTAAACACAAGCAATCTGGAAGTAAGCTAAATCTCCAAAAGCCAAGCCTTCCTCAGTGGGGGCACTTTCCCCTCACAATTTGGAAAGGATGAAACACAGGAAGGAATTTCCTGCTTTCAAGTCTTGAAACATTAGCAAGTGAAGAGTGCAATCTTATAATTGGCCTGTTGCAAGTAAGTGCCTATTCTATTTTTTCCATTACTTTGCTACTGATATGGTTGCAACTTCATGTCTCTGTTTTTTTTTTTAAATTACATTTATATGCCACCCTTCTCCGGAGACTCAGGGCGGCTTACAATTTTTGGGATGCAACCCAGTGTGCTCAGCAATAGCCTTCATTCCATTTTTAAGGTTGTACACCAGCTAGAGTAGCCCCACGGATTCGGGGCACTTCCCTTCCTGGGATGCCTGCAAGACCTGGGCAACAGCTCCTGTTAGACTGGACTGGAGGAAGATGAAGATATGCAAAGCATCAATATTGGGGGGGGGACCAGGTTTACAGAATTGCAAGCCCCAAAGCAATTCTTTGGCTCTCCTTGACCAGTGTGCCTCTCAACCTCACCGAACGTTTAAAGAGATGGAGAAACTCTGTAGTATCCTCTCTCTCAAACCAAGGCAGGACACGATTGCCTTTCCAAAGAGGCTAAACCAAACTTAGGAAAAGAGCACGGTCTTACACCCTGACCCATACATAAGTTTGCCTCTAAAATTAAAACCTAGCAACGTTTAGCAGCCTTCGATCAGACGGACGAAACTACTAGCTCTCCTTAGCGGCGCCTTTCGCCCCAAAAGAGCGGAGGGCTTACACTTCCGCCCCGCCGCTAAAAGACATGGGAGTCCGGCCAGAGCACCGAAACCGGTTCACCTGTCCAAAGGGGGGGGGGTGGAAAAACCCGGGAAGAAAAAGAGGCGGATTCAGGTGAGGATCTCAGATACTCACGTCTTCAGTCGACGTAAAAGATGCTCCCCTGGAGAAGGGGAGAGGAGGAGGCCCTTGCCAGGTCCCCTTTGCTCCGTTCCTATGTTATACCCAAGCTGAACGTGTCAGGGAAAGGGCAAATCGTAGAGGATTCCAACTTCAGTCTGGCACCTTTTCGGGTTCCCGCCACCCTTAATGGGGAACGGCTTTCCGAGAACAAAGCGGGATGGGAATTGGGAAAGAAAAGGTGGAGGAAGAGTGGAAAGGAAGGCGCGATTCTTGCGCGGAGCTCCTCGGCGGGATAAAACTTTACCAACCGTTCTCCTGTGAATACCGTGGGGATGAGTCACGTGGAGCCTCGCGGCCGTATCGCCCCTCACCCCACCCGTCACAGCTTTTGTGTCTGAACCCTCCCAATTTTCTCAGAAACCGCGGAGGCACTTCAATTGCGAAAGTTCGTCCCCCACCGCTTTCCTGGAGGCTCCGGTGCCGGCTTGGAAGGCTCGTCCCGGACCCTGGAAGAGCCTCCGTGGCGCCCGGGGAGGTAGGCGGGGGTTCCGACGAAAGGCTGGCCTGGGAAGCCCCGCAGGTTTGAAAAAGGCTCTTCTTCGCGGCCAGATTTTTTTTTCTTTTTTGTTTAAACCACGGAGCGATTTGTTTCTCGCTTCTAAGTGAAGATCCCGGCTTTTCTCTCTCCGGCGTATCTTAAGCCTTTCGTTTTTCTCCGTTTCTTCCGAATGTTTGAAATAACATTTTTTTCTTTTGACTGAGTTCTTAAATCCTCCTACAAAACCGTATCTATGGTCAGGGATCCTAAGAAATAGGCTTTGGATTAGGCAGCTCAATAAACTGAATAAATAAACTGTTGGTTTCCAAGGTCAATTTTTTTCTCTCTTTCTCCTGTTGTTTTCTCTTCCCCTGAACTCAATAGTGCACCGAACTTGGAGTTGGCTGCTGGGGAAAAGCTAAACTCTTAATTAGTGTGCTGCCTAATAACTTCTCTAATTGGAACCATCTGAATACTTTGAAAGCCCGGAACCACAAACTCCAGAATTGGGTGACATGGAAATTCTCCACCAGGCACAGCCAATGATTCAGAAGTATTGTGTAATTCAAAAATCTTTTGAGTTCTACAAAATCTGCCAGTCTAAAATCTTGAGAGAGAGGGAGAGCGGGCCTGAAATGGCTGCTGGGAGATGGGGAGATCCCAAATGAACAATGGAGCATTGAAATCATGTCTACTACAGACAACAGATCAGGAGATGAAACATTAATACTGGAACAAGTAAAAAACAACTTTAACCATGGGCTTGGCCTGGGATAACAGCAATACAGGGCATGTGAAAATGGTTGATGGGAGAATAAGCCCACTAGCTTCCACCCATCCACTCACTGGTAAGAGTCTTACTTGCGATCCATTGGGTAGTGCTGGCTTAACTAGTACCAATTAAAATGATATGCAAGATTGAAAAGTGGTGTACACCAAAGCTCTTGGTCAGCATCAGATTACAAAATGCAGAGGATCGTGGCCCTGTTGCAAGAAAGTCCAGAAATTGTGAAATGCAGTGAAGGGTCCTGTTGCAATAAAATCCAAACATTAAGGCAGCAACCAAGGGCCACTGAGTTTGAACTCCGATTTGAAATGAGAGTTATAAACTTAATGGGATTTCGTTAATGGCAGGGGTAACTTTCAGAGGCCAAGCAATGGAGGCACTGAAACCTGTGAAAACAAAAGGAAATTTCAACACAAATCTGTTTCTAACCATCTGCATGGTAGAAAGTCTCCTGGTTTGAAAAAAAGAGAAGGAATGAAATTTGCAGAAAGAATCCTACACAATACTTTTATTTCCTTCCTGGTGCAAATAGCCTCTCTTTGAGAAGGGGTAAAGGGGGGTTCCTTTGCAGGCTGCAGATGCATTATGTGTAGTGTGCCCCTCTATGAAAGCTTTGTCTGTAGCGTTGGACCAGTGACAATCATCTACATGTGCAAAATTACTTGAACGGTACAATCATCAAAGCACAAGCTTGTATGTATAAACCATATCACAGTCAAATGTTGATTGGCTACACTAGTTTCCTGCCTAGAAAGTGAACACAATAAGAAACCCTTAACTGAGTCCTTACCCATAGCAATCCTCAGACATACTTTTCCATGTTATTTCTTTCAAGAAAAGCACTAGCATGAAGGTTGTTTTAGAATATGTGAAATGATCCTTCATTAGCCGCAGTGGTACAATGGTTAGAGTGCAGTCCTGCAAGTTACTTCTGCTGCAGCCTGCTGCCTGCAATTTGGCAGATCGAATCTCACCAGGCTCAAGGCTGACTCAGCTTTCCATCCTTCCGAGGTGGGTAAAATGAGGACCTAAATTGTTGGGGGCAATATGCTGACTCTGTAAACCACTTAGAGAGGGCTGTAAAGCAATATAAAGTGGTATATAAGTCTAAGTGCTATTGCTATTGCTAGATCTCAATGTGCAATTCAGTTTGAATCTAGGTGCAGTTTTAAGCTTCCAACTCAACATTAAGGCTCTTTGCATAGAAATAAGTCCCATAAGTGTATGGATGGTAATCATATTCTAGAGTGTGCATCTCATAGATGAAGATTATAAGGCATTTTGTTGCACTTTGTAGAAATGAATACTGTTTGCTTTCTGGACACAGTTATGAAATAGAACTTGGATTGCAGTCAATAAATGCATTGTAATAAGTGTAATTAAAATATGAAAAAAACATGCTAGGGTACATTTCCATTGTATTGTTACTAAATCTTGGAATCATAGTCTCCCAGAGGCAACTGCACTTCCTTGTTTTTCTTCAAAGAAGTTTCGCTTCTCATGTAAGAAGCATCTTCAGCTCTAACAAGATTTGCAGCTCTGCAAGGAATATAAATCCTTCCATTCCCCACCATCTAGTCAGAGCTAACGAAGCTTCTTGGATGAGAAGTGAAACATCTTCGAAGAAAAACAAGAAAGTCCAGTTGCTTCTTGAAAAGCACCTTTGGGAACCACGACCTGGATGACAGAATCTCCATAGACAATCATATAGTGTTTGTATCTGGGAAACCATTGCATTATTCTTATCTCAGCTCTCTAAATTTTGGGGATGGTGCTGCAAGGAAAATTACTCTGCAATTTTCATATATTATGTTTATGCTTTTTAGTTTTAAGAAATATTTGTACTGTATTTATATTGAAATATTTGTATGAGGAGGCTGAATTTATTTCAGCTGCCAATTGTCCATTTATTTTTGTTTTTTAATTATTGTCCCTTGTTTCAGATAGGCAGCCCTATGAATTGACTAAATGAAACTTGGGGATAGTCCCAGTGTGAAAATTACAAGTGACTCTTTGTGGGAATGAAATAAAATATACTGTACTTTGTCACATTTTTTTCCACACAATAAATGAATTCCCTGTGATAATTCCAGGGATATATAATTGTGGATCAAGTTCAAAGAAAATAATTTAATCCAGCCCCACACAGCTCCGAATGCTTTGTCCTGTGTTATCATGAAATTGTAAAGTTATCTGCACTTTCTACAGCATTTTTATTCATTGCAATCCAATGAAATGTTGGAAAGAAGCTCAGAACTCTGTTCATCAGCCTATCTGTCCATCAGCATGATAACCCTCTGAAAACAGGAAAGAAGAAAGCCTTATCTGATGTGGTGAAGAAGGCACCAAACAAAAAATGGAATAAAAATGGGCTGGACCTGGACAGGATCAGAAAAGAAAAATATTCTTAGATAGACATTCCTATGGTAGAGGGGCTCAGAATGTGACCAGATAGCAATAGCATTTAGCAATCACATTTAGACTTATATACAGCTTCACAGTGCTTTACAGCACTCACTAAGCAGTTTACAGAGTCAGCATATTTCCCCCAACAATCTGGGTCCTCATTTTACCAACCTTGGAAGGATGGAAGGCTGAGTCAACCTTGGTGAGATTTGAACTGCCAAATTGCAGGCAACCAGCAGTCAGTAGAAGTAGTCTGCAGTACTGCATTCTAACCACTGCGTCACCACGGCTCTTTCATTCTAAGCCTTCTCCCTTCTGGTCACATGACCTAGAATACCATGTATGCAGCTTATGTGTTTCCAATCACATGCATACATGTATACATAAGCATAATATGAGTGGGCACTGCAGGATAAATATGCATACTGATAACAACATAAACACCCCTCTCCTGATTAGACCCCACACACATACACTTTCTCACACCCAAATACATGCTCAGAGGCACAGATATTAACCACTCCTAGTCACACTGACCACTCCAGTCACACAGAGACACATTCCTTTATTCCACAGAAGAAAATTCAATCATATACGGCAGTGGTGGGATTCAATTTTTTTTTACTACCGGTTCTGTGGGCGTGGCTTGGTGGGCATGGCAGGGGAAGGATACTGCAAAATCCCATTCCCTCCCCACCCTACTAACCTGCTTTCCAGCTCCGTTCTCCTATGCATGGCAACAAAAGAAGACCCAGCCAATCAGCAGTGACTCAGGAGGTAGAGAATAGATGTGGGCAGGGCCAGTCAGAGGTGCTTTTTGCCGTTCTCTGAACTACTCAAAATTTCCACTACTAGTTCTCCAGAACTGGTCAGAATCTGCTGAATACCACCTCTGATGTATGGCCACTGCTACTTAAAGAATAATTTCTGCTCTGCATACTTCCTCATCTTGTTTATTCTTTTCAACATGACAGCTTTCCAGAAACTGAAGATAATATTACTAAATTTGGTATGGTGGAACAAAAAGGCAAGTGGAACTTTATGTTTAAAAAATAGGCCAGATCAGACAGGAGGCTGCAGAGAGAATAAATGGGGTGGGGATGGGTAGGGAGTCTCCCCATGCATCCCTCCAGAAGGGGCAGCTCAGAATGCTGCCAGGGGCTCCATTCATAAGCCCACCTATTTCAAACTTGGTACTTGCTCCAACCACAAGCAGCACATGCGTTGCATATGTTGTTGAGTTCATATTGAACTTTATCATCAAACGTTGAGGGAGGGGCTGTTCCCTGCCGCCTTGAAAGAGGCGGTGGTGAGGCCCCTTCTGAAGAAGCCTGCTCTGGACCCAGCCGTGTTGAACAACTTTCGTCTGGTCTCCAACCTTCTCTTTCTAGCGAAGGTTGTTGAGAGTGTGATGGCGCAGCAATTGCCACTTTTCCTGGAGGAAGCGGACTACCTGGATCCGTACCAATCGGGCTTCCGACCCGGGGTACAGCACGGAGACAGCATTGGTCACGCTGATTGATGATCTCTCTAGGGCTCGGGACAGGGGTTTTTCCTCTGTCCTGGTTCTGTTAGATCTCTCAGTGGCTTTTGATACCATTGACCATGGTATCCTGTTGCGGCGTCTCGGGCTGGGAGTGGGAGGCACTGTTTTACAGTGGTTCTCCTCCTACCTCTCGGGACGTTCGCAAACAGTGTTGACAGGTGGGCAGAGGTCAACTCCGAGGTCTCTCACTTGTGGGGTACCCCAGGGGTCGGTCCTCTCGCCTCCCTTGTTCAACATTTATATGAAGCCGCTGGGTGAGATCATCCATGGTTTTGGGGTGAGCTATCATCAGTACGCTGATGATACGCAGTTATACATCTCCACCCCGGACCACATCAGTGATGCTCTCTCCGTGATGTCCCGTTGTTTAGAAGCAGTGCGGATCTGGATGGACAGGAACATGCTTCGACTCAACCCAGCCAAGACAGAGTGGTTGTGCATACCGACATCTCAGTCCAGTTCGGAGGTTCCATCTTTGGTCATGGGGGAGGAGGTGTTACCCCCCGTGGACAGGGCACAGAATCTGGGGGTCCTCCTGGACTCACGGCTCAAGTTGGAGGAGCAGGTGGGAGCTGTGGCCAGGGGGACCTTTGCCCAGATCCGGCTGGTTCGCCAGTTGCGCCCATATCTGGACCGAGATGCCCTGCGCACGATCACTCAGGCGCTCGTTGTCTCCCAACTCGACTACTGTAACGCTCTCTATTTAGGACTGCCCTTGCATACCACTCGGAGGCTTCAGCTGGTGCAGAATGCGGCCGCGCGGGTAGTGATGGGAGCTTCCCGATACTCCCATATTACACCCCTCCTGTGCGGCCTGCATTGGCTTCCGGTTGCCCTCCGGGTGAGGTTCAAGGTTTTGGTGTTAACATTCAAAGTCCTACATGGCATGGGTCCAGGATATCTACGAGAACGACTTCTCCCAGCATCAAATACCAACTGCCCTGTACGGGCACACAGACGGGGTCTCCTCTGGGTGCCATCCGCGACTCAATGTCGCCTGGCGGTGACCCGGGGGAGGGTCTACTCTGTGGCGGCCCCCACTTTATAGAATCTTCTTCTGCCGGAGCTCCGGCTGGCTCCCGATCTTCACACCTTCCGCCACGAGTTAAAAACCTGGCTGTTTTTACAATCTGGGCTGTGCTGACTCTTTGGGGTTTGTTCATTTTAATTTTGGGGGTTTTAATTCTAATTCGGCTTATAATTGTTTAATATGTTTTTAGGTAATTTATTGTTATTGTTGTATTTTAGCTGTGAGCTGCCCCGAGTCCTTTCGGAGACGGGGCGGCATATAAGTCAAATAAATAAATAAATAAACAAACAAACAAACAAACAAACAAACAAACTAACTCATCCACTTCCCTTTTATTGCATCAGTCATTGGAGCATAAACTTAGCCAACATATCGAGGATTGCCTGCAAAGCAGTGGTGGTATGCTGACGGTTTGCACCGGTTCTAGTGATCTGGTAGCGCCAGTCAGGAGTTGGCCCCACCCACCTGAACCCACCCTTTCCTGTCCTATATTTCCTTTATTTGTAACAGCTGATGCGTGTTGCAGAGCAGATTTATTTATTATTTATTTATTATGAGACTTCTATGCCACCCTATCTCCCGAAGGATTCATGGCGGCTTACATTAAAAGAAGAGTACAAAAATTAAAACAGAATTAAATTGAATAAGAAGTCTCATTAAACGAGCCTTTTCTGTCGCGGCCCCTGACCTCTGGAATCAACTGCCTTTGGAGCTCCGCCTGGCCCCTGACCTCCGCACCTTTCGCCGTGAGTTAAAGACTAAATAACCAGTTATTTGACCAACCCAGGCTGTGACCCCCTTTGGGGGAGGGATGGTTTTAAGGTTTTATAATGTTTGGACTTATAATCTAATTTAATCATTTTTTAAGTATTTATTGTTTCCTGTTTTAGTTGTAAGCCGCCCCGAGTCTTCGGAGATGGGGCGGCATATAAGTTCAAATAAGTAAATAAATAAATAAATAAATAAATAAATAAATAAGTAAATAAACTAAAAACAAAACTAACAACTAAAAATTCCCATCCCTCCATCAGTCCGGGTAGGTGAGCTGGAAAAGCCATGTCTTTAGGTCACGGCGGAAAGATCGAAGGTCAGGGGCCACCCGTAGCTCCAGGGGAAGTTGATTCCAGAGAGTGGGTGCTCCCACAGAGAAGGCCCTACCCCTAGGGGCCGCCAGTCGACATTGCCTGGCCGACAGCACCCCAAGGAGGCCCTGCCTATGGGAGCGCACAGGACGTTGGGAAACTGTTGCTGGTTGCAGGGCTCCCTGCAAATACCCTCCCTGCCATGCCTCAGCTGTTTTAGTCACCAGCGCTGACGGTAAGGTAAGTTTTCAAGCTTAAAGTTGGCCATTTTAGAACGCTTCCTGTGCCTAAAGAACCAGTAGTAAAAAAGTTTGAATCCCACCACTGCTGCAAAGTCTAACTATTCGTTCATTGACCACATTGTAGCCAACGCTGCATCATTTCTGACTATGAAAAGAAAGCTGTTCCTTTTCATTTCTTACGTGCTTAAAAATATTATGAACTTCTGACTGAAAGTGTCCAGTTCCAGTCCATCTCTGATACCTTAGATTTCAATGTGTAGTCAATTCATTTCCTTTTTCAGTGTGTTGAACTCTCCTGCTTTTCATGCCCTGTGTTCCCATTCTAATTCTGTTTTTACAGCATTGGATTTTCTTTTCCTGCATGCAACATCAGCAACCTGCCATCCTTTAATCTAGCTGCATCATGAAATCTCTAGTGTTCCAGTGTTCCATCACTGGAGGCTTTCAAAAAGAAACTGGATGATCATTGGTCTGAAATGGTATAGGGCCGTGTTGGTGAGCCTATGGCATGCGTGTCGGAAGTGGCAAATAGAGCCACTTCTGCCGGCACATGAGAGCTCGCCCGGAAGAGCCCCACAGCTAATTGGCGGGTAACTGGCAGGCGTGCGTGGGGGAGCGGCGGTATGCAGGAGATGCACGTGCACGCGCGTGAAGGCGCAGTGTGGGGATGCTGCACGTGCATGCACAGAGATGCATGGTGCACAGGGAGATAACCTGCGCATACACAGATGCATGGCATACGGAGTGATCGTATGCGCATCCTCAGAGACGTGCAGTATGTGTGGGTGGGAGATCATGCACACATGCACAGATACATGGCACGTGGGGGGAATCACTTGCGCATGTGCAGAGATGCGTGGTGTGGAGGATCACATGTGCATGTGCAGGGGTGTGGGGGCCCAGCACGCACTGCCTTCTGGGTGCTGGCATGCAAGCCAAAAAATTATCGGCACAGGAGCTGAAAAAGGTTAGCCACCACTGGTATAGGGTCTTCTGTTCAAGCAGGGGTTGGACTTGAAGACCTCCAAGGTCCCTTTGCCACTCAATTATTTTATCCCAAAGGTGCTTTTTTCAGGAGGCAACTGGACTTTCTGGTTTTGCTTTGAAGGCTTTTCGCTTCTCATCCAAGAAGCATCTTCAGCTCTGACAAGATCTGCAGCTCTGCAAGGTGTATAAATCCTTCCATTCCCCCACCATCCAGTCAGAGCTGAAGAAGCTTCTTGGATGAGAAGCGAAATGTTTTCAAAGCAAAACCCGAAAGTCCAGTTGCCTCCTGAAAAAAGCACCTTTGGGACAACCATGATCTGGATGACTGAGAATCTCCATAGTTAATTATTCTGTGTTCTATCTTCAGCTCTTCCCCTTCAGCGTATTGAATGCCTTCCCATCTGAGGGACCCAGCACCCAGCACTACATAATCAATCACTTTGCCTTGTCTACCCATCTGGTTTCCTTGGTAAAAAGCAGAAATGGATTACCGTCACCTTCTTCCACACAGTTTGGTTAGCCTTCGACTTAAAGTGATTTCTTTATCAACCGTTCAAAGTTATAAGCAGGGGTGGGATTCTACCGGCTCTGTCAGGCTCTGTAGAACCGGTAGCTCTGAAGAGCAGCACACATAGAAGCGGTTCTATGTCTGCTGCTGTTTTGGCCCACCCACCCGCCCGGGCTCTTACTTGACCTTTATTTCCTGCTTTTTCAACCTCAGCTGCTTTGCGAGGCACAGCTGCGGTTGAAAAAGCAGAAAAAAATGCTTCTTCAAATGCTGCACACCCGCGCACAGTGCTGCTCAGCTGCCCAGGCAGCAAGCTGACGAAGATTTACATGCACACGCAGCATGCAGGGAACACATCGTAAATCACCAAACCGGTAGTTAACCCTGTCTGATCCCACCCCTGGTTATAAGGGCACAAAAAATAGTGACTTACGACTGCCACAGCATTCCCCATGGTCATGTGATCAAAATTGGCACTTGGCATGTAATTATGGAAAAAGGCAGCATTCTGAGGTGGTGTGATCACCATTTGCGATCTTCGCAGGTGGATTCCAATAAAGTCAATGGGAGAAACTGGATTTGCTTAAGACCTGCATGAATCACTTTGCCAACCCTGAAGCGAATCTGGCTGAGGCCATCTTTGAAGCTTCAGGGTTGCTACAAGGCAGAAGAAGGGACAGGGAAGGAGGAAGATAGGTAGTTGGGGTTTGCAGTCAAAACAAAAAACTTTTCCTGTGGGAACGAAGGACATTCTAACAGGTGCTGGGGAGAAGAGGAGCGAAATAACCAAGCAACCAGCCAGCACCTCTATTGGACAATTGTGATTTATGACGGGGGTGGGGACTTTCACTTTTTAATTAGGTGAAAACCATGGGAACTTTCAGAGACGTTTTTCACCAGTTGTGCCCATAAATCCAATAAATCCAATTAAGGAATCTACCTGCCTTGGAGTTCTGCTTCCTATGGGTGGATTTCTTGGAACACTGACATACTTAACTACTGCATACTACTACTACTACTACATACTACTGCTTAACAACCATGGGAAAAAGGTCATAAAATTGTTCATGGCTCACTTAACTACCATTTTGCTTTACGATTGAAATTTTGGTCCCAGTTTGGTTGTAAGTTGAGGACTACATGTATGAATTGAAGCCTTTGCAATTATCACCAAAGTGATCTACCTCCAGCGTCTTCCTCTATTGCTGCTGCCCAATATAGGTGCCTGCTTGCTTTACCTGGGTATCTGGGATGAACGTCACACCTTGGGTGACCCTGCTGGGAATCTATCCTTAGCACATACATCTAAATGTCTCCACTCATCCTTCCCAAAAGAACACCAATATAGTGGTGTTGGGGCATTCAACAGCTGTACGCTATGGACGTTCCTTTTTGGGTATTGAGGTATAAGTCTCACATAGTTCATGTTAACTATTCATGTTTATAAAAGTGGTCTTTGTATTTGCTATGTATCACCATGGCATACAAGTCAAGTTGCTCAAAAATCAATAGGGAAGTCCTTTAAAATATCACTAGGTGGCACCACAAGTTAATGTATTTGTCTCCAGTTTCTGTTGCATTGAATTCCTGGAACTTTCCCTGCACAACAGTATGTAACAATTGTTTTCTTGTGGAATGGTTATTATATAATTTGTTTGTTTGTTTGTTTGTTTGTTTGTTTGGACTTGTATGCCACCCTATCTCCCGAAGGACTCAGGGCGGCTCACATCATAAAAAAACACACAATACAAAAGATTAAAATTATTTAAAAAATTATTAAACCCAATTCAAGCCAAACAAATTATCTAAAACCCAAAAGACACTAACATTTAAAAAGCTAAAAAAAAAAACCCTCAGTCCAGGCCGGCTTGTTCAAATAACCATGTCTTTAGGCCACGGTGGAAGGAGCGGAGGTCGGGGCCAATCGTAGCTCCAGGGGCAGCTGGTTCCATAGAGTGGGCTCTCCCACAGAGAAGTCCCTACATAACACAGAAAAGAATGCAATTCCATCTCTCTCTCTCTCTCTTTCTTTCTCTTAAAATAAAGTAGCAAGTAGGTTGAGAACCAGTCTGATGTAGTGGTTAAAACATCAGTCTAGAAACAGGGAGAACATGAGTTCTAGAGCTGCCTTAGGCAGAAAGCCAGCTGGGTGACTTGGGACCAGTCACTCACTCTCTCAGCCCAGGAAGAAAACAATGGCAAACCACTTCTGAAAAACCTTGCAAAGAAGACTACAAGAACATGCCCATTCGGTCTCTGGAAATCAGACACAATTGTATGGAAGGGAAGAAACCTAAGCAGGTTACAAATTCTATATTAAAACCCATTGTCAACTTGTAGCCTTTTTGGTTTTGGTTTGTTTCTTTGTTCCCAAATTGAAAAAAGCTGCTCCACTGTTCCTATCCTAGTTCACATCACTTTCAGCAATGGTGGGTTGCAGCCAGTTCGGACCGGTTCTAGAGAACTGGTCGTTCTGGCCATCAGCTGGCCCCGCCCACTCACCCCTGCTCTATCCTGTCCTATATTGCCTTCTTTCTGGCTCAGCTGAGTCGCGCGGCACAGCTGAATTCTACTTACCGGGGCTCAGAGGTGGTATTCAGCAGGTTCTGACCAATTCTGGAGAACCAGTAGCAGAAATTTTGAGTAGTTTGGAGAACCGGCAATTACCACCTCTGACTGGCCCAACCCCATCTGTTCTCTGTCTCCCAAGTCCCAGCTAATCAGCTGGGTCTTCTTCTGTTGCCCTGCACAGGAGAACTCCAAGGGGAATAAAATGGTGGATCAGCTACAAGTAAGAAGTTTTGCTTCTGTCTATGATGGAGTTGAACAGTAGTCCTCAAATTCTGACCGGTCACTTAGCAACTGCTTGAATTTACAACAGACCTCTCCAGACCTATTTATGTCCCAATTTTGAAGTTCTAACAGCCCCAGAGATGGTATTCAGCAGGTTCTGATCAGTTCTGGAGAACCGGTAGCAGAAATTTTGAGTAGTTTGGAGAACTGACAAATACCACCACTGCCCAGCCCCGGCCCCATCTATTCTCTGCCTCCCAAGTCCCAGCTGATTGGCTGGGTCTTCTTTTGTTGCCCTGCACAGGAGAATGGAGCTGGAAAGCAGGTTAGTGGGGTGTGGAGGGAATGGGATTTTGCAGTAACCTTCCCCTGTCATGCCCACCAAGCCATGCCCACAGAACCGGTAGTAAAAAAAATTTGAATCCCACCACTGCCGGGGCTGCCCTAGAAGGTAAGCAGCTGAGCTTCAAATTGCAGTATTTTGAATGCTGCACGCAAGCACGTTAGATGAGTGTGCACTCACAGAACCGGTTGTCACTGCTGACTTTCAGTCAATATGTTTGGTGTGGTAGTGTTTACTGTTATACAAGAAAAAGGATCAAAAGTGATAGTGAAGGGGTGGATAAAGTGAACTTCTAGCAGGAAATTTTTTTTTATATTAAACATAGTCTTTCTGGCTAAATGTAACCTTTTTGAGTCAAAGATCCCCAGCAATAAATAATAGTATAAAAGAATTATAATTAACTATGAATGTGTAATTGGAGGAAACAAGAACACATTCCTTAAGAGACCGCAGCGGATTATAAAACCATCTTGTTTCTGCAAAGCTGAACTCTCAAAGTCCCTTTTAAGAAGTTTCCAGAATCGTAATTTCATACTGTATATGGTGCATTGTCCAAATTAAGGGAAATAATGTGCCAAATGAGCTTTTGGAGGTGCAAAAATTTACTTAATTTCAGCTAAAACAACCAATGAGTAGAAATCATTATATAGGTTATAATTCATATTGGGCCCTCCTGCCCCAATCTTGGTGGTTAATGGGAGGGATCCTTTTTTAAGTTGTTCAAAACACCTTTAAAATTAATTAACCAATTTATCATGCAAGAAATGCCACAGATAAGGAAACTGCTCTTTCTTTGATTGCACAGGTCTCAAGTCTTCATGGTGATCTCACATATGAATTAAAGCCATGATTTCTTTAACTCTGGGTTATTGAATAAACCACAATACCTGAAGACCATGCTAAATAAGATGCAGTATAATGTTGTGATTTGACAAGGACAAAATATTCAGGTCTTCCTTTGAGACTTGCTGCATGACTTTGAGCCAACTCAAAGAGTTGCCTTGAACTGCTAGATTGGTAGCAAATAAATTTAACAAATAAATAAAGCTTTTAAAAAGCCCTCTTAGTCTAGCTTTATTCACATAATGGTTGCTGTAGGGATAAAATGAAGGGCATTTTAGAAAGGTGTCATGTAAAGCCATAGTAATGAAAATAAATACATATTTCATGCCTTAATTAGGGGGTGAACTCTAAAACTCTCCTCCCTTTCAAAAAATTATGTCCTTGTTCCTTTCTCTTATTCTATTTTACATCAAGTTTCATCAAACTTTGAACAGGGAAAGTTTCATCAAACTTTCCATCTGTGGAAGGGAGGAGACAAACTCAAATCTGCCAGTTTTCACTTTCATTGCAGTTATACTGGTTCAGACTTACCTTTTAATGCATTGTTGATTTTGCCTCAACAAGTTCTCCTCAACCTTCTGAATTCTCTACTTCTATTGATTCAAAATCCTAACCAACTGACTATATTTATTTATTTATTTATTTATTTATTTATTTATTTATTTGGATTTATATGCCGCCCCATCTCTGAGGGGACTCGGGGCGGCTTACACAGAAATGTATAAACAATAAATACACCTTTATCAAATTATCTAATCCAATTATAATAAAATCTAATTAAAATACCCTTAAATTAAAATTCCCAACCCTGCTCAGTCCAGGCCGGCCTGTGCAAACAGCCAAGTCTTGAGATCACGGCGGAAGGAGCGCAGGTCCGGGGCCAAACGCAGCTCTAGAGGTAGCTGATTCTAAAGGGTGAGTGCCCCCACAGAGAAGGCCCTCCCCCGGGGGACTGCCAACTGACATTGTCTGGCCGACGGCACCCCCAGGAGGGCCTGCCTGTGGGAGTGTACTGGGCAATCGGACCTCGATGCTGGTAGGAGGCGCTCCTGCAAGTACCCTGGACCCGAGCCATGCAGGGCTTTATAGGTTAATACCAGCACCTTGAATCTTATATGGCGGGCAACTGGCAACCAATGAAGATTGCGCAGGAGGAGTGTCACATGGGAGACTCGGGCCACTCCCATCACTGCCCACACGGCTGCATTCTGTACCAGTGGAAGGCTCTGTATAGTCCTCAAGGGCAGCCCCAGGTAGAGAGCATTGCAGTAGTCAAGACGGGAGGCAACGAGCACATCAGTAACCATGCGTAGGGAATCTCGGTCCAAGTAGGGGCGCAACTGTTTTAACATGGAAAAACTATTATCCTTGTGTAGTTGGGTATTTTTCATCCATCCTGCTACCTCTACCCAAGAGAACAGGGTGACCAGAACAGGGAAAGTGGAAAGCTTGTCCAATACCACCAATGAGCTTGGTTTCTAGTAAGGTTGGACTGTAAAAGGCCAACTGCTGTGTCCTTGGCACTGCCAGTTGTTTTATTCCATGCTCAGTTGGTAAGGAAAGCAGAACCATTCCTGCTTTGGAGCTGAGAGGCATGGTCTTTTTGAGCAAAGAGCCACATGTAGGTATGTAAGGGAAAGAAGGAGTAACCTTGAGCAACAGGAGGAAAAATCACAACCAAAACAACACTCAGATAAAAGAAATGAGCCTGGAGTAGAACTATAATCTGAGCAAGTATCTCAAACAAGACGATCCCTAATTCTCAGTAAGTGGCAGCCTTACCAGATAAACCAGACAGGAAACACAACAATAAGAAAATTCCACTTTATTGCAAAGCTACACTAAGAGAATCTTGTAAGTCTGAAAATACCATTCTTCTGCTTTCTTCTTTACAGTCCATAAAACTACAGGAGGGTTCTTTCTGAAGTTCTTGCTCTGCCCACTGTACAGCTCCAGATTATGCTTTCTCTTATCTGGACCATTCCCTAGGAAGCATCTCTTTGCCCCATCTCTCCCAAGGTCTTTCCCATATACAATTATATTTAGAGGAAGGGAAGGGAGGGAGAAGCACATTCAGACTTAACAAGATTCTGTTATTATGACCTTATAATAAAAGTAGTATCAGCATGCATAACTTTGGTTTCTTAGTCTGGTTTACCTGGAATGGTTGTCATCAATTTTGCAGTGGTTTTTCCTCTCCCTCCCGTGATCATCTTCAGAAGTAAAGAGGAACTTGTTTGAGAAACTTACTTGGGTTTCCGTTCTGGCCTGGACTCAAGTTTCTTTTATCTACCAATTGTCTTGGTTATGACTTTTCTTCTTGTTCCTCAAGTTCATTCCTTCTTGTCTGTTACAAGGTGTGGCAGACTAGAAAGCATAATGTGTTTTGAAGAGAAACTGGGCATGATTACAATAAAAACAATATTATTCTTAAACCGATCCATTTTTTTTAATATGTTGATTTCCTGCTTTCATCCACTTCTCCCACCTTGTCAAATCTTGCATGGCATACTTTCATTTTTAAGCATTGGCTGAAAATGGGAAGAATGGAAGAAGAGACTGAGCTAAAACAATGCTCTAGGTCTAGGGTGTGTACTGGTGTACCCACAGGACAGAGAGAAGGAGAAGCCTTCTCAAAGTGGGGAAAACTAAATGGGCAGAGAAACAGTTGTAGCTTCTGATATCCAATAAGCCATGATGGCACAGTGGTTAGAGTGCAGTATTGTAGCCTACTTCTGTTGACTGCCAGCTGACTGCAATTTGGCAGTTCAAATCTCATCAGGCTCAAGGTTGACTCAGCCTTCCATCCTTCCAAGGTGGGTAAAATGAGGACCCAGATTATTGGGGGCAATAGGCTGACTCTGTAACCCGCTTAGCAAAGGCTGTAAAGCACCGTGAAGCAGTATATAAGTCTATGTGCTATTGTTATTGTACTCCCATAGCACTATATTTCATTAAATTACTTCATCGCTTTATTTTAAGATAGCCCTCTGTGTGTTTGGCCTTTTTAATAGTCTTATTTGAAACCCTTACATTACTAAGAATCATGTTGCAGTGGAGAAAATTAACCAATTTTTGTTTCAACATGCTTTCTATTCTGCAACAGAACAAAGCAGGCATTTTAAGGGAGCAAATGAACCCAAACATTACTCAAAGCAGTTCAGGAAGAAATGCATTTTGCAATACAATGCACCACAGTTTTATATTTTCCCCCAGCTTAATTTGCTTAAGCAAAAACAACACAAGGTATCTGCCAAATGGGCTTGTTGTCCCAACCTCTCATCAGCTGATGAATGAGACGAGCACTTTGGAACAGGGAGGTGTAGAGACTTGTCCATTTCAAGCTACATTTCTTGAGAAGATTAAATGTGAATAATCATTCACAGAAGTCTCACTTAGCACATTAAAGAATATTATTAAATTGTTCTTGACAGAACCCAACACCCTTACATCACTTTTAATTTACCATTCTAATCCATGATCAGCAAATTTCATTTTTGGGGAATTAATTTTATTGAAGGTTTTTTTTAAAATTACATTTATATGCCGCCCTTCTCCGAAGACTCAGGGTGGCTTACAATTTTTGGGATACAACCCAATGCGCTCAGCAATAGCCTTCATTCCATTGTATATGCCTGCTTATAACTAAGTGGCATTTTTACAAAGTCAGCTTATTGCCCCCAACAATCTTGGGTCCTCAATTTACCTACCCCGAGAGGATGGAAGGCTGAGTCAACCTTGAGCCTGGTGGGATTCGAGCCTGCAGTAATTGCAGGCAGCTGAAGTGCTAGGCATTTAACAGTCTGCACCACCAAGGCTCTTAACTCTTTGTAACTTTCTGTTAAAGCTTAACTCTTTGTAACTTTCTGAGGCTGTTGACAAGTCTACATTCCTCACTTTATAATATGGCTCACACTGTTTAATAGCAAACTGATTTTCTGGTGTTTTCTCATCTCAAAATAACACCACCTATATATATCATTACAGCATCAAGTTCACAATGTCATTAAAAATAATAATAAAGAGTTAATAATTCTGGATAAGCTCTTGATAGAGACCGATGATAAATTAATAAAAGTACTGTACCAGTGGTGGGATTCAAATTTTTTTTACTACCGGTTCTGTGGGCGTGGCTTGGTGGGCGTGGCCAGGGAAGGATACTGTAAAATCTCCAGTCAGGGGTGGTATTTGCTGGTTTTCTGAAGTACTCAAAATTTCCACTACTGGTTCTCCAGAACTGGTCAGAACCTCCTGAATATCACCTCTGTACTGTACCTATTAGAATACAAACTTGAGGAACAGCATGTAAAAGAAACAAGGGTGGCATGGGTAAAAAAAAATTGGTTATAATACCGTGTTTCCCCGAAAATAAGACCTACCCCCAAAAATAAGACCTACCCCCAAAATAAGACCTACCCCGAAAATAAGACCTAGTGTGTTTTTGGGAGCCAAAAAAAAAAAGACAGTGTCTTATGTTAGGGGAAACACAGTATGCGATTTGTTCGTGGTTTCGTACATGAATAAATGTACATTGTTCTACATGAATATGGTAAGTGTTTTTTTCATATATATATATATATATATATATATATATATATATATATATATATATATATATGACCTACCCTGAAAATAAGACCTAGTGTGTTTTTGGGAGCCAAAAAAAATATAAGACAGTGTCTTATTTTCGGGGAAACACGGTATTGAATTGGTAAATGGCAAAAGATAATAGGAAATTAACCATGGCCACAGCATACAAGGAGAACCTTTATAAGATGTTTTACAGGTGGCATCTTCCACCAGCAAGGCTTACCAAAATGTTCAAAAACTTATCTCCAAAATGTTGAAAGTGCAAAGATGTATCTGGCACATTTTTTCACATGTGGTGGACTTGCAAGGTTGCAAAAAAAAAAAAATTAGAGACTGATCCAGACATGGGTGGAACAAATGGTGAGAAAGTGTATTCCATTTAAGCTGGAATTTTTTCTCTTAGGAATAATGCCAGAAGGATATAGGAAGGATTTAATTTATCTAATAGTACATGTGTTGACGGTAGCTAGCATAATATATGTGCAATACTGGAAGAAGGAAAGCATTCTGCCAGAAACAGAGATAATAAGGAAAATTATGGCTTGTGCAGAATCGGACAGGCTAACCATAGAATTAAAAAACAAGGGGAAATCTGAGTACTATGAAATGTGAAATAAATTTTATCAATGGTTGCAAAGAAGGTGGCAAGGTCAGAACATAAATAGTTAGGACAAATAAATTAAGTAGTAAATAACATATCAAACAAGATGATTGTAAAAGGCTAAGTAATATTTATATATGTACAGTATAACAATTGTAACGCCAGAATGGCTGCACCATGTTGTATTTTTATAATGGAAAAAATGAATAAATAAAAATTGCGGGGGGGAGGAAAGAACTGAGGGGCACCCAATACTCTACCTCTCTAGTTTAGATTAGCTCCAATCCTGCTGGCCTTTTGCAAAGCTTTGAAGACCTGGATGTGGTGCAGGATGTGGGAATTGGGAAGTTAGATGGCCTCTGAGATGAAATGTTGTCATGTTGTTAGAGGTTGATAGCAGGGGTGCCAGACCCGATTTCTTTGAGAGCCACATCAGGGTTGTATTTGACTTTGGGAGGTTGGGTGGGCATGGCCATGGTGGACGTGGCCAGCTCAATGTTACTTGTGTCGGGGGCACCTGTGGTGGCCCAGGTGGGGCTGGGGGATCCATTTTTGCTAGTAGTTTGTTTTGCTAGCACTCTGCCAGTGAAAATGAAGCTCAAGCTTCACACGCCACCCCAGGGCACCATTTTTAGCTGTGAAGGCCTCCTGAAGCCCTCTACCAGCGAAGAGGACCACCACCTGTGACCTTCCTGAGCTCCATTTTCACTGGCAGAGGCATCGTGGGCCGGTCCTTCACTGTTTCCAGGGCAGCTCCATGGGCCAGATCTAAGCATTCTGTGGATTTAGCCCACGGGCCTTGAGTTTGACACCCCTGTTTTATAGCAGAGGTGGTATGCAGCAGGTTCTGACCAGTTCTGGAGAACTGGTAGCGGAAATTTTGAGTAGTTTGGAGAACCAGAAAATACCACTCTGACTGGAGATTTTACAGTATCCTTCCCTTGCCACACCCACCAAGCCATACCCACAGATGATCAGTCTGGGCTCCCAAATGTTTTGGTAGCAGGACACTTTTACTGGACTCCCCCACCACCTTTCACTGTGTAATCTTCTTCTGGCAAGGACTAAAAGAATTCTCTATACCTCCAAATGGCTTCAGCAACTCATAGAACCAGTTGACTGCAAGGAATGTAAATCCTTCCTTCCTCCACCATTCAGTCACTGAAGAAGCTTCTTGGATGAGAAATTAAACTTCTTCAAGGAAAAGCAAAGTCCAGTTGGCTTTGAAAAAAACCCCTCTGGGACAACCATGACCTGGATTATTGAGAATCTCCATAGACATTAAGCCCTGATCTTCGTGGAATTGAAAATTAAGCATCTTACCTAACTGTGTAAGGAAATGTTGCAACTTCTCCAACTAGAACTAGAATTACAGAGGTTCTTCTTGAAACTTTCCATTTCATTATAAGTCTAAATTATTTTATAATGTCCCATTCTTTCTATATTTCATACCATAGCATTGCATTGTGGGAGAACGAAAATCAGAAAAAGTGCTCCTGCTGTTTCTGTTATGTTACACTCATTACTACTTTCTTTGGTAATCCAGTCCAGGGGTCTCCATCCTTGGCAACTTTAAGACGTGTGGACTTCAACTCCCAGAATTCCTCAGCCAGCATTCATTGGAATTCCCCAGACTGATTGTGGAGGCCAGAGTTCTTGGAAACTTCAAAGTGTTTTTGCATTGTGAGAATACAGCCCACTTCATTTGGGTGAGGGAATGCCTACGTGACCTTGGGAAGGCAGAAGAGACAACAACATGGATGAAGGATGACACAGGGCCATTGCATAACCGATTTTCAAATACAGAGGAGGAAAGGGGAAACATGAGAAAGAGATTCAGAGGAACTCTGTCTTAATCTGCTATGTGTTGTACAGAGTAATTGTTTCAATGAGGCACATATCCATATTTTTGGAGCCCAACTGAAAAATAAGGCCATGAACCCCGATAGAAAACAAATCATAACTTCAAATGGGTAGGTTATAATTTAAAAAGGACTTCGTTGTCATTTCCTGTCATAAAGAACCTCAAGCTAAATGCAGCCTAAGCAGGAAAAACACTTGGGTAAGTCACAAACGAGATTGAAAATGGGAGCAAGCCAGCTTTTGTGCTTTCCCAGGCAAAATAATGCTAGTGCTAAAACACTTTAATAACATACTCAGAACTGGCTGAATCCCACAGACTGAAACATTAGTTTAAGAAAGAAAAAAAAATACAGAGATCCCATGGTAAATAATTTTTTTTAAAGTCCTTGTGGTGATGAGATTCATCCTAGACTCTGGAACAACATGCTCAGTCGATCTTCCCATTTTTCTCAAGCATAGCTTTTTTTTTTTTTGCATAAAGGATAGATTTATAAATGTCGGTGTCCTTTTCTCTGATGATCAGCCCTGAAGTTCATTAGGAGGCGGGAACGCCTCCTGCCCGCATCACAGTCCAATCGCCCCGTGCGCTCCCATAGGAGGGGCCTCCTGGGAATACCGTCGGTCAGGCATTGTCGGCTGGCGGCTCCCAGGGCTAGGGCCTTTTCTGTGGGAGCGCCCGCCCTATGGAATCAGCTTCCTGCAGATCTCCGTTTGGCCCCTGATCTCCGCTCCTTTCATCAAGACCTGAAGACTTGGCTGTTTCAGCAGGCTGGCCTGGATTGACCATGGGGGCAGGTAGTTTTAATAGTTTGTTTATTCTGTAATTTTATCGTTTTAGCTGTTCTTTGTAATTTAGACTTGTTTTTTATTCAATTATTTTATTGTATATGTTCTTTTTGTATGTTTCGCCCTGAGTCCTTCGGAGAAGGCGCATACAAGTCTAAATAAATAATAATAATAATAATAATAATAATAATAATAATAATAATAATAATAATTAGACAATGAAGAACCTATCCCAACCTCTTTGGCTAATCTACCTTATGAGGTTAATATATAGCAAATGAGAAATGTTCTAAACTCTTTGGGATGGTAAATATAAAGGGTCTTGGTAAGGTAGTCCTTGGATTAAAACCATTAGTGGGACCAGAAATGCTAAGGAAGATATCTGTGGAGATTCTCAGTCATGGCTGTCCCAAAGGTGGTTTTTTTCAAACACCTTTGCTTCTCATCCAAAAGTTTCTTCAGATCTGAAGAAGCTTCTTGGATGAGAAGTGACACGTCTTCAGAGGAAAACCAGAAAGTCCAGTTGCCGCTTGAAAAAAGCACCTTTGGGCTAAGGAAGATGGTTGTTAAATGAGTTACACCTCAAGTTACAACTTTTTTTTGCCATGGTTATTAAGTGAATCACTCCAGTTGTTAAGTGATTTTTACTGTCATTAAACTTGCAGCTTCCAATCCAGTTTCTCCCATTGAAAGTCGCAAATGGTGATTATATTGTATGTGCATGGCTACCAAATCTTCCTAGCTTCATTAAGTTTCCTTCCTCAGTTTTATAGCTCTCTGACATAACAAAATAACAGAGTTGGAAGAGACCTTGGGATCTTCTAGTCCAATCCCCTGCACGGGTAGGAGACTCTATATCATTCCAGACAAGCAGCTGTCCAGTGTCTTCTTAAAAGTCTCCAATGATGAAGAACCCACAACTTCTGAAAGCAAGCCATTCCACTGGTTGATTGTCCTCACTGTCAGGAAATTTCTAGCTCTAGGTTGGTGCTTTGGAAAATAGGTTGACCCCCTCTTCTTTGTGGCAGCCCCGCAAATATTGGGACACTGCTATCATATCACCCCTAATCCTTCTTTTCACTAGACTAGTCAAACCCAATTCCTATAACCATTCTTCATGTGTTTTAGTTTCCAGCTCCCTAATCATGTTTGCTGCTGTTTTTTCATTCTTTCCAGAGTCTCTACATTTTTTTTTATAATATGGTGACCAAAACTGGATGCAGTATTCTAAATGTGGTTTTGAAATTGCTGGACAAGTAACAGTGTCTCATCTGGTTTTCCATGTTGCCAGCTCTTGGCTCTTGTACCTTCTGATATTTTGATACCATTTCCAGTCTTCTGTCTCCTTTTCTCTTTGTGTTTCCAGACTTCTTTTTTCTTCTGTACTGTCCACATCCTTTGTTTTTCTTCTCTAGTCCATGATTCCCTTTTCAGCTGGACTCTTTGGATTTGAACACCAAATAAAGAAAAGAAAGATCCCTTAAAAAATAATGGGACAAGCAGGAACATGGATTTTCTCTTTGCACCTTTCCCTGTCATATGTATCCAGGGTAGATAACAATAAGAACACATACTGTAAATGTAACAAATATAGATGGAAAATATAACCTCTATCTTAGTAATATAATCTTCCTAATAAAAGGACAAGAGATAGAACTAATCAAAGTTCTTTGGAAAAGTATTCCAAACCTCAGAATAACTAGCTCACTAGCATTGTCTCCCACATCCAAAATTAAATGTCTTTATAGTTCAGCTATGACGAAGTTATAATAAGGGTAAGACTTGATCTGTATTCGGTCAACAAACTGGGTCTAAAATGTTGAACCAATTTCTGAATGCTTCCCTAAGAAACACTTCACAGAGTTCATTCCAATAGACCAAACAGGATGGTATGAGTCATCCTGGACAAATCTGTTCTGGACAAAACAAAATTTATGAGTGTGGCTATGGGAGCAGGGAAAGGTCACAGATCCATACAAGGTCCACCTCATTTGCAATTCAAAGACCTGTGCTTCTACTTGTGCCATTTTCATGCCATTCCTCCTGCCAGAAGCCATGGTGGCACACAGTGGTTAGAATGCAGTATTGCAGGCTAACTCACTGCTCACAGTCAGGAGTTCAATTCTGACCAGCTTAAGGTTGACACAAGGTTGATAAAATGAGGACCAGATTGTTGGGGGAAATATGCTATATCTGTAAATCATTTAAAAAGGGCTGTAAAAGCACTATTAAGCAGTACATAAGTCTAAGTGCTATTGCTATTGCTATTCTTTTCATTATAGCATTTCCCATCACCCAGCCCATGTGCACCAGTGACTCTCCCGATTCAATGGGACAGCATCCTTAGCACTTACAAAATGTTGTTTTGAGACAATAAAAGACTAGATGTGTCCCATGAATTGCTGAGGAACACAGACTCGTGATCAAAAGTGGAAAGGAGGTACAAAAGAAAACATGAAAGTATTGAAGCCAAGTTTCTGGGTATCTGCAGACATAGTTCCTTTCATTCTTGATAGCAATGATAATCAGAATCTTGCAATTACCAAATTAAGATGAGATACCTAACTCGTGATTTTTAAAGTTATCTCATAGAAGGCCTGCACTGTTCTGAAAATGGCAACTGGAATATTTCACTAATACTTGACTGCTTGCCATCAAAGAAACCTACACTGAAGCCAAAGATCATCACCAAGTCAGTCTCACCAAGAATAAATAGAAGCACTGCCACATTCTGGTAGCTTTAACATCATGTGTTCCAGGGATGTTTTATATACTTTCACAGTTTCACAAACTGTGGGCTTAAGTCCACATTGCTTCCAGGAACAAGTGGGAAAGGTTTTTTTTTTACGTTAGGCACTAAGTTTAGAGACTAATTTTGCATCACTTGTTATGAACTCTCCCCACTGTGAAGTTGCTCCGTGTTCACACCCATTGTCCTTCCCTGGCCCTTAAATCAATCCAAAATTGAGAGCAGGGCCTCCAACAACAGAACAATATGCAACAAAAGCCTGAATATCAACCAAGAACGATGTGAGGAGTTGCTTCTGAATAGTTTCTTTATCGTCATTCACATATAAACAGAATGTTGGCAGAATAAAGCAATTATCTGCATAACTATAGGTATTCTTGGTGAATTGATAGGGAGGGTCTGGTCGTGCTCTCTTCTTGCCCACATTCCAAGGTCCACTGTCTCTTCTCCTTCTGGGAAGGACTTTTCCCCCTGCCTCTTGTACCTCCAGACTACATCCCACTACCAGGGGTGGGCTTTAAAAATTTTAACAACCGATTCTCTGCCCAGTTGCTGGGTGGGCATGGCCATGGTAGATTTGGCCTAGTCGGCCTCCTGCACCATAGTGGGGTGGGGTTTTTACTCCCTGGGCTCCAGAGGCTTTCCTAAGTGTGGGTGAAAATGGCCTCCCCAGGCTCCGGAGGCCCTCTGGAGGCCAGGAACAGTCCTGTTTCTGGCCTTCTGAACCCTCCGGGAGGCCTATTTTTTGCCCTCCATGAGCCTCTGCACGGGCCCTGTACTTACCTGGGATCCAAAAACGGGCCATGTGAGGACTTCTGGGAGGGGTGGGATGGGTGGGGCCACGCAGGGGTGAGATTTGCCGGTTTGCTGAAGTGGCCATAAAATTAGCTACCAGTTTGGTACTGATTCATCCGAACTGGGGCAAACTGGTAGCAGCCCACCCCTGCCCATCACATCTAAATATAAATGTCTGTCATATAGCATTTTACCCAGAAATGGTACAACAACTCCCTACCTAATGAAGATCAATGTTTAAAAGACACAAGGAATCAACACAACAAGAAGGAAATAGAAGCCAGGGAAATCAAGAAAAGAAGTGGCAGCAGCAGGGAGCAGGGTAGCCTAAAGGGCAGAGATGGCAGGGACATAGGCATTGAAGCACATGTTATGGTTGTAAAATGGGTGGGCTGCCATGGGCCAGTGACCATCAATATTGCATCAGCTGGGACTTCGTGGACCAGTCATAACTACCATTTGTTCCACTGTCATTTGAACAGTCACTGAATGAATGGTTGTTGAGTCAAGACTGTATGCCAGTGGTGGCTAACCTTTTTTTTTTTAATTACATTTATATGCCGCCTTCTCCGAAGATTCAGGGCTGCTTACAATTTTGGGATACAACCCAGTGTGCTCAGCAATAGCCTTCATTCCATTGTATATGCCTGCTTATTACTAAGCGGCATTTTTACAAGGTCAGCTAATTGCCCCAACAATCTTGGGTCCTCAATTTACCTACCCTGAGAGGATGGAAGGCTGAGTCAACCTTGCTCCTGTGCCAAAATTGCAAGCGCCAGCATGCCCACATTCGTGTCAGTACCCAGAATGCAATGCGCCCCCATGCCCCCGCATATGCACACAATTCTCCCCCATGCCACCCCTTGCGGCACTGCACCTCACAGCTGATTTTTGGCTGGTTTGAGGCCTTTTGGCCTCCCAGAGGCTTGAAAAAGCCTCTGCAAGGCCTTTCAGGACAAATTATAGGCCCGTTTTGTCACTTCCAGTATTACAGGAAGTGAGGAACGGGCCTATAATTCGCCTGAGAAGCCTGCAGAGGCTTTTTCCAAGCCTCTGGGAGGCTGAAAAAGGCCTCAAACCAACAACAACAACAACAAAATCAGCTGTGAGGCACACATGCACAGCGAGGTAACTTTGCCCGCTGCTCACATGCCAGCACAAATGGCGTGCCATAGGTTCACCATCATGGCTCTATGCCAAAACCCAGCTGCCTGGAAAAGGTCTTAATGCTTGGAAAAGTGGATGGAAACAGAAGAAGAGGATGACTAGCAGCAAATTGGATGGACTCAAATCATAGTGGTGAAAGATACATCATTGGAAGAGCTGAAGGACCAGGTTAGGGACAGATCATCATGGAGAAAATCTATCAATGTGCTTGCTAGGTCCTGATAACAACTTGTTGGCACATAGCACTAGCAACAATACTTAAGACTTATGTACTGCTCCACAATGCTTTACAGCTCTCTCTAAGCAGTTTACAGATATTGTCAGCATATTGCCCCCAACTGTCTGGGTCCTTGTTTTATCAACCTGGGAAGGATGGAAGGCTGAGTCAACCTTGAGCCAGTTAGGGTCGAACTGCCAAACTGCTGGCAGCCAGCAGTCAGCAGAAGTAGCCTGCAGTACTGCATTCTAACCACTGTGCCACCATAACTCATATTGCAGCAATCAATCATAGTTTGTTATTGTACAAGATGATAGTCATCTTTCTTAGAAAAGATGAGTCTTAGCAGGACTTTGTTGTCAGCCTCCACTTGAAATTGCTTTAGTCAAAACTAGTGTTTACTTGAGACCTAATTCCAGGAAAAGAGGAAGAAGCAATTCTAGGAGGAGAATGTTCTTAGACAGCAGAGGTAGCCAATCTACAGGATAACAATCACAATAAAGAAAGGATGAGGAAGTACCATGTTTGCTATTGTCATCTCCAGGTAAACAAAAGGGGAAAAATGACATTTAGGGTGGGGAGGCAGGGTATAAATGGAGAGGAGTAATAATGTAGTGTAGGAGTGTAGTATTTTTAAACTTTATTTTGTTGCTAGCTGTTGAAATTAGTAAGTCAGCAAGAGCCTTATAAAAGGATGTCTCAACTGTTCATCCAGCGTTCGGAGTAGGAGAAACAAAGTCACTCACTAAAGGCACGAAAGTAAGGTTTATTTTTCTTTGTTCTTCTACATCTCCAAGTTGGGTAACATCGAGTAGTTGATAATCAAAGTCAGCTCTGGCGCTTACTGCAGCCACAGCTGAATTTATACAATATGTTAAATCATAATTAGCTAATAACCATCCAGCAGTAGCTTTTCCCCAACATCCAGTAACAATATGGTAACAATACATAGCTTATTCGGCCCCGCCCCGGTCCACACCTCGTACACCCGTGAAACCTGTGAAAGAGCCTTGGTGGTGCAGGCTGTTAAGCGCCTAGCACTTAATTCCAACTGCCTGCAATTAGTGCAGGCTCGAATCCCACCAGGCTCAAGGTTGACTCAGCCTTCCATCCTCTCAGGGTAGGTAAATTGAAGACCCAAGATTGTTGGGGGCAATAAGCTGACTTTGTAAAAATGCCGCTTAGTAATAAGCAGGCATATACAATGGAATGAAGGCTATTGCTGAGCACATTGGGTTGTGCTCCAAAAATTGTAAGCCACCCTGAGTCTTCGGAGAAAGGGCATATAAATATGAATAAATAAATAATAAATAAATAAACAACCTGAATCACTTTCACCACTTTCACCTTTTGTGCACACCCATTTTCCCACTGCCCCACCCATCGACAACGTTTCCATTCCACATCAATCCCTCGCTGCTCTGTGCTACGGCCATCTATCAATAGGTTAGCGTGTGATGTTATTGTCACGTGTTTATCGTCGTCAGCCATCATATACATCGTTCGATGTTAGCGCGCAGGGGAAGGACGGTGGACCTCCTGTTTTGGTGTCTCGCTCTAGGCATGGCATGCAGAGTCGTGACAGGATGTTACTCCTGAACATTTGCAAAGTACTGAGAGAATACCAAGTAATTACGTAGCAGGATATATCTTAGTCCAGCCCAGAAATATCCGCAGGAGAGGGCAGATCGTGAGAAAATAACAAAAGCAGCATCATATTCTCAAAACACAAACATCTTGTCGTTGTGAAACAAGCTCTTCCCCTTTTGTATATTGCTTTGTGACGTTCTTTGAGTTTACAAAAGTTCCTTCCCTTGAAATCCTGATTTCTGCATTTTGATAACAGCACTGGGTCCTATACAGAGGTGGTATTCAGCAGGTTCTGACCAGTTCTGGAGAACTGGTTAGCGAAAATTTAGTAGTTCAGAGAACCAGCAAATACCACCTCTGACTGGAAGTTTTGCAGTATCCTTTCCTTGCCATGCCCACTAAACCACACCCACAGAACCGATAGTAAAAAAAATTGAATCCCACCACTGGTCCTATAGATGCCCCACCTCAGCTATCAATAAATGTCATGTCCTTACATTTGAAGTGAAAATCAGGCTTTTGAAGGAAAACATGGGGGAGAGAAAAGCTCACTACTTCATAAATTACATCTTGAAGAAGGGAAGAGCAAAAAAGAAGAGAAAGAGGAAGTTCCTTTTGTCTGCAAAAGAGACTCATTTTATTAACAATAGAAACATACACAGGGGCACCCCAAGGTGATTTTCCAAAAGACAACTGGACTTTGTTGGTTTTCTTTGAAAATGTTTTGCTTCTCATCCAAGAAGTTTCACTTCTTCTCGTTTTCTTGAATGAGAAGTGAAATGTTTTCAAAGAAAAGAAACCAAGATCCAGTTGTCTTTGAAAAAACCTTTGTGACAACAATGACTTGGATAATTGAGAATCTCCATAGACGTATAGTGCGTGAAGGTGAATGTTACCAGATCTCTGGACAAGAAAAGGAAGATAGTGACAATTGGAAAAGAAGATAAACTGGGAGAAAAGGAAGATCATAAACTGTTTAGCTTTCTTGGCATTTCCTGTGAAAATTATGTGAAGATATTTTTTTAAAATGTATTTAATCTTACATGTATATGAAATTCCTTTTCCAGGAACAGAAACAGTAGTTTTTCAGTGGCAATATTTTTCCAACAAATCTGTATTTTCAAGAATGTATGCTTGAATTCTTTATTCTTTATTGATAATTTTCAAGAATCTATGCTACTGATAATTCAGAATTGATGACTGTGCACTTGTCAAATTTCAGCTTCAAAATATTTGAGAGTCAGG